>OZ012735.1:107979723-107984583 GCA_963859935.3 Lathyrus sativus | reverse complement strand
GTGTGTCTGTGTCTGTTCGTCTGTGTATGCATGCGTACGTGTGTCTGTGTCTGTGCGTCTGGGTATGCGTGTGTGTGTGTGTGTGTCTGTGTGTCTGTGTGTGCGTGCGTGTGTGTGTATGTGTCTTTGTCTGTGCGTTTATGTGTGTGTGTTTGTATGCGTGTATGTGTGTGTGCATGTGTGTATGTCTGTGTGTGTATGCGCGCATGTGTGTGTGTGTGCGTGTGCGTGCGTGTGTGTGTGTGTCTGTGCGTCTATGTGCGTGCGTACGTGTGTTTGTGTGCGTGCGTGTGTGTGTGTGTACGCACGTGCATGCGTGTGTCTATGTCTGTGTATGTGCGTCTGTGTGTTTTTGCGTGTGCGTGCGTGTGTCTATGTCTGTGTCTGTGCGTCTATGTGTGTTTGTGTTTATGCGTCTGTGTGTGTCTATGTTTGTGTCTGTGCGTCTGTGCGTGCGTGCGTGCGTGCGTGTGGCTGTGTCTGTGTGTGCGTGCATGTGTCGGTGTCTGTGCGTCTTTGTGTGCGTGTGTGCGTGCGTGCAAGCGTCTGTGTCTGTGCGTCTGTGTATGCGTGTGCATGTGTGTGTGTCTGTGTGTGCATCTGTGCGTGCGTGCATGTGTCTATGTCTGTGTTTGTGCATCTGTGTGTGTCTGTGTCTGTGCGTCTATGTGTGTCTGTGTCTGTGCGTCTGTGTGTGTGTCTTTGTCAGTGTCTGTGCGTCTGTGCGTGTGCGTGCGCGCGTGTATCTGTGTATGTGTCTGTGCGTATGCGTGTGTCTGTGTCTGTGCGTTTGTGTGTGTCTGTGCCTGTGTCTGTGCGTCTATGTATGCATGCATGCGTGTGTTTGTGTCTGTGCGTCTGTGTAAGCGTGTGTGCGTGCATGCGTGTGTCTGTGTCTGTATGTCTATGTATGTGTGTGTGTGTGTCTGTGCGTGCGTGTGTTTGTGTTTGTGTCTGTGCGTCTGTGTGTGTTTCTGTGTGTGCGTGTGTGTGTGTGTGTCTGTGTGTGCGTGTGTCTGTGTCTATGTCTGTGTATGTGTGTCTGTGTGTGTGTGTGTGTGTCTGTGTGTGTGTGTCTAAGTGTGTGTGTGTGTCTGTGTGTGTCTATGTCTGTGTTTGTGTGTGTGCGCGCGTGCATGCGTGTGTCTTTGTATGTGTTTGTGCCTGTGCGTCTGTATGTGTGTGTGCGTGTGTCTGTGTCTGTTCGTCTGTTTGTGCGTGTGTACGTGTGTCTGTGTCTGTGTGTCTGTGTGTGCGTGTGTGCGTGTGTCTGAGTCTGTGTCCGTGCGTCTGTGTATGCGTGTGTGTGCATGCGTGCGTGTGTATGTGTCTTTGTCTGTGCGTCTATGTGTGTGTGTGTGTGTGTGTGTGTGCGTGCGAGTGTGTGTGTGCGCGCACGCTTGTGCGCGTGTGCGTGTGTGTGTGTGTGTGCGCGCACGCTTGTGCGCGTGTGCGTGTGCGTATCTATGCCTGTGTATGTGTATCTATGTGCACGCGTACGTGTGTCTTTGTGCGTGCGTGTGTGTGTGTACGCACGTGCGTGCGTGTGTCTATGTTTGTGTCTGTGCGTTTGTGTGTGTTTGCGCGTGCGTGCGTATGTCTATGTCTGTGTCTGTGCGTCTGTGTGTGTGTGTGTTTATGCGCTGTGTATGTCTGTGTTTGTGTCTGTACGTCTGTGTGTGCGTGCGTGCGTGCGCATTCGTTTGTGTCTGTGCGTCTATGTGTGTGTGCGTGTGTCGGTGCGTCTGTGAGTACGTGTGTGCCTGCATGCGTGCGTCTGCGTCCGTGCGTCTGTGTGTGTGTGTGTGTCTGTATGTGTGTGCGTGCGTGTGTCTGTGCAGGTGTGTGCGCGTGTTATGTGTTTGTGTGTGTGTGTGTGTGCGCGTGCTTGCGTGCGTCTATGTCTGTGTCTGTGCGTCTGTGTGTGTTTGCGCGTGCGTGCGTGTGTCTATGTCTGTGTCTGTGCGTCTATGTTTGTGTATGTGTGTTTATGCGTCTGTGTGTGTCTATGTTTGTGTCTGTACGTCTGTGTGTGCGTGCGTACGTGTGTCTGTGTCTGTGTCTGTGCGTCTGTGTGTGCGTGCGTGTGTCGGTGTCTGTGCATCTTTGTGTGCGTGCATGCGTCTGTGTCTGTGCGTCTATGTATGCGTGTGCGTGCATGTGTGTGTCTGTGTGTGCATGCGTGCGTGTGCGTGTGCATGCGTGTACGTGTGTTTATGTGTGTGTGTGCGTGTGCGTGTGTGTGTGTGCTTGTGTGTGTGTGCGTGTGTGCGTGTGTGTGCGTGTGTGTGTGAGAGTGTGTGCGTACGCGCTTGCATGCGTGTGCTATGTCTCTGTCTGTGCGTCTGCGTGTGTCTGTGTGTGTGCGTCTGTGTGTGTCTTTGTCTGTGTCTGTGCGTCTGTGCGTGTATCTGTGTCTATGTGTTTGTGTATGCGTGTGTGCGTGTATCTGTGTCTATGTGTTTGTGTATACGTGTGTGCGTGCATGCGTGTGTCTGTGTCTGTACGTCTGTGTATGCGTATGTGTGTGTGTGTGTGTGTTTCTGTGTGTCTGTATGCGTGTGTGTGTGTGTCTGTGTGTCTGTGTCTATGTCTATATCTGTATGTCTGTGTGTGTGTATGTCTGTGTCTTTGTCTTTGTGTCTGCGTGTGTGTGTGTTTGTGTGTGTGTGTGGGGGGGGGGGGGGGGGGGGCGTTTGTGTGTGTCTATGTCTGTGTGTGTGTGGGTATGCGAGTGCGCGTGCGTGCGTGTGTCTGTGTCTGTGTCTGTGCGTCTGTGTGAGCAAGTTCGTGCATGTGTCTATGTCTGTGTTTGTCTGTGTCTGTGTCTGTGCCTCTGTGTGTGTCTGTGTCTGTGCGTCTGTGTGTGCAAGTTCGTGCATGTGTCTATGTCTGTGTCTATGCGTCTGTGTTTGTCTATGTCTGTGCCTCTGTGTGTGTCTGTGTCTGTGTGTTTGTGTGCGCGTGCGTGCGTGTGTTTGTGTGCATGTGCATGTGTCTGTGTATGTGCGTCTGTGTGTGCATGTGTGTGCGTGTGTCTGTGTCTGTGCGTCTGTGTATGCGTGTGTGTGTGTGTGTGTGTGTCTCTGTGTCTGTGTGTGCGAGTGTGCGTGTGTCTGTGTCTGTGCGTCTATGTGTGTTTGTGTGTACGTTCGTGTGTGTGCGTGTGTGTGTGTACGTGTGTGTCTGTTTGTGTATGTGTGTGTGCGTGTGAGTGTGTGTGCGCATGTGTGCGTGCGCGTGTGCTTGGGTGTGTCTGTATTTGTGTACGTGCATGTGTCTGTGCGCGTGGGCGTGCGTGCGTGCTTATGTCTATGTTTGTGTATGTGCGTCTGTGTGTATGCGTGCGCGCGCGTGTTTGTGTGCTCACGTGCGTGTGTATGTCTATGTTTGTGTCTGTGTGTTTGTGTGTATGCGCGCGTGCGTGCGTGTGTCTATGTCTGTGTCTGTGCGTCTGTGTGTGTCTGTGTCTGTGCGTCTATGTGTGTTTGTGTCTGTGCGTCTGTTAGTGTGTCTTTGTCAGTGTTTGTGCGTCTGTGCGTATGCGTGCACGCGTGTATCTGTGTCTGTGTCTGTGCGTATGTGTGTGTCTGTGTCTGTGTCTGTGCGTTTGTGTGTGTCTGTGCCTGTGTCTGTGCGTCTATGTATGCATGCATGCGTGTGTATGTGTCTGTGCGTCTGTGTATGCGTGTGTGCGTGCATGCGTGTGTCTGTGTCTGTACGTCTGTGTATGTGTGTGTGTGTGTGTGCGTGCGTGCGTGCGTGTGTCTGTGTCTGTGCGTCTGTGTGTGTTTCTATGTGTCTGTGCGTGTGTGTGTGTGCCTGTGCGTGTCTGTGTGTGCGTACGTGCATGTGTCTGTGTATGTGTGTTTGTGTGTGCGTGTGTGTCTGTGTGTATGTCTAAGTGTGTGTGTGTGTGTGTGTCTGTGTGTGTCTATGTCTGTATGCGTGTGTGTGTGTGTGTGTGTGTGCGTGTGCATGCGTGTGTCTTTGTATGTGTTTGTGTCTGTGCGTCTGTGTGTGCGTGTGTGCGTTTGTCTGTGTCTGTTTGTCTGTGTGTGCGTGCGTACGTGTGTCTGTGTCTGTGTGGCTGTGTGTGCGTGTGTCTGTGTCTGTGCGTCTGTGTATGCGTGTGTGTGTGTGTGTGTGTGTGCGTGTGTATGTGTCTTTGTCTGTGCGTCTATGTGTGTGTGTGCGCGTGTGTGTGTGCGCGTGCATGTGCATGTGTGCGTGTGCGTGCGTGTCTGTGTCTGTGTCTGTGTTTGTGCGTCTATGTGCGTGCGAACGTGTGTCTTTGTGCGTGCGTGTGTGTGTGTAGGCACGTGCGTGCGTGTGTTTATGTCTGTGTCTGTGCGTCTGTGTGTCTTTGCACGTGCGTGCGTATGTCTATGTCTGTGTCTGTGCGTCTGTGTGTGTGTGTGTTTATGCGTCTGTGTGTGTCTGTGTTTGTGTCTGTACGTCTGTGTGTGTGTGCGTGCGTGTGTCTGTGTCTGTGTCTGTGCGTCTATGTGTGCGTGCCTGTGTCGGTGTCTGTGCGTCTGTGTGTGCGTGTGTGCCTGCGTGTGTGCGTCTGTGTCTGTGCGTCTGTGTATGTGTGTGTGTGTGCGTGTGTGTGTCTGTATGTGCGTGCGCGTGTCTGTGCATGTGTGTGCGCGTGTTTATGTGTTTGGGCGTGTGTGTGCGCGTGCGTGCATGCGTCTATGTCTTTGTCTGTGCGTCTGTGTGGGTTTGCGCGTGCGTGCGTGTGTCTATGTTTGTGTCTGTGTGTCTATGTGTGTGTGTGTGTGTGTGTGTTTATGTGTCGGTGTGTGTCTATGTTTGTGTCTGTACGTATGTGTGTGTGTGCGTGCGTGTGTCTGT
>OZ012735.1:107922223-107974723 GCA_963859935.3 Lathyrus sativus | reverse complement strand
TTGTGCGTGTATGTGTGTGTGTACACACGTGCGTGCGTGTGTCTATGTCTGTGTCTGTGCGTCTGTGTGTGTTTGCTCGTGCGTGCGTATGCCTATGTCTGTGTCTGTGCGTCTGTGTATGCGTGTGTGTGTTTATGCGTCTGTGTGTGTCTGTGTTTGTGTCTATACGTCTGTGTGTGCGTGCGTGCGTGTGTCTGTGTCTGTGCGTCTATGTGTGCGTGCGTGTGTCAGTGTCTGTGTGTTTGTGTGTGCGCGTGTACCTGCGTGCGTGCATCTGCGTATGTGTGTGTGTGCGTGTGTGTGTCTGTATGTGCGTGCGTGCGTGTGTCTGTGCATGTGCGTGCGTGTGCGTGTGTGTGTGTGTGCGTGTGTGCGTGTTTGTGTATGTGTGCATGTGTGCGTGTGTGTGGACGTGTGTGTCTGTTTCTGTACGTGTGTGTGCGTGTGAGTGTGTGTGCGCATGCGCGTGTGCTTGGGTGTGTCTGTATTTGTGTACATGTGTGTATCTGTGCGTGTGGGCTCGCGTGCGTGCGTATGTCTATGTTTGTGTCTGTGCGTTTGTGTGTGTGCGTGCGTGCGTGCGCGTGTCTATGTCTGTGTTTGTGCGTCTGTGTGTGTCTGTGTCTGTGCGTCTATGTGTGTTTGTGTCTGTGTGTGTGTCTTTGTCAGTGTATGTGCGTGTGTGTGCGCGCGTGTATCTGTGTCTGTGTCTATGCGTATGTGTGTGTCTGTGTCTGTGTCTGTGCGTTTGTGTGTGTCTGTGCCTGTGTCTGTGCGTCTATGTATGCATGCATGCGTGTGTCTGTGCGTCTGTGTATGCGTGTGTGCTTGCATGCGTGTGTCTGTGTCTTTACATCTGTGTGTGTGTGTATCTGTGTGTGCGTGTGTGCGTGTGTCTGTGTCTGTGCGTCTGTGTGTCTGTGTCTGTGCGTCTGTGTGTGTTTCTGTGTGTGTGTGCGTGCCTGTGTGTGCGTGCATGCGTGTGTCTGTGTCTATGTCTATGTATATGTGTCTGTGTTTGCGTGTGTGTCTGTGTGTGTGTCTAAGTGTGTGTGTGTGTCTGTGTGTGTCTATGTCTGTGTGTGTGTATGCGCGTGTGCGCGTGTGCATGCGTGTGTCTTTGTATGTATTTGTGTGTGTGTGTTTGTGTGTGTGTGCGTATGTCTGTGTCTGTTCGTCTGTGTGTGCGTGCGTATGTGTGTCTGTGTCTGTGTGTCTGTGTGTCTGTGTGTGTTTGCTCGTGCGTGCGTATGCCTATGTCTGTGTCTGTGCGTCTGTGTATGCGTGTGTGTGTTTATGCGTCTGTGTGTGTCTGTGTTTGTGTCTATACGTCTGTGTGTGCGTGCGTGCGTGTGTCTGTGTCTGTGCGTCTAGGTGTGCGTGCGTGTGTCAGTGTCTGTGTGTTTGTGTGTGCGCGTGTACCTGCGTGCGTGCATCTGCGTATGTGTGTGTGTGCGTGTGTGTGTCTGTATGTGCGTGCGTGCGTGTGTCTGTGCATGTGCGTGCGTGTGCGTGTGTGTGTGTGTGTGCGTGTGTGCGTGTTTGTGTATGTGTGCATGTGTGCGTGTGTGTGGACGCGTGTGTCTGTTTCTGTACGTGTGTGTGCGTGTGAGTGTGTGTGCGCATGCGCGTGTGCTTGGGTGTGTCTGTATTTGTGTACATGTGTGTATCTGTGCGTGTGGGCTCGCGTGCGTGCGTATGTCTATGTTTGTGTCTGTGCGTTTGTGTGTGTGCGCGCGTGCGTGCGCGTGTCTATGTCTGTGTTTGTGCGTCTGTGTGTGTCTGTGTCTGTGCGTCTATGTGTGTTTGTGTCTGTGTGTGTGTCTTTGTCAGTGTATGTGCGTGTGTGTGCGCGCGTGTATCTGTGTCTGTGTCTATGCGTATGTGTGTGTCTGTGTCTGTGTCTGTGCGTTTGTGTGTGTCTGTGCCTGTGTCTGTGCGTCTATGTATGCATGCATGCGTGTGTCTGTGCGTCTGTGTATGCGTGTGTGCTTGCATGCGTGTGTCTGTGTCTTTACATCTGTGTGTGTGTGTATCTGTGTGTGCGTGTGTGCGTGTGTCTGTGTCTGTGCGTCTGTGTGTCTGTGTCTGTGCGTCTGTGTGTGTTTCTGTGTGTGTGTGCGTGTCTGTGTGTGCGTGCATGCGTGTGTCTGTGTCTATGTCTGTGTATATGTGTCTGTGTTTGCGTGTGTGTCTGTGTGTGTGTCTAAGTGTGTGTGTGTCTGTGTGTGTCTATGTCTGTGTGTGTGTGTATGCGCGTGTGCGCGTGTGCATGCGTGTGTCTTTGTATGTATTTGTGTGTGTGTGTTTGTGTGTGTGTGCGTATGTCTGTGTCTGTTCGTCTGTGTGTGCGTGCGTATGTGTGTCTGTGTCTGTGTGTCTGTGTGTCTGTGTGTGCGTGTGTGCGTGTGTCTGTGTCTGTGTCCGTGCGTCTGTGTATGCGTGTGTGTGTGCGTGTGTGTGTGTGTGTGCGTGCATGTGTATGTGTCTTTGTATGTGCGTCTATGTGTGTGTGTGTGTGTGTGCGTGCATGCACGCGAGCATGTGCGCGTGTGCGCGTGCGTTTGTGTGTCTGTGTCGGTGTCTATGCGTCTATGTGCGTGCATACGTGTGTCTTTGTGCGTGCGTGTGTCTATGTCTGTGTCTGTGCGCCTGTGTGTGTTTGCGCGTGCGTGCATATGTCTATGTCTGTGTCTGTGCGTCTGTGTGTGTGTGTGTGTTTATGCGTCTGTGTGTGTCTGTGTTTGTGTCTGTACGTCTGTGTGTGTGTGCGTGCGCGTGTATGTGTCTGTGTCTATGTGTGCGTGCGTGTTTCGGTGTACGTCTATGTGTGCGTGCGTGTTTCGGTGTCTGTGCGTCTGTGTGTGCGTGTGTGCCTGCGTGCGTGCGTCTGTGTTTATGCGTCTGTATATGTGTGTGTGTGTGTGCGTGTGTGTGCGTGTTTGTACGTGCATGCGTGCGTGTGTCTGTGCATGTGTGTGCGCGTGTTTATGTGTTTGTGTGTGTGTGTGTGCGCGTGCGTGCATGCGTCTATGTCTGTGTCTGTGCGTCTGTGTGTGTTTGCGCGTGCGTGCGTGTGTCTATGTCTGTGTATGTGCGTCTATGTGTGTGTGTGTTTATGCGTCTGTGTGTGTCTATGTTTGTGTCTGTACGTCTGTGTGTGCGTGCGTGCGTGCGTGTGTCTGTGTGTGCGTGCGTGTGTCGGTGTTTGTGCGTCTTTGTATGCGTGTGTGCGTGCGTGCGTGCATCTGTGTCTGTGCATCTGTGTATGCGTGTGTGTGCGTGTGTGTGTGTCTGTGTGTGCGTGCATGTGTATGCGTGTGCATGTGTGTACGTGTGTTTATGTGTGTGTGTGAGCGTGTGCGTGTGCGTGTGTGTGTGTGTGTGCTTGTGTGTGTGCGTGTGTGTGCATGTGTGCGTGTGTGTGTGAGAGCGTGTGAGTGCGCGCTTGCATGCGTGTGCTATGTCTCTGTCTGTTCGTCTGCGTGTGTGTGCGTGTGTCTGTGTCTGTGTCTGTGCGTCTGTGTGTGTCTGTGTCTGTGCGTCTGGGCGTGGGTGCGTGTGTGTGTGTGTCTGTGTCTGTGTCTGTACGTCTGTGTATGCGCGTGTGTGTGTGTGTGTTTCTGTGTGTCTGTGTGCGTGTCTGTATGTCTGTGTGTGTGTGTGTGCGTGTGTGTCTGTGTCTACGTCTATATCTGTATGTCTGTGTATGCGTGTGTGTGTGTGTGTGTCAGTGTCTGTGTCTGTGTATCTGTGTGTATGTGGGCGTGTGTGTGTCTATGTCTGTGTGTCTGTGTGTATGCGAGTGCGCGTGCGTGCGTGTGTTTGTGTCTTTGTCTGGCGTCTGTGTGAGCAAGTTCGTGCACGTGTCTATGTCTGTGTCTATGCGTCTGTGTTTGTCTGTGTCTGTGCCTCTGTGTGTGTCTGTGCGTCTGTGTGAGCAAGTTCGTGCATGTGTCTATGTCTGTGTCTATGCGTCTGTGTTTGTCTGTGTCTGTGTCTGTGCCTCTGTGTGTGTCTGTGTCTGTGCGTTTGTGTGCGCGTGCGTGCGTGTGTTTGTGTCTGTGCGTCTGTGTGCATGTGTCTGTGTCTGTGCGTCTGTGTGTGCATTGTGTGTGTGTGTGCGTGTGTTTGTGTCTGTGCGTCTGTGTATGTGTATGTGTGTGTGTGTGTCTGTGTCTGTATGTGCGTGTGTGCGTGTGTCTGTGTCTGTGCGTCTATGTGTGTTTGTGTGTACGTGTGTGTGTACGTGTGTGTCTGTTTGTGTACTTGTGTGTGCGTGTGAGTGTGTGTGCGCATGTGCGCGTGCGCGGGTGCTTGGGTGTGTCAGTATTTGTGTACGTGCGTGTGTCTGTGCGCGTGGGCGCACGTGCGTGCTTATGTCTATGTTTGTGTATGTGCATCTGTGCGTATGTTCATGCGCGTGCGCGCGTGTGTGAGAGTGTGTGCTCGCGTGCGTGCGTATGTCTATGTTTGTGTCTGTGCGTTTGTGTGTGTGCGTGCGTGTGTCTATGTCTGTGTTTGTGCGTTTGTGTGTGTATGTGTCTGTGCGTCTATGTGTGTCTGTGTCTGTGCGTCTGTGTGTGTCTTTGTCAATGTGTGTGCGTCTGTGTGTAGGCGTGCACGCGTGTATCTGTTTCTGTGTCTGTGCGTATGTTTGTGTATGTGTCTGTGTCTGTGTGTTTGTGTGTGTCTGTGCCTGTGTCTGTGCGTCTATGTATGCATGCATGCGTGTGTCTGTGTATGTGCGTCTGTGTATGTGTGTGTGCGTGCATGCGTGTGTCTGTAGGTCTGTGCGTGCGTGCGTGTGTGCGTGTGTCTGTGCGTCTGTGTGTGTTTCTGTGTGTCTGTGCATGTGTGTGTGTGTGCGTGTTTGTGTGTGCGTGCGTGCGTGTGTCTGTGTCTATGTATGTGTGTCTGTGTGTGCGTGTGTGTCTGTGTGGTGTCTAAGTGTGTGTGTGTGTGTTTGTGTGTGTCTATGTCTCTGTGTGTGTGTGTGTGTGTGTACGTGCATGCATGTGTCTTTGTATGTGTTTGTGTCTGTGCGTCTGTGTGTGTGTGCGTGTGTCTGTGTTTGTTCGTCTGTGAGTGCGTGCGTACGTGTGTCTATGTCTGTGTGTCTGTGTGTGCGTGTGTGCGTGTGTCTGTGTCTGTGTCTGTGCGTCTGTGTATGCGTGTGTGTGCGTGTGTAGGTGCGTGCGTGCGTGTGTATGTGTCTTTGTCTGTGCGTCTATGTGTGTGTGTGTGTGCGCGTGTGTGTATGCGTGTGTGTGTGTGTGCGGGCGCGCATGTGCGCGTTCGCGTGTCTGTGCGTCTATGTGCGTGCGTACGTGTGTCTTTGTGCATGCGTGTGTCTTTGTATGTGTTTGTGTCTGTGCGTCTGTATGTGTGCGTGTGTCTGTGTCTGTTCGTCTGTGTGTACGTGCGTACGTGTGTCTGTGTCTGTGTGTTTGTGTGTGCGTGTATGCGTGTGTCTATGTCTGTGTTCGTGAGTCTGTGTATGCGTGTGTGTGCGTGTGTGTGTGTGTGCGTGCGTGTGTATGTGTGTTTGTCTGTGCGTCTATATGTGTGTGCGTGCGCGCGCGCATGTGCGCGTGTGCGTGTGCGTGCGTGTGTGTGTCTGTGTCGGTGTCTATGCGTCTATGTGCGTGCGTGCATGTGTCTATGTGGGTGCGTGTGTGTATGTACACACCTGCGTGCGTGTGTCTATGTCTGTGTTTGTGTGTCTGTGCGTGCTTGCGCGTGCGTGCGTATGTCTATGTCTGTGTCTGTGCGTCTGTCTATGTGTGTGTGTTTATGCGTCTGTGTGTGTCTGTGTTTGTGTCTGTACGTCTGTGTGTGCGTGCGTGCGTGTGTCTGTGTCTGTGTTTGTGCGTCTATGTGTGCGTGCGTGTGTCGGTGTCTGTGTGTCTGTGTGTGCGTGTGTGTCTGCGTGCATGCGTCTGTGTCTGTACGTCTGTGTATGTGTGTGTGTGTGCGTGTGTGTGCCTGTATGTGCGTGCGTGAGTGTGTCTGTGCATGTGTGTGCGCGTGTTTATGTGTTTGTGTGTGTGTGTGTGCGCGCGTGCGTGCATGCGTCTATGTCTGTGTCTGTGCGTCTGGGTGTGATTGCGCGTGCGCGCGTGTGTCTATGTCTGTGTCTGTGTGTCCATGTGTGTGTGTGTGTGTGTGTGTTTATGCGTCTCTGTGTCTATGTTTGTGTCTGTACGTCTGTGTGTGCGTGCGTGCGTGTGTCTGTGTCTGTGTTTGTGCGTCTGTGTGTGCGTGCATGTGTCGGTGTCTGTGCGTCTTTGTGTGTGTGTGTGCGTGCGTGCGTGCGTCTGTGTCTGTGCATCTGTGTATGCGTGTGTGTGCGTGTGTGTGTCTGTGTGTGCGTGCGTGCGTGTGCGTGTGCATGTGTGTGCGTGTTATTATGTGTGTGTGTGTGTGTGCGCGTGCGTGTGCGTATGCGTGTGTGTGTGCTTGTGTGTGTGTATGTGTGTGTGTGAGTGCGTGCTTGCGTGCGTGTGCTATGCCTCTGTCTGTGCGTCTGCGTGTGTGTCTGCGTGTGTCTGTGTCTGTGTCTGTGCGTCTGTGTGTGTCTTTGTATGTGTCTGTGCGTCTGGGCCTGCGTGCGTGTGTGTGTGTGTGTGTCTGTGTCTGTACGTCTGTGTGTACGTGTGTGTGTGTGTGTGTGTGTGTTTCTGTGTGTCTGTGTGCGTGTGCGTGTCTGTGTGTCTGTATCTGTGTCTATGTCTATATCTGTATGTCTGTGTGTGCGTGTATGTGTGTGTGTGTGTGTCTGTGTCTGTGTGTCTGTGTGTGTGTGTATGTGTGGGCGTGTGTGTGTGTGTCTATGTCTGTGTGTGTGTATACGAGTGCGCATGCGTGCGTGTGTCTGTGTCTTTGTCTATGCGTCTGTGTGAGCAAGTTCGTGCATGTGTCTATGTCTGTGTCTATGCGTCTGTGTTTGTCTGTGTCTGTGTCTGTGCCTCTATGTGTGTCTGTGTCTGTGCGTTTGTGTCTGTGTCTGTGCGTCTGTGTGAGCAAGTTCGTGCATGTGTCTATGTCTGTGTCTATGCGTCTGTGTTTGTCTGTGTTTGTGTCTGTGCCTCTGTGTGTGTCTATGTCTGTGTGTTTGTGTGCGCGTGCGTGCGTGTGTCTGTGTCTGTGCGTCTGTGTGCATGTGCATGTGTCTGTGTATGTTCGTCTGTGTGTGCATGTGTGTGTGTGTGTGCGTGTGTCTGTGTCTGTGCGTCTGTGTATGCGTGTGTGTGTGTGTGTGTGTCTGTGTGTGCGTGTGTGCGTGTGTCTATGTCTGTGTCTGTGCGTCTATGAGTGTTTGTGTGTACGTGCGTGTGTGTGCGTGTGTGCGTACGTGTGTGTTTGTTTGTGTACGTGTGTGTGCCTGTGAGTGCGCATGTGCGTGTGTCTGTGTGTGCAAGCGCGTGTTTGTGTGCAAGCGCGTGTCTGTGTGTGTGTGTGTGTGTGTGTGCGTGCACGTGTTTGTTTGTATGTGCGTGCACTCACGCGCGCGTGTCTTTTTGTGTGCGTGCCAACGTGTCTGTGTGTGTGAGCACACGCGTGCGTGTGTGTGTGTGTGTACATGCGTGCGTGCGTGTGTTTATTCGTGTGTGTGTGTGTGTCCGCATACGTGTGTGTTTGCGTGCGTGTGGGTGCACGCCCACGTGTGTTTGCGCGCGTGTGGTTGTGCGTGTGTGTATATGTGTGTGTGTGGGTGGGTGCGTGTTTGTATGCGCACGCGCGTGTGCATGCACGTGTGTATGGGTGCACGTGTGTGTGTGTGTGTGTGTGCGTGTGTGTGTGTGTGTGCATGTGTGTATGTGTGTGTGTCTGTGTGTGCACGCGCGTGTTTGTGTGCACACGAGTGCGTGTGTGCATGTATATGTGTATGAGTGCATGCGTGAGTGCGTGCGTGCGCGCGTCTGTGTGTGTGTGTGCACGTGTGTGTATGTGGGTGAGTGTCTGTGTGCGCACATATGTGTGTGTGGGTGTGCGTGTGTGTGTATCTGCGCACGCGTGCGTATGTGTTTATGTGCGAGTGGGTGTGTGGGTGCGAGCAGCGTGTGCGCAAGCGCGCGCGTGTGTTTGTGTGTGTGTGTGTGTGTCTGTGTACATGCGTGTTTGTGTGTGGGTACGTGCGTGCGTGTGTATGCGTGTGTATGTCCGCGTGCGTGTGTGCATTTGTGTGTGTGTGTGTCGATGTGTGCACGTGTGTGTGTGTGTGAGCGTATGCGCACGCGCCAGTGTGTGCGTGTACGCACGCGCGCGTGTGTGTTTGTGTGTGTGTTTGCGGGCATGTGTGTCTGTGTGTGTGTGTCTGTGTGTGCACGTATGTGCGTGTGCGTGTTTGTGTACGTGTGTGTGCGTGTGCGTGTGCGTGTGTGTGTGTGTGTGCGTGTGTGTGCGTGTGCGTGTGTGTGTGTTTGTGTGTGTCTATCTATTTGTGTGTGTGTGCATATGTGTGTGTGCTTGTGTGTGCGCGCACGTGTGTATGTGTGTGGGTACGCACGCACGTGTGCGTTTATGTGTGTGTGCTCACGCGCGCTTGTGTTTGTCTGGGTGCGCACGTGTGTATGTGTGCGTGTACGCGCGCACGTGTTCGTTTATGTGTGTGTGTGCGCATACGCGCTTGTTTGTGTGTGTGTGCGCACATGTGTGTGTATGTGTGTATGTGTGTGAGAGTATGTGTGTGCGTGCGTGCGTGTGCGAGTGTGCACGCGCACGTGTTTGTGTGTATGTGAGCGCACGCGAGTGCGTGTCCGCACGAACGGACGTGCGCGTGTATTTGTGTGTGCCTGCCAACATGTCTGTGAGTGGGAGCACGCACGTGTTTGTGCGCTTGCGAGTGTGTGTGTGTGCGCGCGTGTGTGTTTGTGTGTGTGTGTGTGCGTGTGTACATGCGCGTGTGTGTGTGTGTGTGCCCACGTGCGTGTGTGTGTGCGTGTGAGTGGGAGCACGCACGTGTGTGAGTGTACGTGTGTGTGCGTGTGTGCATGTGTGTGTGTGTGTCTACGTGTTTGTATGCGCATACGCGCGCGTGTGTGCATGTGTGTGTGTGTGTGTTTGTGAAAGAGTGTGTACGTGTGTGTACGTGTGTGTGCGCACGTGCGTGTGTCTACGTTTGTGTCTGTGCGTCTGTGTGTGTCTGTGTCTGTGCGTCTATGTGTGTCAGTGTGTGTGTCTTTGTCAGTGTCTGTGCGTCTGTGTGTGTGCGTGAGCGCGTGTATCTGTTTCTGTGTCTGTGTGTATGTTTGTGTCTGTGTCTGTGCGTTTGTGTGTGTCTGTGCCTGTGTCTGTGTGTCTATGTATGCATGCATGCGTGTGTCTGTGTCTGTGCGTCTGTGTGTGCGTGTGTGCGTGCATGCGTGTGTGCGTGTATGCGTGTGTCTGTGTCTATACGTCTGTGTATGCGTGTGTGTGTGTGTGTATCTGCGCGTGCATGCGCGCGTGTGTCTGTGTCTGTGTCTGTGCGTCTGTGTGTGTTTCTGTTTGTTTGTGCGTGTGTGTGTGTGTGTCTGTGTGTGCGTGCGTGCGTGTGTCTGTGTATGTGTGTCTGTGTGTGCGTGTGTGTCTGTGTGTGTGTCTATGTATGTGTGTGTCTATGTCTCTGTGTGTGTGTGTGTGTGTGTGTGCATGCATGCGTGTGTCTTTGTATGTGTTTGTGTCTGTGCGTCTGTGTGTGCGTGCGTGTGTCTGTTCGTCTGTGTGTGCGTGCGTACGTGTGTCTATGTTTGTGTGTCTGTGTGTGCGTGTGTGCGTGTGTCTGTGTCTGTGTCTGTGTCCGTGCGTCTGTGTATGCGTGTGTGTGCGTGTGTGTATGTGTGTGCATGCGTGTGTATGTGTCTTTGTCTGTGCGTGTGTGTGTGTGTGTGTGCGAGCGCGCATGTGCGCGTGTGCGTGCGCGTGCATGTGTATGTCTGTGTCTGTGTCTGTGCGTCTATGTGCGTGCGTACGTGTGTCTTTGTGCGTGCGTGTGTGTACGCACGTGCGTGCGTGTGTCTATGTTTGTGTCTGTGTGTCTGTGTGTGTTTATGCGTGCGTGCGTATGTCTATGTCTGTGTCTGTGCGTCTGTGTTTGTGTGTGTGTTTATGCGTCTGTGTGTGTCTGTGTTTGTGTCTGTACGTCTGTGTGTGCGTGCGTGCGTGTGTCGGTGTCTGTGCGTCTGTGTGTGCGTGTGTGCCTGCGTGCGTGCGTCTGTGTCTGTGCGTCTGTGTATGTGTGTGTGTGCGTGTGTGTGTCTGTATGTGCATGCGTGCGTGTGTCTGTGCATGTGTGTGCGCGTGTTTGTGTTTGTGTGTGTGTGCGTGTGTGTGTGTGTGTGCATGCGTGTGCATGTGTGTGTCTGTGTGTGCATGCGTGCGTGTGTCTTAGCATGTGTGTGCGCGTGTTTATGTGTTTGTGTGTGTGTGCGTGTGTGTGTGTGTGCATGCGGGTGCGTGAGCGTGTGTGTGCATGCGTGTGTGAAAGTGTGTGTGCGCGCGCGTGCGTGCTTGTGCTATGTCTGTGTCTGTGCGTCTGCGTGTGCATGCGTGTGTCTGTGTCTGTGTCTGTGCATCTGTGTGTGTCTGGATCTGTGTCTGCGCGTCTGTGTCCGTGACTGTGCGTCCGTGTGTGCGTGCGTGTATCTGTGTCTGTGCGTTTGTGTAAGCGTGTGTGCGTGCATGCGTGTGTCTGTGTCTGTACGTTTGTGTATGCGTGTGCGTGCGTGCGTGCGTGCGTGCGTGTGTCTGTGTCTGTTTCTGTGCATGTGTGTGTGTTTCTGTGTGCGTGTGTGTGCGTGTGCGTGTGTGTGTGTCTGTGTGTGTGTGTGTGTGTGTCTGTGTCTATGTCTATGTCTGTATGTCTGTGTGTGCGTGTGTGTGTGTGTGTGTGTCTGTGTCTGTGTCTGAGTGTGTCTGTGTATGTGTGCGCGTGTGTCTGTGTCTATGTTTGTGTGTGTGTGAGAGTGTGCGTGCGTGCATGTGTCTGTGTCTGTTTCTGTGCGTCTGTGTGTGCAAGTTCGTGCATGTGTCTATGTCTGTGTCTATGCATCTATGTTTTTCTGTGTCTGTGCCTCTGTGTGTGTCTGTGTCTGTGCGTCTATGTGCGCGTGCGTGTGTCTGTGTCTGTGCGTCTGTGTGTGCATGTGTGTGTGTCAGTGCATTTGTGTGTGCGTGTGTCTGTGCGTCTGTGTATGCGTCTGTGTGTGTCTGTGTGTTTGTGTGTGCGTGTGTGCGTGTGTCAGTGTCTGTGTTTGTGCATCTATGAGTGCGTGTGTGTGTGCGTGCGTGTGTCTGCCTGCGTACCTGTGTGTGTGTGTGAGTGTGTGTGCGTGTGTGTGTGCATGTGTGTGCGTGTGTGTGTACGTGTGTGTCTATCTGTGTACGTGTGTGTGCACATGTGCGCATGCGCGTGTGCGTGGGTGTGTCTGTGTCTGTGCGCGTTCGTGTGACTGGGCGCGTGTGCGCGCGTGCGTGCTTATGTCTATGTCTGTGTCAGTGCGTCTGTGGGTATGCGCGCGTGCGTGCGTGTTCCTATGCGCGTGCGCGCGCGCGTGTGTGTACTCGCGTGGTGCCTATGTCTATGTCTGTGTCTATGCGTCTGTGTGTGTGCGCGCGTGCGTGCGTGTGTCTGTGTCTGCGCATCTGTGTGTGTCTGTGTCTGTGCGTCTATGTGTGTCTGTGTCTGTGCGTCTGTGTGTGTGTCTTTGTCAGTGTCTGTGCGTTTGTAAGTGCGTGTGTGTGTGTGCGTGTGTCTGCGTCTGTGTGTGCGTGTGTCTGCGTCTGTGTCTGTGCGTCTGCGTATGCGTGTGCGTGCGTGTGTGTGTGCGTGTGTGTGTGTGTTTGCGCGTGCGTGTGCCTGTGTCTGTGTGCATGCATGTGTCTGTGTTTGTGTGTCTGTGTGTGCCTGTGTCTGCCTGTGTCTGTGTGTGTGTGTGTGCGTGCGTGTGTGTGTCTGTGCGTCTGCGTTTGCGCGTTCGTGTGTGTGTCTATGTCTGTGTCTGTGCGTCTGTGTGTGTCTGTGTCTGTGTCTGTGTGTTTGTGTGTGTCTGTGTCTGTGCGTCTGTGTATGCGTGTGTGCGTGTGTCTGTGTCTGTGCGTCTGTGTGTGCGTGCATGTGTTTATGTCTGTGCATCTGCGTGTGCGTGTGTGCGTGTGTGCGTGTGTCTGTGTCTGTGTCTCTGCGTCTGTGTATGTGTGTGTGTGTGTGTGTGTGTGTGTCTGTGTGTGGGTGCGTGTCTGTGTCTGTGCGTCTGTGTGTGTCTGTGTCTGTGCGTCTTTGTGTGCGTGTGTGTGTGTGTCTGTGTCTATGTCTGTGTCTGTGCCTTTGTGTGTGCGTATGTCTATGTGTTTGTGTCTGTGCGTCTGTGTATGCGTGTTCATGTGTGTGTCTGTGTGTCTGTGTGCATGTGTGGGTGTGTGCGTGTCTGTGTGTCTAAGTGTATGTATGTACGTGCGTGTGTTTGTGTATGTATCTGTGTGTGTGTGCGCGCGTGTGTGTGTGTGTGTGCATGTGTTTGTGTCTGTGTCTGTGTGTCTGTGTGTGTCTGCGTGTGTGTGCGTGCGTGTGTGTATGTGTGTGCGTGCGTGTGTGTGTCTTTATGCGCGTCTGTATGTGCGTGCGTGTGTCTGTATCTGTTCGTCTGTGTGTGCGTGCGTACGTGTGTCTGTGTCTGTGTGTCTGTGTGTGCGTGTGTGCGTGTGTCTGTGTCTGTGCGTCTGTGTATGTTTGTGTATGCGTGTGTGTGTTTGTGTGTCCGTGTGTGCATGCATGTGTATGTGTCTTTGTCTGTGCGTCTATGTGTGTGTGTGTGTGTGTATATGCGTGTGTGTGTGTGCATGTGTGTGTACGTGTGTGAGTGTGTGCGTGCGTGTGCGCGTGTGCGTGTGCGTGCGTGTGTGTGTGTGTGTCTGTGTCTGTGTCTGTGCGTCTATGTGTGTGCGTACGTGTGTCTGTGTGCGTGCGTGTGTATGTGTGTGTATGCACGTGCGTACGTGTGTCTATGTCTGTGTCTGTGCGTCTGTGTGTGTTTGCGCGTGCGTGCGTGTGTTTATGTCTGTGTCTGTGCGTCTATATGTGTGTGTATGTTTATGCCTCTGTGTGTGTCTGTGTTTGTGTCTGTACGTCTGTGCGTGCGTGCGTGTGTGTGTCTGTGTCTGAGTCTGTGTCTGCGCGTCTGTGTGTGCGTGCGTGTGTCGGTGTCTGTGCGTCTGTGTATGCGTGTGTGCATGCGTCTGTGTTTGTGCGTTTGTGTATGCGTGTGTGTGCGTGTGTGTGTTCGTGTGTGCGTGCGTGTGCGTGTGCATGTGTGTGCGTGTGTTTATATGTGTGTGTGTGTGTGTGTGTTTGTGGGTGTGTGTGTGTGCGCGTGTACGTGTGCATGTGCGTGTGTGTGTGTGTGCGAGAGAGAGAGAGAGTGTGTGTGTGTGTGCGCGCGTGCGTGCATGTGCTATGTCTGTGTTTGTGCGTCTACATATGCGTGCGTGTGTCTGTGTCTGTGCGTCTGTGTGTGTCTGAGTCTGTGTCTGTGCGTCTGTGTGTGCGTGGGTGTATCTGTGTCTCTGCGTCTGTGTATGCGTGTGTGTGTGTGTGTGTGTCTGTGTGTGCGTGTGTGCGTGTGTCTGTGTCTATTTATGTGCATGTGTGTGTGTGTGTGTTTCTGTGTGTCTGTATGCGTGTGTGCGTGTGTGCGTGTCTGTGTGTGCGTGTGCGTGTGTGTGTCTGTCTTTGTCAATGTCTATGTCTGTGTGTTTGTGTGTCTGTGTTTGTGTCTGTGTGTGTCTGCATGTGTGTGTGTACGTGTGCGTGTGTGTGTCTATGTCTGTGTGTGTGTGTGTGTGTGCGAGTGCGCGTGTGTGCGTGTGTCTGTATCTGTGTGTCTGTGTGTGCCAGTTCGTGCATGTGTCTATGCATATGTGTTTGTCTGTGTATGTGCCTCTGTGTGTGTCTGTGTCTCTGCGTCTGTGTGCGCCTGTGTGCGTGTGTCTATGTTTGTGCATCTGTGTGTGTGTGCATGTGTCTATGTCAGTGCGTCTTTGTGTGCGTGTGTGCGTGTGTCTGTGTCTGTACGTCTGTGTATGCGTGCATGTGTGTCTGTGTCTATATCTGTGCATCTTTGTGTGCGTGCGCGTGTGTGCGTGTGTGTGTACGTGCGCGTGTGTCTGTATGTGTGTGTGTACATGTGAGTGTGTGTGCGCATGTACGCGTGCGCGTGTGCGTGGGTGTGTCTGTGTCTGTGTGCGTGCGTGTGTATGTGCGTGTTCGCGCGCGTGTGTGCTTATGTGTATGTTTGTGTCTGTGCGTTTGTGTGTATGCACGTGTGTGTGTGTCTATGCGCGTGCGCCCGCGTGTGTGTTTGCTCGCGTGTGTGCGTACGTCTTTGTCTGTGTCTGTGCGTCTGTGTGCGCGTGCGTGCGTGTGTCTATGTCTGTGTCTGTGCGTCTGTGCGTGTTTGTGTCTGTGCGTCTATGTGTGTTTGTGTCTGTGCGTCTGTGTGTGTGTCTTTGTCAGTGTCTGTGCGTCTGTAAGTGTGTGTGTGCGTGTGTGTGTCTGCGTCTGTGTCTGTGCGTCTACGTATGCGTGTGTGTGTCTGTGTCTGTGTGTGCGTGCGTGCGTATATCTGTGTTTGTGTCTATGTTTGTGCATCTTTGTATGCGTGTGTGTGTGTGTGGGGGGGGGGGGGGTGCGCGTGTTTGCGCGTGTGCGTGTCTGTGTGTGTGTGTGTCTATGTGTGCGTACATACGTGTTTATGTGTCTGTGTGTGTGTGCGTGTTTGTGTGGGTTTGCATGTGTGTGTGTGTCTGTGTTTGTGTGCATGCGTGTGTTTGTGTCTGTGCGTTTGTGTGTGCCTGTGTGCGTGCGTGCGTGCGTGTGTCAGTGTCTGTGCGTCTGTGCGTGCGTGCTTGCGTCTGTGTCTGTGCGTCTACGTTTGCGCGTTCGTGTGTGTGTCTATGTCTGTGTCTGTGCGCCTGTGTGTGTCTGTGTCTGTGCTTCTGTGTGTGTGTGCGCGTCCGTGCATTTGTATCTGTGCATCTTTGTGTGTGTGCGTGTGTTTATGTCTGTGCGTCTGTGTGTACGTGTGTGCATGCATGCGAGTGTGTGTCTGTGTCTCTGCGTCTGTGTAAGTGTGTGTATATTTGTGTGTGTGTGTGTGCGCGTGTGTGTGTCTGTGTGTCTGTGTGTGGGTGCGTGCGTGTGTCTGCGACTGTGCGTCTGTGTGTGTCTGTGTCTGTGCGTCTTTGTGTGCATACGTGTGTCTGTTTTTGTGCGTCTGTGTGTGCGTGCTTGTGTTTGTGCGTCTGTGTCTATGCGTCTCTGTGTGCGTGCATGTGTCTGTGTGTCTGTGTCTGTGCGTCTGTGTATGCGTGTTCATGTATGTGTTTGTGTGTCTGTGTGCATGTGTGAGTGTGTGCGTGTCTGTGTGTCTAAGTGTTTGTGTGTGCGTGCGTGTGTGTACGTTCGTGTGTGCGTGTGCGTGTATTTGTGTCTGTCTGTTTGTGTGTGCGTGTGCGTGTATTTGTGTCTGTCTGTTTGTATGTGTGTGCGTGTGTGTGCGTATGTGTGTGCGTGTGTGTGTGTCTATGTCTGTGTATGTGTGTATATGTGTGTGTTTGCGCGTGCTTGCGTGTGTCTATGTCTGTGTCTGTGCGTCTGTGTGTGCGTGCGTGCGTCTTTGTCTGTGTCTGTGCGTCTGTGTGTGCACGTTCATGCGTATGTCTATGTCTAAGTCTATGCGTCTGTGTATGTCTGTGTCTGTGCGTCTGGGTGTGTCTGTGTATGTGCGTCTGTGTGTGCGTGCGTGCGTGTATCTGTGTCTGTGCGTCTGCGTGTGCGTGCATGCGTGTGTCTCTTTCTGTGTCTGTGCTTCTGTGTATGCATGTGTGTGCGTGTGTGTCTGTGTGTCTATGTGTGTGTGTTTATGTGTGTGTATGTGCGTGTGTGCGCGTGTGTGTATGTGTGTGTGTCTATATGCGTGTGTGCACGTGTGTGTGTGCGTGCGTGTGTCTGTGTATGTGCGTCTGTGTGCGTGCATGCGTGTGTCTGTGCGTGTGTGTGTGTGTGTGTACGCGCGTGTGTGCGTGTGTCTATGTCTGTGCTTCTGTGTGTGTGTGCGTGCGTGCGTCTGTGTGTGTCTGTGTCTGTGCGTCTGTGTGTGTCTGTGTTTGTATATGTGCGTTTGAGTGTGTGTGCATGCGTGTGTCTGTGTCTGTGTGTCTGTGTGTGCGTGCATGTGTCTGTGTCTGTGTCTGTGCGTCTATGTATGCGTGTGTGTGCGTGTGTGTGTGTCTGTGTGTGTGTGCGCGCGTGTGCATGTGCATGTCTCTGCGTGTGTATGTGTGTATGTTTATGCGTCTGTGTGTGTCTGTGTTTGTGTCTGTACGTCTGTGTGTGCGTGTGTGCGTGTGTCTGTGTCTGTGCGTCTATGTGTGTGTGTGTGTGTGTCGGTGTCTGTGCGTCTGTGTGTGTGTGCGTGCGTACGTACGTCTGTGTCTGTGTGTCTGTGTATGCGTGTGTGTGCGTGTGCATGTGTGTGCGTGTGTTTATGTGTGTGTGTGTGTTTGTGTGTGTGTGTGTGTGTGGGCGTGCGTGTACATGTGCATGTGCGTGTGTGTGTGCTTGTGTGTGTATGCGTGTGTGTGTGTGAGAGAGAGTGTGTGTGTATGCGCGCGTGCGTGCGTGTGCTATGTCTGTGTATGTGCGTCTACATGTGCGTGCGTGTGTCTGTGTCTATGCGTTTGTGTGTGTCTGTGTCTGTGCGTCTGTGTGTGCGTGCATGTATCTGTGTCTGTGCGTCTGTGTATGCGTGTGTGCGTGCATACGTTGTTGCACCCCAAAATTTGCTCAACCTTTTCTTGCCTGATTTATGTTTCATTGCATTTCATTTGCATAGTTACATCATGTACATAGTCAATCATTTGCACATCATAGCATAGCAGGCCTCCAACAAGGGATCAAGGTGTCTATCAAGAGAAGAGCCTAGCAAGAGGTGTTATACAAGATTGAGAAGTCATCCAAGCCATCAAGAAGTGATTTGAAGTCTTGAGAAGTTTGAGTGCCTACATGTGGGTTTTGCTCCTATCTTGAGGAATATTGAGAATCATCAGTGGGATGTGAAACATGGAATATGAATTTGAGGTGTGTATGGATCTCATGGAATGCATAGAGGGCCCTATTGAAGCTGAGACAAGTCATTGATTCAAGTACAAGAGCCACAGTTGAGGTGCAGTCAACTAGGGTTTCATCTGGGTCAACCCTAGTTCAATTGAGTAATTGGAGAGCATCAAAGCCTATCTTGAGGTCATGGGATTCTTGGATTGGTATGTTGATACATGTGTGGTGTTGTGCCAAGGTTAAGCAAAGAAAGATCAAGAATGTGGGAAGTTGTTAAATTAGGGTTTCAGTGTAAAATCCCTTATTTAGTGTCTAACTTCAAAGCCACATAAGTTAAAATACAAGTTTCAAATGGATCTTTGGCCAACATGAAACTTGTAAAGCATCTCAATACCTTTAATTTGAGTACTATAAGTCCTCAAGGGGATTTATAGAACTCAAGTTATGGTCCTTGCAAATTACAGGTCATCAGAGGACACTGAAATTTATCTGTGAAAGTCCATTGACTTCCAAGCAACTTTTCCCTTCAAGGAGGTTTTAAATGGATTCTTGGCCAACATGAGAGTTGTAGATCTTGGTCTTAGATTTCCATAGAGTACTAGAAGTCCTTGATAGGATTTGTAGAACTCAAATTATGATCTTTGCAAGCCAGGGGTATTTTGGGTATTGGTGATTATAGGTCATTTGAGATCATAGGCCATTTTCACCAACTTAGAGGCTTCAAATGGAAAATTGTTCAACTAGAAATTTGCTCAAAATAGGGTTTTAACCTTGTCCATGCATCAAGGAGGCTTTGAAATGGCTCATAGGAGAAGTTGGTTTGAGAAATTTTGAAAAGGAAGAAATTAAAGTGATTAAAAGGCCAAAATTGTGGAAAAATTGATATATGGCCAAACAAGTCCATGTTATATACCATTTTGATCAGAAAAGGCATTTTAAAGATGATGACATTACCACATTTTGGATATGAGGCCATTTGCATGTGGTTCCCTTTTGTTACTTAAGAAGGAAACAACATTTGAATTGCATGCCTTTGGATCAAAAACAAGGGAATTATCATCCCCATTCAGCTCAAAATGTCACAAGAGGAGAAATTCAAGCAAGATGGTGAGCTAGAATAGAGCAAAGCACAACTTTGGCGTATGAGATTTTGAAGGAGAATGAGAAATTGAATTTCTCATTGTGGTTGTTACAGAAGGTTCTAGAGATTTCCAACAACTTCTATATAACATATGCATTGGATTCAGATCATTTTTTGGCAAGGATTGAGCAAGGAACTAGAGCAAGCCATTGAAAATTCTCAAGCTGCATCAAGAATAGGGTTTTGGAATTGAAGAGGATTCAAAGCAAATTGATCATTGGAGAAGCTTTAGAAGTGGTTCTTGAGTGATTCTGCAAAAGATTGGAGGTTGAATCGAGCCATAACCTCATCTGTTCATCCATTTTTTCCAGGTTTGCAAATTTCAGTTTTCAGCATAATTTATGGGGAATTGCTTAGAAATGATCATGTGGTTAGGTTAGTATTGAGGCTAGGATGGTTTTCAGTCCAAAATTAGAGCAATTAGAGACCAAATTAGTGTGATGCCATTTTCTGTTGAAGCTCATATCTCCTAGTTCTTGAGGTTTTAATGGCGTTTGGATGGTGAGAATCGATCCCTGAAGCATGTAGATGAGTTTAGGCTTATGAATTGCAAGATTTGGGATGTTCAAGATTTGGTGATTTCTTTGCAACTTGGATCGGGTTTGGTTTTAGAGGATGAATCAATAAATTCTGAGGGCATATTCGTGATCGGGAGGGAATTTTGAGTGAGATAGGGTGTTTCAATTTGGTGTTTGATGCGCTTTGGGGATGACCTAACCGGAGACAACGGTGGCGCAAAGCTCAGGCCACCGTCCCATGGCTTTCCCTCTCAGATTTAAAATTTGGAGAAGATGAAGTTTTACCCATTGGATCATGTGTTGACTTTGACTAGAAGCCCAATTACACGGCCAAGATTTTGTTTCACGTTCTGAAGAATGAGTTTGATCAAAACTCACTGTTTCATTAAACGTTTTGGTTTGGGCTTAGTTGATTACTTGCTATCCACACCCCCATTCTGGGCCCAGCCTGGATTATAACTGAAATAAATTGCTATCTGACACGCAGGTTTTATCATTTTTAATTGTTTTTCTTTTATTCTCATTTTTGCATATAGTTAGGAATTAATTCACAACAAATAGGAAAATTAACATTTTTAATCTATATTTTTTTACCTGATTCCTTAAAGAGTCTAGGATTTTAGGAATTTAATAAATTCATTATTCATGCATTTTAGAATTTAATTGCATTTTTTGAAGTTTAATTGCTTTTATTTTCAACATGGTTGATATGTGATTTTGTTGATTTTGGTATGGATGATTGGTGATTATTTTTGAATTTATTATTTTTGGGATAGATAGATTAGAAATGCATGTACCCATAGTAATTTTCTCATATTTTTGTGAGATAATTTTAGGTTGTTTTGAGCATTGAACATTAAGTGGTGTAGAATTAGGGTTTTAGGATAGTACCCTTAGGTTTAGGGCATAGTTTTAGGTCCAAATGAATGGTTAACCCCCTAGTTTTTGTATGAGAGATTCTTAAGAGGTTTAGGAACCCTTAGAATTTTTTATAGGATTTTGCAATCACTTTTGGTATTTTAAGTATAATTAGTTTTAAGACTAACTTCTAGGTGTTTCTGATGAACTAACTTGACTAGTTTAATTCAATAGTTCCCCTTAGATTAGGGTGGTGGTGCTCTTGTGCTTGGATGAAGATGAAGACCAATTGAATATGCTTTGGAGAGCTTGAAGGAGCTTGGAGTTGAAGATTTTTTCATCTGGTGGAGTGCTTGTCAGGAGCTTAGGAAGGCTAGGGTTTTAGGAAGAGCATCAGAGTAGTTTTGCTTCTTTCTTCAAACATGAAGTATATTGTTCATCTCCATTCAATCCAATGACATAAAGTCCTCTTAAAGAATTCACATCTATCCTTTGGAGGGATGAATGGCATGCTTTAAGAGTAGAACTTTGAGGATACAGTTCCTTTACAATGTCAGGTTCTTAGTGGCTTCCTTTGGATGTCATTGAGTTACTTAACATTTCAACCTGATCTTGTTGATTGATTATCCCTTGGAGGTGCTTGTGGAAGCTTGGTAAAGATGAGGTTGCTTGTGGAAGCTTGGTAAAGATGAGGTTTCTTGTTGAAGCTTGTTGAGAATGAGGTTTGTGCTTGTTGAAGCTGGTTGCTTGTTGAAGCTAGGGTTTTGCTGCTTGTTGAAGTTGTTTACTGGTTGAAGTTTGCTGGTTGCTTATTGAAGTTTGAAGCTTGTTGAAGCTTGGTGCTTGTTGAAGAGTTAAGGTTCATTGAATCTTGAAGATAGGAGCTATTCATGAAGATGAAGGTTGTTGCTGTCAACTTTTTGCTGTTTAATCAACTATTGCTGTCAGAGCTGCTGCTTGTGCTGTTTGCTGTAGGAGTTTGGTGCTGCTGCTTGGGCTGCCTCCTCTGTTTGGTTTTGGTTTTCTGTATTGTTTGTTGGCTTGCGCTGCTTGCCCCCTAGGTTTGAGGTGAATGTTGATTCACTTTGCCTGTTGTTTTCCCAGGTTCGAGGTTGAGTGGGACTCCCTTGCCTCGCTTGTATTGCTGCATTGCATGCATTTTACTGTATTTGCTTGCTTTCTTTTCTGTTTATCCCCTAGGATCTCTGATTTCCTCTGTGCAGGAGGGAATTATGACAGACATTAGGATCCTTATCCATGCATGAAAACATTAGGTTAGTTTTTATCCCCTTTTCAACCCTAGGTTTTTTAGAGCTTCTTTCTCTTCTTATCTCAAACAACTCAAAATACGGTAATAAGGTTAATCGACGTCGTACGGTATGAGCCTTAAGCTGTTTGAGAAAGGGTTGCTAGAGAGTTTCTTTCCAGTAGTCTGGCTGCTTAGTGTGGTACCCTTTGGGTGACACGCGACGTAGTCACTCTCAAATCATAGTCTCTAGTGCGTCAGAGATTGCAAACCAACTAAAAAACACTTCTTTTGTAAAAGATTCAAAACAAACATCAAAGTGTCATTTTTGTCTGCTTGGACTCTTAATCAAGAAAAACCCTTTTTGAAGGTAATAAAAAACAGTCAGACAAGCTTGTGAGTTTCGTAGCCCGAACTACGTTTGCTCTGATCTTTCATGCCGTATGAAAGTACGTAGGCATAGGATGTCGTATCCTAGCGAGCAACCTTCCCCCCTTAACTCGTAGTTAGGCGAACTACGTTGACTCTGATTTCTCGTTCCAGGCGGGAATACGTAGGCATAAAGTGTGATACTTTGCCGAGTCATTTTCTTTTCTTTTTAACCCAGACCTGTAGAGTAGATAGAATAACAATTCGTACTAGAAAACAAGCGTGGATCCCGTCGAGTACGGAGGACGTGAGGGGTGCTAATACCTTCCCCTTGCATAATCGACTCCTGAATCCAGGAATTTGGTTGCGACGACCATTCCTTTCCCGTTTTGCGTTAGGTTTACTCTAAGCGTTTCCTTTCCCTCCTTTGGGATAAATAACGCACGGTGGCGACTCTTCTGTCATAGCCGGCGCTGATTTTCGCAGTAGCGACAGCTGGCGACTCTGCTGGGGACTCCAACGGTTCCCTACGTGAGTCAGTCCTAGCGCTTGTTTTCCCGTCGCGGGTTTTGTATGGATTTACTTTTCTGTATTTACTTTCAGCATTATATTATTGTTGTTATGCTGGTTAGGGGGTCAGATTGAGAGATAAGTCGGACCTGGGCTTGAGTGTACCTAGAATTAGTTGTGGAAAGTAGTGGGCGCGTGCATGCTTTGCATGTACTAGTGTCCTGCAAAATCCACGCTCAGACGAGGTTCTTCTGGTTGACTTCTTTTTCAACCCTTTGGGTTGGGGGGGGTTGTTGGTTAGTTGGATTGTCGACTCTGGGGACCGATCAATTGGAAGTTGGCTAAGTGAGGCCTCTTCAGGACATGATGACGCCACACCTTCTGGGTATCGTATCATCAGTCTCGAAAGTCTGTGACGCCGACGACCGCATAGGATGCCGTACCTTGTGTCAGTTGATAGGACACCTATCTATGAGAGGGATTGGGGCATGCAGGAAACTTGACCTCCAGACTACCCGGTTTTCTTAATATTGGATCAGTATGTGTGGTTATTTGGGGTTCTCCATCAGGACAGTGTTATAGGTCTGTTGAGACCAGGTTGGAGCATTGTTTTGGGTCTGTTGAGACCAAAGTGGAGCATTGTTATGGGTCTGTTGAGACCAGGTTTGAGCAGTATTGTGGGTCTGTTGAGACAGGATTATGGATGGATCTCTTCAGCAATATATCACTTGATCCCTGTTGCATGTTTGCATATTGCATTGTTGCATACTAATTTTGCATATCATTAACGTGTGTCTGTGCTGCAGGTGCATTTCATACCCTCTGATTCTAGTTGCCCGGATTTCTGTCTGCTATCATGGATACTTTGAAGAAGACTGTGGCATACAAGTTGCCTACTCCGGATGTTTCCTCTCTGCTTGGTTTGATATCTCTAGCTGATGATGATGTGAAGAGAAGCTTCAGGAAGAGTTATGGGAAACTGCTTAGGTTGGTCTGCAAACCAACCACGTATGAGCTAAACGGATTGTACACGCTGATGCAGTTCTATGACCCCCTGCTGAGGTGTTTTACTTTCCCTGACTTCATTCTGGCTCCGACCATGGAGGAATATGCTGAGATCTTGGAGTTGACTATTCAGAACAGGGTACCCTTCATTCATATGGGTGCTGAGCCCAAGCTGGAGGATTTGGCTGTTGTTTTGCATTTAGACTCCTCAGAGTTGCTGTTAACCTCGTGGAATGGAGTTTCTGGTTTTGCTCTCAAGTTCTTGGTTGGGAAAGCACAAGAGTTTGCCAAGAGTGGTTGTTGGACCGTGTTTAATGCTATCCTTGCTTTGTGTATCTATGACATTGTATTGTTCCCTAATATGCCTGACTTTGTTGATTTAGATGCATTCCATATATTTGCTTCAGGCAATCCTGTGCCTACACTGATTGGAGACTTCTATCATTCTCTGCATTATAAGAACGAGAATAGGCGGGGCAAGAACGTCTCTTGTTGTGTGCCTTTGCTGTATATGTGGTTTGATAGTCACCTGCCCAAGAAGGGTATCTTTGCTGAGTCTGCAGCTACGATGGAATGGTCTGAGCGTCTGATGGGGCTTTCTTCAGAAGATGTTGTCTGGTTTGATAGGGATTTACTGGGATCTGAGATTATCTACAGCTGCACAAGATATCCTAACGTTCCTCTGATTGGGAGGAAAGGGTGCATTAACTACAACCCGTCATTGTTGATCAGGCAATTCGGTTATGCTTTGAGAAGCCCGCCAAAAGAGGAAGAAGTGCAGGAATCTCTGTACTTCATAGGTGATTTGAAGGGAGAATTGTTGTCCAAGCTTCAGCATGCTTGGAATAATATCAACAAGAAAGGGAAGCCGTTGTTGGGTAAGAATGATAGTCGAGCCTATGCTCCGTACCAAGTCTGGATCCAAGATAGGGCAAAGCAGGCGCTGATGCTGTTTCCTGCAGTATTACTTCCAGCTCCCCTCGTGGTTGAGGAACCAACTATTGTGTCTATTGAGAGATATGAGCAGGTCGTGAAGGAGAAAGAAGAGTTGATGAAAGCCAACGAGAAGTTGGAAGAAGAGCTAGTGCAACTCAGGAGCAAAAGGAATGAAGCCGTATATTCCTTCGAGCAGCAAACAAAGCTGGTGAACCAGTTAGGTGCAGAACTGACTGAGCAAAGAAAGAAGCGTGAACGCTTGGGGATAGATTTCAAGAGCTCCCATGATATGCTGGAGTCTAAGAAGAAAGCACTTGATATAGCCTGCCGGGAGATCTCCACATTCAACAAAACCTGGAATGCTACACTGACCAGTAATAAAGAAAGAGAAGACAAACTGAAGCATCAGATCTCTGAACTGGAAGATCAGTTGAAAGCTAGCCAGACAAAGTTTGAAGAAGAGGTTATGCGGAGATACGACGTTCAGAATTCGTTGAACAAAGTTATCAAGCGTAAGAAAGAGTCTGCATCCCAGAAGCGGAAGCTAGAGGAGTGCTTTGGAGAAGGTGCTTGGGAGGAATCCATTGGGGATCTCCAGCGTGTTATCAGGCAAAGAGACTCGCTCGTTGAAGGGTTGCTTTCCCAGCCGGATCATCCCAAGACTAAGAGATTGTTAGAGGAGTATCGGGCATATGGTCGCACTTGATTACCTTATGCACTGTTGTATATGCTTTATTTGCATTGTGCTGGCCATCACCAGGATTGTTGGTTGAGGTCATGCCTTCTTGTTATTGTACACTCAGAGATATTGTATTTCTGCCTTGATAGGCTTTTCAGCAATATATGAAATGTTTTCTCCGTGGATGAATCTAAGCTTCTTCACTGTCACTGCACTGGCACTTTGGCACTAGAATCAGGGGTTGATTTCCCTAAAGCACAGACACATATTGCATCTGCATATTCATTTTGTATTGCTAGTTACTTGTTGAATCTGTATCTTATTTCTCGCATCTCACAGGTTTTTCAGGATTGACGAACAAAGAGTCCATCGCTACTCAACCCGAAACAACTGTAAGAAGATAATGGATCAAGTTCAAGTCGAGATGCAGGAAATCCGTGAGAAGCTGACTCTGTTCATGCAAGCTATGGAAAGTATGGACAAGGGCCAGGAGAATCTTCAGACCTTGGTGCAGCCGCTGTTGACGCGGACAAACAGAAATGGCAATACTGACCACATTTCTGTTGAAACTCCTCGCCGGGAGGATGAGATACCGACAGTTGTTACTCCACCTGTTGTGACTGTCAACGGAAACACTGGTACTGGTGCAAGCGCTGTCGCTGGTAATGGCAACATTGGAAATGGTGGTGATAGGCATGTTGTTAATAACAAAGGCAACACTGGGGATGCCGATCAAGGATTCAGTGACAATGTTGGCTTTGGAAACAATGGGTATGGCAATGTCAATCAGGACGGGAACTTCGGGTTCAACAATCAAGGCTTTGGTAACGACGATTACGACAACAATCAGGGGTATGGTCACGGTAATGGTGGATTCGATAATGTGAATAACAACGGCGTTGGCGCATTTCCTTTCAACAATGGTTTTGGACCTGCTGGGGTCAATCAAGGGTTCCGCAACCGAGGACAGGGTCCTGTGTTCAATCAGCAAGGATTTGGCCGTAACTTGGGTTACGATGGGTATGACAATGACTGGAACGTGGATCACCAAGATGACGCTTTTTCGGGAGGAGGTATGGGACCTGAGGGCCCCATTGACCCTGTTCAGAGGATCAGAATGCTAGAAGAGCAGATGAAAGGTGTGGTTAATCAGAACTCCGTTGGGTTAGATATGGCTACTATGGGGTTGGTACCAGGGCTGAGGGTGCCATTAAAATTCAAGGCTCCAACATTCGACAAATACAAAGGGGATACCTGCCCAAAGGTCCATGTACGTTCTTATTATAGAAGGCTGTCTGCATATTCCAATGATGAAAGGATGCTCATGCATTTCTTTTAGGATAGCTTATCGGGACCATCGTTGGAATGGTACATGGGACTGAAGCCCACTCAGATTAGAAGCTGGAAGCAGTTGGCTGATGCTTTCGTTATGCATTACAAATATAACAGTGATTTGGCGCCAAACAGAGTTCAGTTGCAGATTATGTCGCAGAAAAGTGGTGAAAGTTTCAAAGAGTACGCGCAGCGATGGCGCGATATGGCAGCTCGGGTACACCCTCCTTTGGTTGAAAGGGAGATGAATGACATGTTTGTGGGGACATTTACAGGAATGTACTATGACAAGTTACTCAATGTTTCGATGGGTAGCTTCTCCGATATGATCCATATGGGAGAGAGGATCGAAAATGGAATTAAAATTGGAAAGATTCAGGCAGGCGAATCTACTTCAGCTGGGGGTGCGAGAAAAGCGTTCGGCGGAAGACGACAGGGTGATACAAGCGCTGTATTTGGTGGCAGAGGCCGGGGCAGAGGCAGAAATCAGTACATTCAACCTCAACAAATAGCTAGTGTTACTATTCCAATCCAACCCCAACAACAGCCGCAACAACAGCAGCAACAACCACAACAGCAGCAAAGGCAGAATCAGGGTCAGAGAAGGTTTCAGAATGTAAAGCCTAAGAGGGTATTTGATAAGCCTCTGTCGACATATGCAGAGCTTCTTCAGACACTGCTGGGTTTGAATTTGGTTGAGAAAAGAACATTGGAGCCGCCTACAGGACCGACACTTCCTTATGGGTACGACGCTAATAAGCATTGCGAATTCCATTCCAGGGCGCCCAGACATGATGTAGAATCTTGTCATGCTTTCAAGCATAAAGTTCAAGACTTGTTAGACAGTAAAGCCATCAACTTTGGCCAGGTGGGGCCCAACATTGCACAACAGCCTATGCCTAATCGTGGGGCAAATGCTATCTTAATAGAAGAAAATTTGAACTTGGTGATGGATGTTAACAAACTGAAGACACCATTGAGTAAGGTGAAAAGCAGGTTGCTCAGAGGGGGAGTATTCCCTGGTTGTGATGAATACTGTTTAGAGTGTTGGACCCAGCCTGAGGGTTGTACTGATTTGAAGCAGGGCATTCAGGCCATGATCGACGAAGGGACCTTGCAATTTGATCGAACTGCGGTTGAGAAGCATGTGGAGGCATTATGTGATGAGCAGAATTATATTGCAACGGTGACGATCCCGAGGAAGACTATAACGATAACGGCGCCCGCCCAGTGGCCAACCATTACAATTACCAAAGCAGGGCCTGTTCCTTCGAGAGTACGAAAGCTATCCCGTGGACATATGGATTAGAAGTGTATTGCAACGGTGAAAAGATTGTGATGAATAGCCAGCCACCTGGGCTGTTGATAATGTCGTTGGGACGGGGGGCATGACCCGTAGCGGAAGGATCTTTACCTCACCTGAAATAGAAGCAAAGAGATTGGCCAAAGGCAAAGCCAAAGTAAATGAGAGCGCGCCTACTCCGTTGAAAGAAAAGGATACGTCACTCAAGGACGTAGAGGAGTTCATGAGACTGATTTGCAAAAGCGACTACAAAATTATTGAACACCTACAGCAGACGCCGTCGAAGATTTCTATCTTGTCGTTGTTGTTATGTTCCGAGGCCCACCAAAACGCCTTGCTAAAGATTCTGGATACGTCATTTGTGCCTCAAGAAGTTTCCGTAAATCAGTTAGAGGGGATAATGGCACATGTCGATGTTGGACATAGCCTGGGTTTCACAGATTTTGATCTAACACCCAGGGGTCGAGAGCACAACATGGCTTTGCATATATCGGTGGAATGTCGGGGCACCGTAATGTCGCGCGTATTGGTGGATACTGGATCATCGTTGAACGTGTTGCCAAAGAAAGCCATGATGAAATTGGACATACGGGGAATTATTTGCACGCCCAGCGATTTGGTTGTGAGGGCGTTTGACGGGACGAAAAGATCAGTGTTTGGGTCAATAACATTACCGCTTCAGGTGGGGCCGGAAATTTTTGATACCGAATTCTACATCATGGACATCCATCCAGCTTATAGCTGCCTTCTTGGGCGCCCATGGATCCACGCTGCAGGGGCCGTAACGTCCACGTTGCATCAGAAGTTGAAGTACATGGTGGGTGATAGTGTCGTTACCGTTTGCGGGGAGGAGGACATTTTGGTCAGTCACCTGTCATCGTTCAGATATGTTGAGGTCGACGGAGAAATACACGAGACACCTTGTCAAGCCTTCGAAGGGTTGCGAATTAAAGACAAAGCTCAGGGTCCCAGCAAAATGCCTGATGTAGCAGTGTCATCCTACAAGGAAGCTCAAGCTTTAGTGCAGACTGGTGAGACTAAAGGTTGGGGGCAGGTTTTGGAGATTCCCGTGAAGAATGACAAGTTTGGGCTGGGGTATCGACCGACGTCGTCAGTGTCATCTTCAGGAGCGCCCAGGTTCAAGGGACCGATAACGATTACGCCAAACGGGGTGTGCTTTGAGACAATCAACGCCATTTCCGATGCTGAAGACGGAGATAGCGACTGCGATATGGACGCGTGGATCAAGCCAAGCGTGTCAGGACAAAGTCTCTGCAACTGGTCCATCCGGGAAACTGTCCCAGTGACTCTTAAACAGTAATGATTTATTTTGTCAATTGTTGAATAATCTTATGTCATACCCTGGGCATAGTGATTTTACCTTAGGGCTACTTGATTATGTGTATTGCATTGTTTTAATCATGAAATAAAGGCGTTTTTCATATACAAATATTGTGATCCCTGTTTTTTTTGCTTTTACTTTAACAATAAATGGCAACGTGGTTATTTGCTTTGTTTGCGTGTTGAAGCGTTTAACCATTTCCTTTGCAGGACTAATATTTCAGATGACATCTTCTACGAACCGCCTATGACTCGTTTCGACTTCGAGCACCCGGTATTCCAAGCAGAGGAAGAGATTGTTGAGGATAGCGACCTGCCAGAGGAGCTGACTCGTTTGTTGAAACGGGAAGAGAGAATCATTCTGCCTCATCAGGAGGAAATTGAGATCATCAACTTGGGGTCGGAAGAAGTTGTGAGAAATATCCGTATAGGGGCTGCGCTGCAGAGCAACATCAAGCAAAGGCTTATTGAGATACTGCGAGAGTATAGCGATATATTTACTTGGTCGTACGAGGATATGCCTGGGTTGGATACGGACATGGTTGTGCACCGTCTGCCGCTGCGAGAGGAATGTCCGCCTGTTAAACAGAAACTCAGAAGAACCAGACCAGACATGGCTGTGAAAATCAAAGAGGAAGTTCAAAAACAGTGGGATGCTGGTTTCCTAGCCGTTACAACTTATCCGTCATGGGTCGCTAACATAGTACCAGTGCCGAAGAAAGACGGTAAAGTGCGAATGTGTGTAGACTACCGTGATTTGAATAGGGCGAGCCTGAAAGACGACTTTCCACTTCCTCACATTGATGTGCTGGTTGATAACACTGCTCAGTTCTCCGTATTCTCCTTCATGGACGGCTTCTCAGGCTATAATTAGATCAAAATGGCACCAGAAGACATGGAGAAGACTACCTTCATTACTCCCTGGGGAACATTTTGCTACAAAGTGATGCCCTTCGGACTGAAGAACGCTGGGGAAACATATCAACGTGCTATGACGACTCTCTTTCATGACATGATGCATAAAGAGATCGAGGTTTATGTTGATGATATGATTGCCAAATCCCAGACGGAGGAGGAGCATTTGGTTAATCTGCTGAAACTGTTCAAAAGACTTAGGAAGTTCAGGTTGAGACTGAACCCTAACAAGTGCACCTTTGGGGTGAGATCGGGTAAACTGTTGGGGTTTATTGTGAGCGAAAAGGGAATAGAGGTTGATCCTACAAAGATAAAAGTTATACAAGAAATGCTGACGCCTAAAACAGAAAAAGAAGTGCGTGGGTTTTTAGGGAGGTTGAACTACATTGCTCGGTTCATATCTCACCTAACTGCGACATGCGAGCCGTTATTCAAGTTGTTGAAAAAGGATCAGGTGTTGACCTGGAATGAAAATTGTCAAAAGGCGTTCGACAAGATAAAAGAATACTTGCAGGAACCTCCTGTTTTGATACCCCCAGTGGCCGGGATACCTTTGATTATGTATTTGACGGTTCTTGAGGAAAGTATGGGCTGTGTTCTCGGTCAACACGACGAGACCGGACGTAAAGAGCATGCGATCTACTATTTGAGTAAGAAGTTCACCGACTGTGAGTCCAGATACTCAATGCTCGAGAAGACGTGTTGCACGCTAGCCTGAGCCGCCAAACATTTGAGGCAATACATGCTGAATCATACAACCATGCTAATTTCAAAGATGAATCCAATCAAATACGTGTTTGAAAAGCAAACACTCTCCGGAAGAATTGCCCGATGGCAGATGGTGTTAACAGAATACGATATCCAATATGTCTCTCAAAAGGCTATTAAAGGTAGCGTTCTGTCAGAGTACCTTGCTGAGCAGCCGGTTGAGGACTAATAATCGATGAGGTTTGATTTTCCTGACGAGGATATCATGTACCTGAAAATGAAGGATTGTGAAGAACCATTGTCGGACGAAGGACCAGAGTTGGGTTCCAAATGGCAGTTGATATTTGACGGAGCTGTAAATTCCTATGGTAGCAGAATAGGTGCAATTATCACTACTCCTCAGGGGTCGCACATCCCATTTACTGTCCGATTGACCTTTCCTGTTACCAATAATGAGGCTGAATATGAGGCTTGCATCATGGGTCTGGAAGAAGCCATTAATTTGCGAATCAAGAACCTGGATGTATACGGAGACTCAGCTCTAGTGGTGAATCAGATTAAAGGAGAATGGGAGACACGTCAGCCCAATTTGATACCCTATATGAATTATGCAAGGAGATTGTTGCCCTTCTTTGACAAGGTGGAATTGCATCACGTGCCACGAGCAGAAAATCAAATGGCTGACGCCCTGGCGACATTGTCTTCAATGTATAAAGTTAACTTTTGGAACGAGGCTCCCTGAATTGTTATCTCTCGGCTCGATAGGCCTGCCTTCATATTTGCCATTGACGAGGCTCCCGATGGTAAACCCTGGTACTTTGACATCCAGAATTTCCTGAAGAACAAGGAGTATCCGGCTGGGGCATCCAGTCGAGATCAGAAGACTCTCAGGAGATTGGCTGGCAATTTCTATCTGAACCCGGACGGTGTCCTGTATAAAAGAAACCACGACTTGGTGTTGCTACGCTGTGTAGATGAGAAAGAGGCGAAGTTGCTCATGGAAGAAATACATGAGGGTACATTTGGTACATATGCTGGTGGGCATGCTATGACGAGAAAACTGCTGCGGGCAGGTTATTACTGGCTGATATGGAAACAGTCTGTTTCAAGTTTGCAAAGAGGTGTCATAAATGCCAGATTTATGCGGATAAAATCCATGTGCCTCCAAGTCCTCTAAATGTGATGTCATCACCTTGGCCTTTCTCGATGTGAGGGATTGATATGATTGGTAAGATTGAGCCTATGGCATCAAACGGACACCGGTTCATTTTGGTGGCAATTGATTACTTCACCAAATGGGTGGAAGCAGCATCATATGCCAATGTGACCAAACAAGTGGTAGCCAGATTTATCAAACGAGATATTATCTACAGATATGGAATCCCTGAGCGGATTATCACCGACAATGGTTCAAATTTGAATAATAAAATGATGAAAGAGCTGTGTCAGAATTTTAAGATCGAGCATCACAACTCTTCTCCTTACCGGCCCAAGATGAATGGCGCTGTCGAAGCGGCCAATAAGAACATAAAGAAGATTGTTCAGAAGATGGTTGTGACGTATAAGGATTGGCACGAGATGCTACCTTTCGCTTTGCACGGTTATCGTACGACGGTACGCACATCAACCGGGGCAACCCCTTTCTCATTAGTATACGAAATGGAGGCGATATTACCGTTGGAGGTCGAGATTCCTTCCCTGAGGGTTTTACGTGATGTCCAACTCGACGAGGCAGAATGGGTTAAAGATAGACTGAATCAGCTCAGCTTAATGGATGAGAAGAGACTGGCTTCTCTAGCATACGATCGGTTATATCAGAGCTGGATGAAGAAAGCTTACGACAAGAAGGTGTGCCCTCGAAGCTTCTAGACGGGCGATCTTGTTTTGAAAAAGATTCTCCCACCACAATCAGATCACAGGGGCAAGTGGACTCCCAATTACGAAGGTCCCTACGTTGTCAGAAAAGTCTTCTTTGGAGGAGCCTTGTTACTATCCACCATGGATGGTGAAGACTTTACGTCTCCGGTGAATTCGGACGCAGTTAAAAAAATACTTTGCTTGAAAGTGACCCGCTGGACAGTAAAAAGAGAGTTCAGGCAAAAATGGGGCATCCCGGCGAACCATAAAAAATGAATAAAAGGTTCGGGCAAAAGTTAGGGATAAAATTGAAAAGATGTACACCCGCGAAGTCGAAAACTTGAAAAGGGCGACTTCGGCAAAAAAGGGTATCCCGGTGAATTGAAAACCCGCAAAGGGCGGTTCACGCAAAAGTTAGGGATTGAAAAAGCAAATGACTGCGGTCCGGGTTTGATACGGCATTACTTAGTGGTGTGGGAGTACCTGGGGGCCGTCTATCCAGAAAAAATCTCTTCCAAAGATCGAGTAACGGGAAAGCGCAGAGTCAGGCAAGTCATAGGAGGATCAACTCATGGTGTTTGTCTGTGCCACGTTGCCGACATGTATACAAATATTGTTTTGTATTTTCTTTATGCTTCTTGTGCATATATTTATGTGTGTTTGTGCGTAACTTCCTCTTTTCAGGAGTTGCATCCAGTGTACAAAACTTTGCCTATTCAGAGGCCCATTATCAATAAAACATGTTATTCAGTACTTGATGCTTGTTCTTTACTGTTTTGTTTGTGAAAGACGCCGATGTTTTTGATAAACTTGCACTTACATAATCTTGCTGGCCCTTGCCAATAATTGCTAAAACTTCGAATTGACTGAAGTAATGTCACAGATGCTATCCCGGATAGATTCTGTTGTATAGGCCTATTTTGTCTCGTTTGTGTTTTGCAGGGTTCTTACCTTTGGAGCAAACGGTCAGGAATTGTATTTCCCTGCCAAGGTCGCTTGACGTAAGACCTGACTCCAGTGGATGTCATTCCTCAGCTAGTCGCAGCTTATCCCCAGAGAGTTGAAATGGCATTTATCCCTTCCCGAAGGAGGGAATTCTTTTCCCCAGGAGAGTGTCCTCATGGAAAGCCGTCAATAGGATTAACCCCATCAAGTCAAAATCAATGTCCCCTGCAGAGGTTGCGCTCCTCAGCGAATCGAAGATGTGCACGTTCAATCTCCAGCATGGGAGATTCCCGCAATAGTTAACCAAGTTGTTGGTTCAAAAGGTTTATATCCGCGAAGGATGGTTTTCTTGCTCCCCCACGGGTCGTCTAGCCTCCGTCAGGATGTTGATCCTCAACAGAGTCCGTAATTCTGAATGTGTAAACTGTGCCCAAACAGTGTGTTTTGCCCAGAAGTGTCGCTTCTTCCCCAGCTAAGTTTGTTCACCAGCAGGGTGTTTGTTCTTTCCTCCCAGTGGAAATTGATGTTTAATCTTTCCCCGAAAAAGTTGACTGTGTTTCCGGCATTTATTTTACCGGAACACCTTATGATACTTGTTCTCCCCAGCGGAGTTGGCGTTATCCTCAGCATTCATGTTGTTGAGACATCATTGTCAGAGTGGCCCCGGCAGCTTGAGCCTGCATTTGCATTTGCATATATCGTCATATTTGCATCTACTCAAACGCGTAGCATTTTCGTGCCGTACGGAGCATTACGCCATTTTCAAACATACGCATTTTGAAACATAAATCAAGTTGGTTAACATTCTGCTTTCAGGTGTATTTTCTCAGCAGGAGTATGGAGTTCTAGCTCAGATCTATTACCAGGTATTCGAGGTCTCGCCGCGAGACGTATGATGATACGGTTCATCTTACTATTTTCCCCGCAGAGTTACTTGGTTAAGTTTCTCTTTGTCCCCGAGCAGAGTTATTTTTTTAAATTTCTCTTGTTTTCCCCGCCAGAGTTGCTTGTTGAAGTTTCTCTTGTCCGGCCAGTGGATTATTTTCTTCAAATTTGCTGTTATGTCAGCATCAAAGGGTTTCGTGAATCGAGATTTCAGAAGCTGCCGCCAGTTATCGGAGCGGGCGTCCGGCAGGTTGGTTTCCAAATATCCCCCGTATAGTCCTCCTCAAAGTCGCTATCACGTCAGTGCTAAAAGGTTTGTGGGTTGGGACCAATGGAGTTAGCTACTGCAGAGATAAGCCGAGAAATTGAATTCAGAGTATCTTCTAGTATGGATAAACGAATGTATTTTCCTACTGGTTGACAGAAGTATTTCTCCGGAAGTCGCCAAAATTTTATTGCCTATGTTGATAGGAGTTCCTCGTGTTGACGAGATATGAGTCCTGACGTGGACAATTTATTCTTGTATTGACGGGATTTCTTCGTGTTGGCGAGATACGCGTCCTAACATGGACAGATTTATTTCCTCGTGTTGACGAGATGTGCTAGTCCTAACGTGGGAAGATTTAATTTCTCCGTGTTGACGGAATGGGAAGTCCTGACGTGGACAAATTGATTACTCTTTGTGTTGACGAAATGGTGTCCTGACGTAGACCATTTATCCCCCAACATATATCTTTCTTCGTATTGGCGAAATGTGCGTCCTGACGTGGACAAGTTTATAGTTCCTCGTGTTGACGAGATGCGTGAGTCCTGACGTGGACAAATTTATCTTTCTTCGTGTTGACGAAATGGAGTCCTGACGTGGAAAAATCAAAGTTACCTTCCCTCGTGTTGACGAGATGCGAGTCCTGACATGGACAAGTTTACCGTTCTTCGTGTTGACGAGATGGAGTCCTGACGTGGGCAAATTTATTTCTCTTCATGGTGACGGGTTTATTTCCTCGTGTTGACGAGATGTGAGTCCTGACGTGGACAATTTATTCCTATGTTTATAGGAGTTCCTCGTGTTGACGAGACGCAAATAAGATTTTATTGCCTATGTTGATAGGATCTCCTCGTGTTGACGAGATGCGGACAACTCATCCCCAGCGAAGTCGCCGAGATTTCTCCGTGTTGAAGGAATGTGGAGTCCTGATGAGGACAAGTTTTATTCCTATGATGATAGGATTTCTTCGGGTTGATGAGATTGGAGTCCTAACATGGACAAGTTTATGATGGGATTTCTTCGTGTTGACGGAGTGTGCGTCCTAACGTGGACAAAGTTTTGCTCTTGTTGAGGGGATTTCTTCATGTTGACGAAACAAGCATCCTAACATGGACAAAGTTCTATTCCTGTGTTGTTGAGATTTCTTCGGGTTGATGAAATGTGAGTCCTGACGTGGACAAATTTGTATTTATTCGTGAGTTGACGAAATTTGGGTCCAGATGTGGACAAGGTTACTCCTGTGACGACAGAATCTTTATTCGTGTTGACGAATTTGTTTCTCTTCTTGTGTTGACAAGGTTAGTCCAGTTGTGAACGGAGGGGTTTTTGCAAAAATTGTTCAGTACCTGTGGCGTTACATAGGTGGTTGAAAGTGAAATCAGAATTATTATCAGACGTTGGATCAGTTGTTGCCGTAACAACCAGATTCAGATAGGGGATGTTGCTCCCCAAGCAGTGCAGTTTATTTCTGCGGTTGGCAAATTTCCGGGTTTCTTGGTATTCAACCGTCTCGTACCTCGATTGTTTGAAGGTCGTTCGCTCTTCGCCCAGTCGGGTCCAAGCCGTTTGAATAGGGGCAACTGTTGCACCCCAAAATTTGCTCAACCTTTTCTTGCCTGATTTATGTTTCATTGCATTTCATTTGCATAGTTACATCATGTACATAGTCAATCATTTGCACATCATAGCATAGCAGGCCTCCAATAAGGGATCAAGGTGTCTATCAAGAGAAGAGCCTAGCAAGAGGTGTTATACAAGATTGAGAAGTCATCTAAGCCATCAAGAAGTGATTTGAAGTCTTGAGAAGTTTGAGTGCCTACATGTGGGTTTTGCTCCTATCTTGAGGAATATTGAGAATCATAAGTGGGATGTGAAACATGGAATGTGAATTTGAGGTTTGTATGGATCTCATGGAATGCCTAGAGGGCCCTATTGAAGCTGAGACAAGTAATTGATTCAAGTACAAGAGCCATAGTTGAGGTGCAGTCAACTAGGGTTTCATCTGGATCAACCCTAGTTCAATTGAGTAATTGGAGAGCATCAAAGCCTACCTTGAGGTCATGGTATTCCTGGATTGGTATGTTGATACATGTGTGGTGTTGTGCCAAGGTTAAGCAAAGAAAGATCAAGAATGTGGGAAGTTGCTAAATTAGGGTTTCAGTGTAAAATCCCCTATTTAGTGCCTAACTTCAAAGCCACATAAGTTAAAATACAAGTTTCAAATGGATCTTTGGCCAACATGAAACTTGTAAAGCATCTCAATACCTTTAATTTGAGTACTATAAGTCCTCAAGGGGATTTATAGAACTCAAGTTATGGTCCTTGCAAATTACAGGTCATCAGAGGACACTGAAATTTATCTGTGAAAGTCACTTGACTTCCAAGCCACTTTTTCCCTTCAAGGAAGTTTCAAATGGATTCTTGGCCAACATGAGAGTTATATATCTTGGTCTTAGCTTTCCATATAGTACTAGAAGTCCTTGATAGGATTTGTAGAACTCAAATTATGATCTTTGCAAGCCAGGGGTGTTTTGGGTATTGGTGATTATAGGTCATTTGTGATCATAGACCATTTTCACCAACTTAGAGGCTTCAAATGGAAAATTGTTCAACTAGAAAGTTTCTCAAAATAGGGTTTTAAACTTGACCATGCATCAAGGAGGCTTTGAAATGGCTCATAGGAGAAGTTGGTTTGAGAAATTTTGAAAAGGAAGAAATTAAAGTGATTAAAAGGCCAAAATTGTGGAAAAATTGATATGTGGCCAAACAAGTCCATGTTATATACCATTTTGATCAGAAAAGGAATTTTAAAGATGATGACATTACCACATTTTGGATATGAGGTTATTTACATGTGGTTCCCTTTTGTTACTTAAGAAGGAAGCAACATTTGAATGGCATGCCTTTGGATCAAAAACAAGGGAATTATCATCCCCATTCAGCTCAAAATGTCACAAGAGGAGAAATTCAAGCAAGATGGTGAGCTAGAACAGAGCATAGCACAACTTTGGCATATGAGATTTTGAAGGAGAATGAGAAATTGAATTTCTCATTGTGGTTGTTACAGAAGGTTCTAGAGATTTCCAACAACTTCTATATAACATATGCATTGGATTCAGATCGTTTCTTGGCAAGGATTGAGCAAGGAACCAGAGCAAGCCATTGAAAATTCTCAAGCTGCATCAAAAATCGGGTTTTGGAATTGAAGAGGATTCAAAGCAAATTGATCATTGGAGAAGCTTTAGAAGTGGTTCTTGAGTGATTCTGCAAAAGATTGGAGGTTGAATCGAGCCATAACCTCATCTGTTCATCCATTTTTTCCAGGTTTGCAACTTTTAGTTTTCAGCATAATTTATGGGGAATTGCTTAGAAATGATCATGTGGTTAGGTTAGTATTGAGGCTAGGATGGTTTTCAGTCCAAAATTGGAGCAATTAGAGACCAAATTAGTGTGATGCCATTTTTTGTTGAAGCTCATATCTCCTAGTTCTTGAGGTTTTAATGGCGTTTGGATGATGATAATTGATCCTTGAAGCATGTAGATGAGTTTAGGCTTATGAATTGCAAGATTTGGGATGTTCAAGATTTGGTGATTTCTCTACAACTTGGATCGGGTTTGGTTTTAGAGGATGAATCAATAAATTCTAAGGGCATATTCGTGATCGGGAGGGAATTTTGAGTGAGATAGGGTGTTTCAATTTGGTGTTTGATACGCTTTGGGGATGACCTAACCGGATACGACGGTGGCGCAAAGCTCAGGATACCGTTCCATGGCTTTCCCTCTCAGATTTAAAATTTGGAGAAGATGAAGTTTTACCCATTGGATCATGTGTTGACTTTGACTAGAAGCCCAATTACACGGCCAAGATTTTGTTTCACGTTCTGAAGAATGAGTTTGATCAAAACTCACCGTTTCATTAAACGTTTTGGTTTGGGATTAGTTATTACTTACTATCCACACCCCCATTCTGGGCCCAGCCTGGATTATAACTGAAATAAATTGCTATCTGACACGCAGGTTTTATCATTTTTAATTGTTTTTCTTTTATTCTCATTTTTGCATATAGTTAGGAATAAATTCACAACAAATAGGAAAATTAACATTTTTAATCTAGATTTTTTTCTCTGATTCCTTAAAGAGTCTAGGATTTTAAGAATTTAATAAATTCATTATTCATGCATTTTAGAATTTAATTGCATTTTTTGAAGTTTAATTGCTTTTATTTTCAACATGGTTGATATGTGATTTTGTTGATTTTGGTATGGATAATTGGTGATGATTTTTGAATTTATTCTTTTTGGGCTAGATAGCTTAGGAATGCATGTACCCATAGTAATTTTCTCATATTTTTGTGAGATAATTTTAGGTTGTTTTGAGCATTGAACATTAAGTGGTGTAGAATTAGGGTTTTAGGATAGTACCCTTAGGTTTAGGGCATAGTTTTAGGTCCAAATGAATGGTTAACCCCCTAGTTTTTGTATGAGAGATTCTTAATAGGTTTAGGAACCCTTAGAATTTTTTATAGGATTTTGCAATCACTTTTGGTATTTTAAGTAGAATTAGTTTTAGGACTAACTTCTAGGTGTTTCTGATGAACTAACTTGACTAGTTTAATTCAATAGTTCCCCTTAGATTAGGGTGGTGGTGCTCTTGTGCTTGGATGAAGATGAAGACCAATTGAAGATGCTTTGGAGAGCTTGAAGGAGCTTGGAGTTGAAGATTTTTTCATCTGGTGGAGTGCTTGTCAGGAGCTTAGGAAGGTTAGGGTTTTAGGAAGAGCATCAGAGTAGTTTTGCTTCTTTCTTCAAACATGGAGTATATTGTTCATCTATATTCAATCCAATGACATAAAGTCCTCTTAAAGAAGACACATCTCTCCTTTGGAGGGATGAATGACATGCTTTAAGAGTAGAACTTTGAGGATACAGTTCCTTTACAATGTCAGGTTCTTAGTGGCTTCCTTTGGATGTCATTGAGTTACTTAACATTTCAACCTGATCTTGTTGATTGATTATCCCTTTGAGGTGCTTGTGGAAGCTTGGTAAAGATGAGTTTGCTTGTGGAAGATTGGTAAAGATGAGGTTGCTTGTTGAAGCTTGTTGAGAATGAGGTTTGTGCTTGTTGAAGTTGGTTGCTTGTTGAAGCTAGGGTTTGCTGCTTGTTGAAGTTGTTTACTGGTTGAAGTTTGCTGGTTGCTTATTTAAGTTTGAAGCTTGTTGAAGCTTGGTTCTTGTTGAAGAGTGAAGGTTCATTGAAGCTTGAAGATAGGAGCTATTCATGAAGATGAAGGTTGTTGATGTTTTTGCTGTTTAATCAACTGTTGCTGTCAGAGCTGCTGCTTGTGCTGTTTGCTGTAGGAGTTTGGTGCTGCTGCTTGGGCTGCCTCCTCTGTTTGGTTTTGTTTTTCTGTATTGTTTTTTGGCTTGTGCTGCTTGCCCCCTAGGTTTGAGGTAAATGTTGATTCACTTTGCCTGTTGTTTTCCCAGGTTCGAGGTTGAGTGGGACTCCCTTGCCTCGCTTGTATTGCTGCATTGCATGCATTTTACTGTATTTGCTTGCTTTCTTTTCTGTTTATCCCCTAGGATCTATGATTTCCTCTGTGCAGAAGGGAATTATGACAGACATTAGGATCCTTATCCATGCATGACAACATTAGGTTAGTCTTTATCCCCTTTTCAACCCTATGTTTTTTAGAGCTTCTTTCTCTTCTTATCTCAAATAACTCAAAATACGGTAATAAGGTTAATCGACGTCGTACGGTATGAGCCTTAAGCTGTTTGAGAAAGGGTTGCTGGAGAGCTTCTTTCCAGTAGTCTGGCTGCTTAGTGTGGTACACTTTGGGTGACACGCGATGTAGTCACTCTCAAATCATAGTCTCTAGTGCGTCAGAGATTGCAAACCAACTAAAAAACACTTCTTTCGTAAAAGATTCAAAACAAACATCAAAGTGTCATTTTTGTCTGCTTTGACTCTTAATCAAGAAAAACCCTTTTTGAAGGTAATAAAAAATAGTCAGACAAGCTTGTGTCTTTCGTAGCCCGAACTACGTTTGCTCTGATCTTTCATGCCGTATGAAAGTACGTAGGCATAGGATGCCGTATCTTAGCGAGCAACCTTCCCCCCTTAACCCGTAGTTAGGCGAACTACGTTGACTCTGATTTCTCGTTCCAGACGGGAATACGTAGGCATAAAGTGAGATACTTTGCCGAGTCATTTTCTTTTTTTTTTTAATCCAGACCTGTAAAGTAGATAGAATAACAATCCGTACTAGAAAACAAGCGTGGATCCCGTCGAGTACGACGAACGTGAGGGGTGCTAATACCTTCCCCTTGCGTAATCGACTCCCGAATCCAGGAATTTGGTTGCGACGACCATTCATTTCCTGTTTTGCGTTAGGTTTACTCTGAGCGTTTCCTTTCCCTCCTTTGGGATAAATAACGCACGGTGGCGACTCTTCTGTCATAGCCGGCGCCGATTTTCGCAGTAGCAACATACGTGTGTCTGTGTCTGTACGTCTGTGTATGTGTGTGTGTGTCTACGTGTGCGTGCGTGTGTGTGTCTGTGTCTGTTTCTATGCGTGTGTGTGTGTTTCTGTGTGTCTGTGTGCGTGTGTGTGCGTTTGCGTATCTGTGTGTCTGTGTGTGCGTGCGTGTGTGTGTGTGTGTCTTTGTCAATGTCTATGTATGTGTGTCTGTGTGTGCGTGCGTGTGTGTCTGTGTTTGTGTGTTTGTGTGTCTGCGTGTGTGTATGTGTGTGCGTGTGTATGTGTGTGTCTATGTCTGTGTGTGTGCATGCGAGTGCGCGTGCGTGCGTGTGTCTGTGTCTGTGTCTGTGCATCTATGTGTGCAAGTTCGTGCCTGTGTCTATGCATCTGTGTTTGTCTGTGTCTGTGTCTGTGCCTCTGTGTGTGTCTGTGCGTCTGTGTGCGCCTGCGTGCGTGTGTCTGTGTCTGTGCGTCTGTGTGTGTGCATGTGTATGTGTCAGTGCGTCTGTGTGTGTGTGTGTGCGTGTGTCTGTGTTTGTGCGTCTGTGTATGCGTGTGTGTGTGTGTGTATGTTTGTGTGTCTGTGTGTGCGTGTGTGCGTGTGTCTGTGTATGTGTCTGTGCGTCTATGTGTGTTTGTATGTGCGTGCGTGTGTGTGTACGTGTGCGTGTGTCTGTATGTGTGTGTGTGCATGTGAGTGTGTGTGCGCATATGCGCGTGTGCGTGTGCATGGGTGTGTATGTGTCTGTGTGCGTGCGTGTGTATGTGCGCGTGTGTGCTTATGTCTATGTCTGTGTCTGCGCGTCTGTGTGTATGCACGCGTGCGTGTGTCTATACGCGTGTACACGGATGTGTGTGGGTGTGTGTGCTCGCGTGTGTGCGTATGTCTATGTCTGTGTCTGTGCGTCTGTGTGCGCGCGCGCGTGCGTTCGTGTGTCTATGTATGTGTCTGTGTGTCTGTGTGTGTCTGTGTTTGTGTGTCTATGTGTGTCTGTGTCTATGCGTCTGTGTGTGTGTGTGTGTCTTTGTCAGTGTCTGTGCGTCTGTGAGTGTGTGTGTGTGTGCGTGTGTGTGTCTGTGTCTGTGTCTGTGCGTCTGCGTATGCGTGTGTGTGTGTGTGTGTGTCTGTGTGTGTGTGTGTGCGTATGTCTGTGTTTGTGTCTGTGTCTGTGCATCTTTGTATGCGTGTATGTGTGTGTGTGGGGGGGGGGGGTGTGCGCGTGTGTGCGCAGGTGCGTGTGTGTGTGTGTCTATGTGTGCGTGCATACGTGTTTCTGTGTCTGTGTCTTTGTGTTTGTGTGTGTGCGCGTGTGTGTGGGTTTGCTTGTGTGTGTGTATGAGTGTGTGTGTGTGTGTGTGTGTGTGTGTGTGTGTGTGTGTCTGTATGCATGCGTGTGTCTGTGTCTGTGCGTCTATGTGTGCGTGTGTCTGTGTGTGTGTTTGTGCGTGCGTGTGTCTATGTCTATGCGTCTGTGTGTGCGTGCATGCGTCTGTGTCTATGCGTCTACGTTTGGGCGTTCGTGTGTGTGTCTATGTCTGTGTCTGTGCGTCCGTATGTGTTTGTGTCTGTGTTTGTGCATCTGTGTGTGTTTGTGTCTGTGCTTCTGTGTGTGCGTGTGTGTGTGTCTGTGTCTGTGCATCTTTGTGTGTGTGCGTGTGTTTATGTCGGTGCGTGTGTGCATGCGTGCGTGTGTCTGTGTCTGTGTCTCCGCGTCTGTGGGTGTATGTGTGTGTGTTTGCACGTGTGTGTGCCCGCGTGTGTGTCTGTGTGTGGATGCGTGCATGTGTCTGTGTTTGTGCGTCTGTGTGTGTATGTGTATGTGCGAATTTGTGTGCGTGCATGTGTCTGTGTCTGTGCGTCTGTGTGTGCGTGCGTGTGTCTGTGTCTGTGCGTCTGTGTATGCGTGTTCATGTGTGTGTTTGTGTGTCTGTGCGTATGTGTGGGTGTGTGCGTGTCTGTGTGTCTAAGTATTTGTGTGTGCGTGCGTGTGTGTGTGTCTGTGTCTGTGTGTGTGTGTGTGTGTGTGTTTGTGCGTGTATTTGTGTCTGTGTCTGTGTGTTTGTGTGTGTGTGTGTGTGCGTGTGTGCGTGTGTGTGTGTGTGTGTCTGTGTCTGTGTATGTGTGTATATGTGTGTGTTTGCGCATGCGTGCGTGTGTCTATGTCTGTGTCTGTGCGTCTATGTGTGCACGTTCGTGCGTATGTCTATGTCTAAGTCTATGTGTCTGTGTGTGCACATTCGTGCGTATGTCTATGTCTAAGTCTATGCGTTTGTGTATGTTTGTGTCTGTGCGTCTGTGTGTGTCTGTGTATGTGAGTCTGTGTGTACGTGCGTGCGTGTATCTGTGTTTGTGCGTCTGTGTGTGCGTGCATGCGTGTGTCTGTCTCTGTGTCTCTGCGTCTGTGTATGCATGTGTCTGAGTGTATGTCTGTGTGTGCATGCGTGCGTGTGTCTGTCTGTGTGCGTTTATGTGTGTGTATGTGCGTGTACGCGTGTGTGTGTGTGTGTGTGTGTATGTCTATATGTGTGTGTGTGTGCGCATGTGCGCGTGTGCGTGAGTGTGTCTGTGTCTGTGTATGTGCGTCTGTGTGCGTGCATGTGTGTGCCTGTGTGCGTGTGTGTGTGTGTGTACTCGCGAGTGTGCGTGTGTCTATGTCTGTGTCTGTGCTTCTGTGAGCGTGTGCGCGCGTGCGCGTGTCTATGTCTGTGTCTGTGCATCTGTGTCTGTGTGTGTGTGTGTGTGTGTGTTTGTGTTTGTGTCTATGCGTTTGAGTGTGCGTGCGTGTGTGTGTCTGTGTCTGTGTGTCTGTGTGTGCGTGCGTGTGTCTGTGTCTGTGTCTGTGCGTCTGTGTATGCGTGTGTATGCGTGTGTGTGTCTGTGTATGAGTGCGTGTGTGTGCGTGTGTTTATTTGTCTATGCGTCTGTGTGTGCGTGCGTGCGTGTGTTTGTGCGTCTATGTATGTGTGTGTGCATGCGTGTGTCTGTGTCTGTCTCTGTGCATCTGTGTATGTGTGTGTGTGTGTCTGTGCGTCTGAGTGTGTGCGGGTGCGTGTGTCTGTGTCTGTGTCGGCACGTCTGTGTGTGTGTGTGTGTGTGTGTCTGTGTATCTGTGTGCGCGTGTGTGTGTGTGTGTGTGTCTGTGTGTCCGTGCAGGTGTCTATGTCTGTGTTTGTGTGTCTGTGTGCGCGCGTGTGTCTGTGTTTGTGTGTCTGTGTGTGTCTACATGTGTGTGTGTGTGTATGTGCGTGTGTGTGTCTATGTCTGTGTGTGTGTGTACGAGTGCGCGTGCATGCATGTGTTTGTGTCTGTGCTTCTTTGTGTGCGTGTGTGTGTCTGTGTCTGTGTTTGTGCGTCTGTGTGTGCAAGTTCGTGCATGTTTCTATGTATTTGTCTATGCGTCTGTGTGTGTCTGTGTGTGTGTGTGTGTGTGTGTGCATGTGTCTGTGTCTGTGCGTCTGTGTGTATGCACGCGCATGCGTGTGTCTATGTCTGTGTCTGTGCATCTGTGTGTGTCTGTATCTGTGCGTATATGTGTGTCTGTGTCTGTGCTTCTATGTGTGTGTCTTTTTCAGTGTATGTGCGTCTGTGAGTGCGTGTGTGTGCGTGTGTGTGTCTGTGTATGCGTGCGTATGTCTGTGTCTGTGTCTGTGTGTCTTTGTATTTGTATGTGTGTGTGCGTGTGTGCACGTATGTGTACATGTGTGTCTGTGTCTGTGTCTGTATGCGTGTGTGCGTGCATACGTGTGTACGTGTGTGTCTGTGTGTGTGTGTGTATGTGTGTCCGTGCATGTGTGTTTCTTTCTTTGTGTCTTTGTGTCTGTGTGTGCGTGCATGCGTGTGTGTCTGTGTCTGTGTGTGTGCATGTGTGTGTGTATGTGTGTGTGTGTGTGTATGTGTGCGTGTGTATCTGTGTTTGTGTATGTGTCTGTGCGTCTGTCTGTGTCTGTGTCTGTGCGTCTATGTGCGTGTGTGCGTGTGTCTGTGTCTTTGTGTATGTGTGTGCGTGCGTCTGTGTTTGTGTTTGTGCGTCAGTGTATGCGCGTTCGTGCGTGTGTCTATTCGTTTGTGTGTGTCTTTGTCTGTGCGTCTGTGTGTGTGTCTGTGTTGTACGTCTGTGTGTGCGTGCGTGCGTGTGTCTGTGTCTATGTGTCTGTGTGTGCGTGCGTGTGTCTATGTTTGTGCGTCTGTGTGTGCGTGTGTGCGTGCGTGTGTCTGTGTCTGTGCGTCTATGTGTGTGTGTGTGCGTGTGTGTGTCTGTGTGTGGGTGTGTGTGTGTATCTGTGTCTGTGACTATGCATCTTTGTGTGTTTGTGTCTGTGCATCTTTGTGTACGTGCGTGTGTCTGTGTCTGTGCGTCTGTGTGTGCGTGCATGTGTGTGTTTGTGTCTGTGTCTGTGCGTCTGTGTGTGCATGTTCGTGTGTGTGTCTGTGTGCGTGTCTGTGTGTCTGTGTGTGCGTGCGTGTGTGTGTATGTGTATGTGTCTGTGCCTGTGTGTCTGTGTACGCGTGTGTGTGTGTCTGTGTCTGTGTGCGCGTGTGTGTGTCTATGTCTGTGTGTGTGTATGTGTGCACGTGTGCGTGTGTGCGTGTGTCTATGTCTGTGTCTGTGCGTCTGTGTGTGCGTCTGTGTGTCTATGTTTGTGTCTGTGCGTCTATGTCTGCATGTTCATGCGTGTGTCTATGTCTGTGTCTATGCGTCTGTGTGTGTCAGTGTCTGTGTTTGTGGGTCTGTGTGTGTCTTTGTCTGTGCGTCTGTGTATGCGTGCATGCGTGTGTCTGTGCATCGGTGTGTGCATGCGTATGTCTGTGTTTGTGTGTCTGCGTCTGCGTGCGTGCGTATGTCTATGCGCCTGTGTATGTGTGTGTGTGTGTGTGTCTGTGTGTCTGCGTGTGCATGTGTGCGTGTGTCTGTGCGTCTGTGTATGCGTTCGTGTGTGTGTGTCTGTTTGTCTGCGTGTGCGTACGTGTGTCTATGCGTCTATGTGTGCGTGTGAGTGCGCGCGCGTGTGTGTGCGCGTGTGCGTACGTGTGTGTGTGTGTGTGTGTGTGTGTGTGTGTGTGTGTGTGAGTGTGTGTGTGCACATGTGAGCGTGCGCGTGTGCGTGTTCGTGTGTGTGTCTGTGCGTGTGTCTGTGTCTGTGCATTTGCGTACGTGCGTGCGTGTGTCTGTGTGCGTATGTATGTGTTTACGCATGTGCGTGTGTCTATGTGTATGTTTGTGCGTCTGTGTGTGTGTGCGTGCATGCGTGCGTGTGTCTGTGTGCGTCTGTGTGTATCTGTTTTTGTGTTTGTGCGTCTATGTGTGCGTCTGTGCGTGTGTCTATGTCTGTGCGTCTGTGTGTGTCTGTTTTTGTGTTTGTGCTTCTGTGTGTTTGTGCATGCGTGTGTCTGTGTCTGTGCGTTTATGTGTGTTTGTGTCTGTGATTCTGTGCGTGCGTGTGTCTGTGCGTCTGTAAGTGCGTGCGTGCGTGTGTCTAGGTCTGTATCTGTGCGTCTATGTCTGCATGTGTGTGCGTGTGTGTGTCTGTGTGTGGGTGTGCATGCGTGCGTGTGTGTGTGCGTCTATGTGTGTGTGTGTGTGCGTGTGCGTGTGTGTGTGTGTGTGTGTGTGTATGTGTATGTCTATATGTGTGTGTGCGTGTGTGTGTATGCGTGCGCATGTGCGCGTGTGCATGTGCGTGTGTGTGCGTGTGTCTGTGTCTGTGTCTGTGTGTCTGTGTGTGTGCATGCGTGTGTCTGTGTGCGTGCGTGTGTAAGTGTATGCGTGTGCGTGTGTCTATGTGTGTGCGTTTATGTGTGTGTGTGTGTGCGTGTGCGTGTGCGTGCTTGCATGCGTGCGCGTGTGTGCGTGTGTGTGTATGTGTGTGTGTCTATATGTGTGTGTGTGTGCGTGTGTGCGTGTGCGTGCGTGTGTCTGTGTTTGTACGTCTGTGTGCGTGCATGCGTGTGTCTGTGCACGTGCATGTGTGTGTGTGTACGCACGTGTGTGCATGTGTCTATGTGTGTGTATGTGCATTTGTTTGTGTGTGTATGTGTGCGTGTGCGCGCGCATGCATATGTCTGTATGTCTGTGTGAGTCTGTGTTTGTGTCTGTGCGTGTGTCTGTGTCTGTGCGTCTGTGTGTGCGTGAGTGTGTCTGTGTCTGTGCGTCTGTGTGTGTGTGCGTATGTGTGTGTGTGAGTCTGTGCGTATGTGTATGCGTGTGTGTGTGTCTGTGTATGTGTGTGCGCGTGCATGTGTGTGTGCGTCTGCGTGTATTTATGTGTCTGTGTGTGTGAGCGTGTGCGTGTGCGTGTGCTTTTGTGTGTGTGTGTGTGTGTGCGCGTGTGTGTGTGTATGTGCGAGTGTGTGTGCCTGTGTCTATCCCTGTGTCTGTGCGCGTGCGTGCTTGTGTCTATGTCAGTGTCTGTGCGTCTGTGTGTGTCTGTGTATGTGTATGTGCGTTTGTTTGTGTCTGTGTCTGTGTATGTGCGTCTGTGTATGCGTGTGTTTGCGCATCTGTGTATGCGTGCATGCGTGTGTCTGTGTCTATGTTTGTGCGTCTGTGTATGCGCGTGTGTGTGTGTGTGTGTGTGTGTGTCTGTGTGTGTGTGTGTCTGTGTGTGCGTGTGTGCGTGCGTGTGTCTGTGTCTGTGTGTCTGTGTGTGCGTGCGTGTGTCTGTGTCTGTACGTCTGTGTCTGTGTCTGTGTGTCTGTGTGCGTGGGTGTGCGTGTGCGTGTCTGTGTGTCTGTGTGTCCGTGCATGTGTCTGTGTCTGTGTCTATGTGTATGTGTGTGCTTGTGTGTCTGTGCGTGTGTCTGTGTATGTGTGTCTGTGTGTGTCTGCGTGTGTGTGTGTGTGTGTATGCATGTGCTTGTACGTGTGTCTATGTTTGTGTGTGTGTGCGAGTGTGCGTGCGTGCGTGTGCCTATGTCTGTGTTTGTGCCTGTGCTTCTGTGTGTGTATGTGTGCATGTGTTTGTGTCTGTGTTTGTGCGTCTGTGTGTGCAAGTTCGTGCATGTGTCTATGTCTTTGTCTATGCGTTTGTGTGTGTCTGTGTCTGTGCGTCTATGTGTGCGTACGTGTGTCTGTGTCTATGCGTCTGTGTGTGTACACGTGCGTGCGTGTGTCTATGTCTGTGTCTGTGCGTCTGTGTATGTCTGTATCTGTGCGTCTATGTGTGTCTGTGTCTGTGCTTCTGTGTGTGGGTCTTTGTCAGTGTCTGTGCGTCTGTGAGTGCGTGTGTGCGTGCGTTTTTCTGCATCTGTGTCTGTGCATCTGCGCATGCGTGTGTGTGTGTGTATGTCTGTGTGTGTGTGCGTGCGTATGTCTGTGTCTATGTCTGTGCGTCTTTGTATGCGTGCATGTGTGTGTGCGTGTGTGCGCGTGTGTGTACGTGTGTGTGTTTGTGTGTGTGTGCATGTGTGTGTCTGTGTGTCTGTGTGTGCGTGCGTGTGTGTTTCTTTGTCTGTGTCTTTGTGTCTGTGCGTGCATGTGTGTGTGTGTGTGCATGTGTGTGTATGTGTGTGTGTGTGTATATGTGTGCATGTGTGTCTGTGTTTGTGTCTGTGCGTCTGTGTGTGTGTGTATGCATCTGTGTGTGTGTGCGTGTGTCTGTGTCTTTGCGTATGTGTGTGCGTGTGTGTGCCTGTGTCTGTGCGTTATTGTATGCGCGTTCGTGCGTGTGTCTATATCTGTGTCTGTTTATTTGTGTGTGTCTATGTCTGTGTCTGTGCGTCTGTGTGTGTTTGTGTCTGTGTTTGTGCGTTTGTATGTGCGTGCGTGCGTGTGTCTATGTCTGTGCGTTTGTGTGTGTGTGTGTGCGTGTGTCTGTGTCTGTGCGTCTGTGTGTGCGTGTGTGCGTGTGTGCGTGTGTCTGTGTCTGTGCGTCTGTGTATGTGTGTCTGTGCGTGTGTGTGTGTCTGTGTGTCTGTGTGTGGGTGCATGCGTGTGTGTGTGTCTGTGCGTCTGTGTGTGTGTCTGTGCGTCTTTATGTGCGTGCGTGTGTCTTTGTCTGTGTCTATGCGTCTGTGTGTGTGTGTGTGTGTGTGCGTGCGTGTGTTTGTGTCTGTGCGTCTGTTTATGCGCGTTCGTGTGTGTGACTGTGCGTGTGTGTGTGTGTGTGTGTCTGTGTGTGCGTGCGTGCGAGTGTCTGTGTATGTGTCTGTGTGTGTGTGTATGTGTGCGTGTGTCTGTGTCTGTGTGTCTGCGCATGTCTGTGTGTGTGTGTGTGTGTGTCTATGTCTCTGTATGTGTGAATGTATGCGTGTGCGTGTGTTTGTCTATGTCTGTGTCTGTGTCTGTGCATATGTGTGTGCGTGCGTGCGTGTGTCTGTGTCTGTGCGTCTGTGTGTGTACGTTCGTGCTTGTGTCTATGTCTGTGTCTATGCGTCTGTGTGTGTCTGTGTCTGTGGGTCTGTGTGTGTCTTTGTTTGTGTGTTTGTGTGTGCGTGCGTGTGTATGTGTCTGTGCATCTGTGTGTGCGTGTGTATGTCTGTGCGTCTGCATTTGCGTGCGTGCGTGTGTATGTGTCTGTGTATGTGCATCTGTGTATGCGTGTGTGTGCGTGTGTGTGTCTGTATGTTTGTCTGTCTGTCTGTGTGTGCGTGCGTGTGTGTGTCTGTGCGTCTATGTGTGTGTGTGTGTGTGTGTGTGCGTGTGTGTGCGTGTGTGTGTGTGTGTGTGTGTGTGCGCGTGTGTACGCGTGTATGTACGTGTGTGTGTATGCGCACATGTGAGCATGCGCATGTACGTGTGCGTGCGTGTGTCTATGCGTCTGTGTGCATGCGTGCGTGTGTCTGTGTGCGTGTGTATGTGTGTATGCGTGTGCGTGTGTCTATGTCTATGTCTGTGCACTTGTGTATGTGTGTATGTGTGCGTGCGTGTGTCTATGTCTGTGTCTGTGCGTCTATGTGTGTCTGTGTCTGTGCGTCAATGTGTACGTGCGTGCGTGCGTGCGTCTGTGTCTGTGCGTCTATGTACGTGCGTGTGCGTGTGTGTGTCTGTGTGTATGTGTTTACGCGTGTGCGTGTGTCTATGTGTATGTTTGTGCGTATGTGTGTGTGTATGTGCATGCGTGCGTGTGTCTGTGTCTGTGCGTCTGTGTGTATCTGTTTTTGTGTGTGTGCGTCTGTGTGTGTGTGTGCGTGTGTCTATGTCTGTGCGTCTGTGTGTGTCTGTTTTTGTGTCTGTGCTTCTGTGTGTGCGTGCGTGTGTCTGTGTCTGTGCGTCTGTGTGTGTCTGTGTCTGTGTCTGTGCGTTTGTGTGTGTTTGTGTCTGTGATTCTATGCATGCGTGTGTCTGTGCGTCTGTGTGTGTGTGTGTGCGTGTGTCTAGGTTTGTATCTGTGCGTCTATGTCTGCATGTGTGTGCGCGTGTCTAGGTCTGTATCTGTGCCTCTATGTCTGCATGTGTGTGCGTGTGTGTGTGTTTGTGTGTGGGTGTGCATGCGTGTGTGTGTGTGTGTGCGTCTATGTGTGTGTGTGCGCGTGTGCGTGTGCGTGTGTGTGTATGTGTATGTGTGTGTCTATATGTGTGTGTGCGTGTGTGTGTGTGCGCATGTGCGCGTGTGCGTGTGTGTGCGTGTGTCTGTGTCGTTGTCTGTGCGTCTATGTGTGTGCATGCGTTTGTCTGTGTGCATGCGTGTATAAGTGTATGCGCGTGTGTGCGTGTGTCTATGTATGTGCGTTTATGTGTGTGTGTGCGTGTGCGTGTTCGTGCGTGCGTGCGCGTGTGTGCGCGCGTGTGTATGTGTGTGTGTCTATATGTGTGTGTGTGCGTGTGTGCGTGTGCACATATGCACATGTGCGCGTGTGCGTGTGCGTGCGTGTGTCTGTGTTTGTGCGTCTGTGTGCGTGCATGCGTGTGTCTGTGCACGTGCATGTATGTGTGTGTACGCACGTGTGTGCATGTGTCTATGTGTGTGTATGCGCTTTTGTATGTGCGTGCGTGTGCGCGCGTGCATATGTCTGTGCGTCTTTGTGTGTCTGTGTTTGTGTCTGTGCGTGTGTCTGTGTCTGTGCGTCTGTGTGTGCGTGAGTGTGTTTGTGTATGTACGTCTGTGTGTGCGTGCGTGCGTATGTGTGTGTGTGTGTCTGTGCATATGTGTATGCGTGTGTGTGCGTGTGTGTATGTCTGTGTGTGTCTGTGTATGTGTGTGCGCGCGCGTGTGTGTGTGTGTGTGTGCGTGTGCGCGTGTTTATGTGTCTGTGTGTGTGAGCGTGTGCGTGTGTGTGTGCTTCTGTGTGTGTGTGTGTGTGCGTGTGTGTGTGTGTGCGAGTGCGTGTGTGCGCGTGTGCGTGCCTGTGTCTATGCCTGTGTCTGTGCGCGTGCGTGCGTGTGTCTATGTCAGTGTCTGTGCGTCTGTGTGTGTCTGTGTATGTGTCTGTGCGTTTGTTTGTGTCTGTGTCTATGTATGTGCGTCTGTGTGTGCGTGTGTCTGCGCATCTGTGTATGCATGTGTGCGTGCATGCGTGTGTCTGTGTCTATGTTTGTGCGTCTGTGTATGCGTGTGTGTGTGTGTGTGTCTGTGTGTCTGGGTGTGCGTGCGTGTGTCTGTGTCTGTGTCTGTACGTCTGTGTCTATGTCTGTGTGTCTGTGTGCATGTGTGTGCGTGTGCGTGTCTGTGTGTCTGTGTGTCCGTGCATGTGTCTGTGTCTGTGTCTATGTGTCTGTGTGTGCGTGTGTGTCTGTGCGTGTGTCTGTGTCTGTGTGTGTCTGTTTTTGTGTATGTGCTTCTGTGTGTGCGTGCATGCGTGTGTCTGTCTCTGTGCGTCTGTGTGTGTCTGTGTTTGTGCGTTTGTGTGTGTTTGTGTCTGTGATTCTGTGTGTGCGTGTGTCTGTGCGTCTGTGTGAGCGTGCGTGCGTGTGTCTAGGTCTGTATTTGTGCGTCTATGTCTGCATGTGTGTGCGTGTGTGAGTCTGTGTGTGGGTGTGCATGCGTGTGTGTGTGTGTGCGTCTATGTGTGTGTGTGTGTGTGTGCGTGTGCGTGTGCGTGTGTGTGTGTGTATATGTATGTGTGTGTCTATATGTGTGTGTGCGTTTGTGTGTGCATGTGCGCGTGTGCGTGCGTGTGTCTGTGTCTGTGTCTGTGCGTCTGTGTGTGTGCATGCGTGTGTCTGTGTGCGTGCGTGCGTAAGTGTACGCACGTGCGTGCGTGTGTCTATGTTTGTGCGTTTATATGTGTGTGTATGCGTGTGCGTGTGAGTGCGCGCGTGCGCGTGTGTGCGCGTGTGTGTATGTGTGTGTGTCTATATGTGTGTGTGTGCGTGTGTGCGTGTGCGCATGTGCACATATGCGTGTGCGTGCGTGTGTCTGTGTTTGTGCGTCTGTGTGCGTGCATGCGTGTGTCTGTGCACGTGCATGTGTGTGTGTGTGTGTGTACGCACGTGTGTGCATGTGTCTATGTATGTGTATGTGCTTGCGTGTGTGTGTGTGCGTGCTCGTGCATATGTCTGTGCGTCTGTGTGTGTCTGTGTTTGTGTCTGTGCGTGTGTCTGTGTCTGTGCGTCTGTGTGTGCATGAGTGTGTCTGTGTCTGTGCGTCTGTGTATGCGTGCGTGCGTATGTGTGTGTGTGTGTGTGTCTGTGCGTATGTGTATGTGTGTGTGTGCGTGTGTCTGTGTGTCTGTGTATGTGTGTGCGCGTGCATGTGTGTGCGTGTGCGTGTGCGTGTGCTTCTGTGTGTGTGTGTGTGTGTGCGAGCGCGTGTGTGCGCGTGTGCGTGCCTGTGTCTATGCCTGTGCCTGTGCGCGTGCGTGCGTGTGTCTATGTCAGTGTCTGTGCGTCTGTGTGTGTCTGTGTATGTGTCTGTGCGTTTGTTTGTGTCTGTGTATGTGTATGTGCGTCTGTGTGTGCGTGTGTTTGCGCGTCTGTGTATGCGTGTGTGCGTGCATGCGTGTATGCGTGTGTCTGTGTCTATGTTTGTGTGTCTGTGTATGCGTGTGTATGTGTCTGTGTGTCTGTGTGTCTGTGTGTGCGTGTGTGCGTGTGTGCGTGCGTGTGTCTGTGTCTGTGTCTGTATGTCTGTGTCTGTGTCTGTGTGTCTGTGTGCGTGTGCGTGTCTGTGTGTTTGTGTATCCGTGCATGTGTCTGTGTCTGTGTTTATGTGTCTGCGTGTGCGTGTGTG
>OZ012735.1:107914723-107917223 GCA_963859935.3 Lathyrus sativus | reverse complement strand
GTGTGTCTGTGCGTCTTTATGTGCGTGCGTGTGTTTGTGTCTGTGCGTCTGTTTATGCGCGTTCGTGTGTGTGTCTGTGTGCGTGTGTGTGTGTGTGTGTGCGTGCGTGCGTGTGTCTGTGTATGTGTCTGTGTGTCTGTGTGTGTGTGCGTGTGTATGTGTGCGTGTGTCTATGTCTGTGTGTCTGCGCATGTCTGCGTGTGTCTGTGTGCGTGTCTATGTCTGTGTGTGTGTGTGTGTGTATGAATGTATGCGTGTGCGTGCGTTTGTCTATGTCTGTGTCTGTGCGTATGTGTGTGCGTGTGTGCGTGGGTCTGTGTCTGTGCGTCTGTGTGTGCACGTTCGTGCTTGTGTCTATGTCTGTGTCTATGCGTCTGTGTGTGTTTGTGTCTGCGGGTCTGTGTGTGTCTTTGTTTGTGCGTTTGTGTGTGCGTGCGTGTGTATGTGTCTGTGCATCTGTGTGTGCGTGTGTATGTCTGTGCGTCTGCATGTGCATGCGTGCGTGTGTCTGTGTCTGTGTATGTGCGTTTGTGTATGCGTGTGTGTGTGTCTGTATGTTTGTCTGTTTGTGTGTGCGTGCATATGTGTGTCTGTGCGTCTATGTGTGTGTGTGTGCGCGTAGGTACGCGTGTATGTACGTTTGTGTGTGTGTGCGCACATGAGAGCATGCGCGTGTACGTGTACGTGCGTGCGTGTGTCTGTGCGTCTGTGTGCATGCGTGTGTGTGTCTGTGTGCGTGTGTATGTGTGTACGCGCGTGCGTGTGTCTATGTCTATGTATGTGCATCTGTGTATGTGTGTATGTGTGCGTGCGTGTGTCTATGTCTGTGTCTGTGCGTCTATGTGTGTCTGTGTCTGTGTTTGTTCGTCAATGTGTACGTGCGTGCGTGCGTATGTTTGTGTCTGTGTCTGTGCGTCTGTGTGTGCGTGCGCGTATGTGTGTCTGTGCGTGCGTGTGTGCGTGCGTGTGTGTGTCTATGTCTGTGTCTTTGTGTCTGTGTATGCGTGTGTGCGTGTGTGTGTGTCTGTGTGTGCGTGTGTGCCTGCGCGTCTGTGCGCGTGTGTTTATGAGCGTGTGCGTGTGTGTGTGCTTGTGTGTGTGTGCGTGTATGTGTGTATGAGTGTGTGTGTGTGTGTGTGTGTGTGTGTGTGTGTGTGTGTGTGTGTGTGGCGCGTACGTGCGTGTGTCTATGTGTGTGTCTATGCGTCTGTGTATGTGTGCGTGTGTCTATGTCTGTGTCTGTGCGTCTGTGTGTATCTGTGTCTGTGTTAGTGCGTCTGTGTCTGTGTTTGTGCGTCTGCGTGTGTGTGTGTGTGTTTGTTTCTGTGTCTGTGTTTGTGCGTCTGTGTATGCGTGTGTGCGTGCATGCTTGTGTCTGTGTTTGTGTCTGTGTGTGTGCATCTGTGTATGTGTGTGTGTGTCTATGTATACGTGTGTGTGTGTGTGTCTGTGTGTGCGTGCGCACATGTGTCTGTGTCTGTGTCTGTGCGTGTGTGTGTGCGTGTTCGTGTGTGTGTCTGTGTGCGTGTGTGTGTGTGTGTGCATGTCTGTGTGTCTGTGTGTGTGTGTGTGTGTGTGTGCGCCTGTGTGCGTGTGTCTGTGTCTGTGTTTGTGTGTGTGTGTATGTGTGCATATGTCTGTGTCTGTGTCTGTGTGTTTGTGTCTGTGTGCATGTGTGTGTATGTGGCTGTGTGGGTGTGTGTGTGTGTGCGTGTGTCTATGTGTGTGTGTATGCATGCGAGTGTGCATGTATCTATGTCTGTGTCTGTGTCGGTGCTTCAGTGTGTGCATGCGTGCGTGTGTCTGTGTCTGTGCGTCTGTGTGTGCAAGTTCGTGCATGTGTCTATGTCTGTGTATGTGCTTCTATGTGTGTCTGTGTTTGTGCGTCTGTGTGCGCGTGCGTGTGTGTATGTTTGTGCATTTGTGTGTGCGTTTGTGTGTGTCTGTGTCTGTGCGTCTGTGTGTGCGTGTGTGTGTGTCTGTGCGTCTGTGTATGTGTGTGTGCGTGTGTGTGTGTGTGTGTGTGTCTCTGTGTGTGTGCATGTGTGTGTGTGTGCTTGCGCAAGCATGCACGCGTGTGTGTGCGCGCGCATGCATGTGTGTCTGCTTGCGTGCCTGCGTGTGTGTGTGTGCGTGCACGGGTGTGTGTGTGCGCGCACGCGCATGTGTGTGTGCCTGCGCAGGTGCGTGTGTGTATGCGCGCGTGCGTGCCGTCCTGCGTGCCTGCGTGTTTGTGTGTGTGTGTGTGTGTGTGTGTGTCTGTGCGTGAGTGTGCTTGCGTGCATGCGTGTGTGTATGTGTATGTGTGTGTGTGCGTGCATGTTTGTATATGTGTGTGTGTGTGTGTGTGTGCGCGTGTGCGTGTGTGTGTGCACGCGCGTTTGTGTATGCATGTGTGGGTGAGGGTGTGTGTGCGCGCGTTTTCGTATTTGTGAGTGTATGCGTCCGTGCACATGTGTGTGTGTGTGCGTGAGTGTGCGCGGGCAGGTGTGTGTGTGTG
>OZ012735.1:107859723-107907223 GCA_963859935.3 Lathyrus sativus | reverse complement strand
GTGTGTATGTGTGGGCGAGCAGCGTGCGTTAGTGCATATGTGTGTGCGTGTGTGTGTGGGTGTGCGCGCGCGCGCGTGTGTGTTTGTGTGTATGTGTGCGCGTGCCTGTGTGTGTGTCGCTCACGTGTTTGTGTGTGTGAGCGTATTTGTGTGAACGCACGCGAGTGTGTGTGTGTGTGCGCGCATATGGATGTGCATGTGCGTGTGTGTGCGCATGCGTTTGTGCGTGGGTGTGTGTGTAAGGGTGTGCGCATGCGTGTGTGTAAGTGCGTGCACACGCGTGTGTGTGTGCGCATACGTGTATGCGAGTGTGTGTGTGTATGTGCGTGCGCATGCGTGTGTGTAAGTGCGAGCGCACGCGCGCGCGTGTGTGTTTGAGTGTCGCTCACGTGTTTATGTGTGTGCGTATTTGTGTGCGCGCACGCGAGTGTGTGTGTTTGTGCATGTGGATGTGTACGAGTGTGTGTATGCTCGTGTACGTGTGTGCGTACGAGTGTGCGTGGGTGTGTGTGCGTGCGTGCGTACGTTTGTATGTGTGTGTGCCCGTATGCACGCACGGTGGCGCGTGTTTGTTTGTGTCTGCGCACGTGGGTTTATGTGTGTGCGTGCGCACGCGTGTGTGTGTGCACGCGTGTGTGTGTGTCTGTGTCTGTGTGTGAGTGCACGCACGCGCGTGTGTTTGTCTGTGTCTGTGCATGTGCGTGTGTATGTGTGCGCACGTGTGTGTTTGTGTATGTGCGTGTGCACGCGTGTTTGTTTACACACGAGTGCGTGTATGTGTGTGACCGTGTGTGAGTGTGTGAGTGTGTGTGTGTGTTTGTATGTGTGTGTGTAAGCATGTGCGCACGTGTGTGTGTGTGTGTGCCCGCACGTGTTTGTGTGTGTGTGTGTGTTTGTGTGTGTGCACGTGTGTTGGTGTGTGTGCGCGCGTGTGTGTGTGTGTGCGTGCGCACGTGTGTGTTTGTGTGTGTATGTGTGTGTGTGTGAGAGAGAGAGAGTGTGCGCACACGTGTGTGTTTACTTGCGTGTGTGTGTCTGTATCCCTGTGTGTGTGTGCATGCGTGTGTGTGTGTGTGTGTGTGTGTGCGTGCACGTGCGCACGCGCGCGTGCGCGTGTGTGTGTGTGTGTGAGAGAGAGAGAAAGAGAGTGTGTGCACGCACGCAAGTGTGTGTGCGCGTGTGTGTCTGTGTGTGCACGCGCGTTTTTCTGTGCGGGTATGTGTGTGTGTGATTATGTGTGTATTTGTGCGTGTATGTACGTGCGTGTGCGTGTGTCTGTGTGTGTATGTGCGTGCGTGTGCGTCTGTGTGTATGTGCCCGCACGTGTGTGTGCGTGTGTGTGACCCTGCACGCGTTCGCGTGTGTTCCTCTGTGTGTGTGTGCGCGCGTCTAGTGTGTGCACACGTGTTTGTGTGTGTGTGTGTGTGTGTGTGTTTGTGTGTGTTTGTGTGATATAGTGTGCGCACGCGTGTGTGTGTGCGCGGGTGTATGTGTGTGTGTGTCTGTGTGTGCACGCGCGTGTTAGTGTGCATGCGAGTGCGTGTGTGTGCGAGCGTGTGTGTGTGTGCGCATGTGTGCGTTAGTGCATGCGTGTGTGTGTGTGAGAGAGAGAGAGAAAGTGTGCGCACGCGTGTGTGTGTGCGTGTGTGTGCTAGAGTGTGTGCGTGTGTGTGTATGTGTTTATGTGTGTGTGCGAGCGGCGTGCGTTAGTGCATGCGTGCGTGCATGCGTGCGTGCATGCGTGCGTGTGTGTGTGCGTGTGCGTGTCTTTGTGTGCGCGCGCATTTGTTTGTGTACGTGTCTAATTATGGGTGCACGCGCGCGTGTGTGTGTGTGTATATGTGTGTGTCTGCGCATATGTGTTTGTATATGTTCGCGTGCCTGCGTGTTTGTGTGTGTGTGCGTGTGTGTGTGTGCGAGAGTGTGTGTGTGTGTGTGTGGTCGTGCGTGCATGAGTGTCTGCGCGTGTGTTTGCGCGCACGCGCATGCTTGTGTGCGCGTGTTTGTGTGTGTCTGTGTATTTGTGTGTGTGCGCGTGCGTGCGTGCCTGTGTCCGAGGAGCGTGCGTTAGTGCATGCATGTGTGCGTGCGTGTGTCTATGAATGTGTGTGCGTGTGCCTGCGTGCCTGCGTATGTGTGTGTGTGTGTGTGTGTGTCTGTGTGTGTGTGTGTGAGAGAGAGAGAGCGTGCTCATGCGTGTGTGTTTGTGTGTGTGAATGTGTGCGGGCGCGTGTGTGTTTGTGTGTGCACGCGCGTGTTTGTGTGCACGCGAGTGTGTGCGTCCGTGGGTGTGCGTGTGTTTGTGCTTACGCGCGCGAGTGCTCACGCGCGTGTGCGTGTGTGCGTGTGTGCGTGTTAAGGTGTGCACGCGTCTGTATGTGATCACGCATGCGTGCGAGTGTGCATGTGTATGTGTATCTACGTGGGCATGCGTGTGTGTAAGTGTGTGAGCACACGCGCGCGTGTGTGTGGGTGTCGCTCACGTGTTTGTGTGTGTCAGCGTATTTGTATGCGCGCACGCGAGTGTGTGTGTGTGCACGCATATGGATGTGCACGTGTGTGTGTATGTGCGCATGCGTGTGTGCTTGGGTGTGTGTGTAAGTGCGTGCGCACGTGTGTGTGTGTGTGTGTGTGTGTGTGCGTACGTGTATACGAGTGTATGTGTGTATGTGCGTGCGCATGCGTGTGTGTAAGTGCGTGCGCACACGCGCGCGCGTGTGTGAGTGTCGCTCACGTGTTTGTGTGTGCGTGTATTTGTGTGCACGCACGCGAGTGTGTGTGTTTGTGCATGTGGATGTGTACGTGTGTGTGTGCGCGTGCGTGTGTGCGTACGAGTGTGCGTGGGTGTTTGTGCGTGTGTGCGTTTGTATGTGTGTGTGCCTGTATGCGCGCACGGTGGCGCGTGTTTGTTTGTGTCTGCGCACGTGTGTTTATGTGTGTGCGCACAAGTGTGTGCATGCGCACGCGTGTGTGTGTGTATGTACACGCGTGCGTGTGTGTCTGTGTGCAAGAGCACACGCGCGCGCGTATGTGTCTTTGTGTATGTGTGTGCACGCGTGTTTGTTTACACGCGAGTGCGTGTATGTGTGTGTCTGTGTGTGAGTGCGTGAGTGCGTGTGTGTGTGTGTGTGTGTGAGCGTGTGCGCACGTGTGTGTGTGTGTGCCTGCGCGTGTGCGCTTTTGTGTGTGTGTGTGTGTGTGCACACGTGTGTGTGAGTGTTCGTGTGTGTGTATGTGTGTGCGAGCGGCGTGCGTTAGTGCATGTGTGCGCATGCATGCGTGCTTATGCGCGCGCGCGAGCGTGTGCTTGTGCGCGCGCGTGTGTTTGTGTGTGTGTCTGAGTGTAAGCGTGCGCGCGAGTGCTCACGCGTGTGTGTGTGTGTGTGCGTGTGTGCGTGTTAAGGTGTGCACGCGTCTGTATGTGATCACGCATGCGTGCGAGTGTGCATGTGTATGTGTATCTACGTGGGCATGCGTGTGTGTAAGTGTGTGAGCACACACGCGCGTGTGTGTGGGTGTCGCTCACGTGTTTGTGTGTGTCAGCGTATTTGTATGCGCGCACGCGAGTGTGTGTGTGTGTGTGTGTGCACGCATATGGATGTGCACGTGTGTGTGTGTATGTGCGCATGCGTGTGTGCTTGGGTGTGTGTGTAAGTGCGTGCGCACGCGTGTGTGTGTGTGTGTGTGCGTACGTGTATGCGAGTGTATGTGTGTATGTTCGTGCGCATGCGTGTGCACGCGCGCGCGCGTGTGTGAGTGTCGCTCACGTGTTTGTGTGTGCGTGTATTTGTGTGCGCGCACGCGAGTGTGTGTGTTTGTGCATGTGGATGTGTACGTGTGTGTGCGCGCGTGCGTGTGTGCGTACGAGTGTGCGTGGGTGTTTGTGCGTGCGTGCGTTTGTATGTGTGTGTGCCTGTATGCGCGCACGGTGGCGCGTGTTTGTTTGTGTCTGCGCACGTGTGTTTATGTGTGTGCGCACAAGTGTGTGCATGCGCACGCGTGTGTGTGTATGTACACGCGTGCGTGTGTGTCTGTGTGCAAGAGCACACGCGCGCGCGTATGTGTCTTTGTGTGTGTGTGTGTGCACGCGTGTTTGTTTACACGTGAGTGCGTGTATGTGTGTGTTTGTGTGTGAGTGCGTGAGTGCGTGTGTGTGTGTGTGTGAGCGTGTGCGCACGTGTGTGTGTGTGTGTGCCTGCGCGTGTGCGCTTTTGTGTGTGTGTGTGTGTGCACACGTGTGTGTGAGTGTTCGTGTGTGCGAGCGGCGTGCGTTAGTGCATGTGTGCGAATGCATGCGTGCTTATGCGCGCGCGCGAGCGTGTGTTTGTGCGCGCGCGTGTGTTTGTGTGTGTGTCTGAGTGTAAGCGTGCGCGCGTGCGTATGTGTGTGTGTGTCTGCGCAGGTGCTTGTGTAGGTGTGTACCGTGCGTGCGTGCGTTTGTGTGTGTGCATGCGCGCGCGGGTTTTTGTGTGTGTGTGTGTGTGTGTGTGCGTGTTTAGGTGTGCGCGCGTGTGTGTGAGATCACGCGCGCGTGTATATACTTCTGTGTATGTGCGTGCATACGTGCGTGCGAGTGTGCATGTGTGTGTGTGTGCGCATGCGTGTGTGTAAGTGCAGGAGCACGCGCGCGCGCGTGTGTTGCTGTCGCTCACGTGTTTGTGTGTGTGCGTATTTGTGCGCGTGCACGCGAGTGTGTGTTTGTGTGCGCATGTGGATGTGCACGTGTGTGTGTGTGTGTGTGTGCACGTGCGTGTGTGCGTACGTGTGTGCGTGGGTGTGAGTGCTTGCGTGTGTGCGTGCGTGCATGCATGTGTCAGTATGGGCGTGTGCGTGTGCGTGTGCGCGTCTGTGAATGCGTACGCGCGTGCGTGTTTATGAGTGCGTGTGCATGCGTGTGTGTATGAGTACGCACGTGCGTGCGTGTGTCTGTGTGTGTGGGTGTGCTTGTATGTGTATGGGGGGTGCGTGTGTGTGTGCGTGTGGGTGTGTGCTTGTGTGCGTGTGCATGTGTGTGTGCATACGTGTGTATGCGTGTGTGCTTGTGTTTGTGTGTGCTTGTGTCTGTGTGTGCTTGTGTGCCTACTTGTGTATGTGTGCGTGTGTGTGTGTGTGTGGGCGTGTGCGTGTGTGTGCGAGCTTATGCACATACGCGTGTGTGTGTGTGTCTATGTACGTGAGTGTGCGCGCGTGTGTGTTCATGTGTGTGTGGGCGTGCGTGCGTGCGGGTGTGTGTGTGGGTGGGTGGGTGTGTGTATGTGTGTGTGAGGGGGAGGGCGGGCATGCGCGTGCGTGCGGGTGTCAGTATGTGCGTGTGAGTGCGCGTACGCGCGCACGGGGGCGCGTCTTTGTTTGTGTGTGTGTATGTTTGTGTGTGTGTGCGCACATGTTTGTTTGTGTATGTGGGTGTGTGTGTGTGTGTGTGAGAGAGAGAGAGAGAGTATGCACACGCGTGTGTGTTTACTTGCGTGTGTGTGTGTCTTCGTATGTGTATGTGCACGTGTGTGTGTGTGTGTGTGTGTGTGTGTGCATGTGTGTGCGCCCGCGCGTGTATGTGTGTGTGTGTGAGAGAAAGAGAGCATGCGCACGGGCGCATGTGTCTGTGTGCGTGTGTGTCTCAGTGTGCACGTGCGTTTGTGTATGTGAGTGTGTATGTGTGTGTCTATGTGTGTGTGTGTGCGTATGTGTGCATGCGTGTGCGTGTGTGTGTCTGTGCGTGTGTGTGCGTGCGTGTGCGTGTGTGTGTGTATGTGCCGCGGACGCGCTTGTTCCTGTGTGTGTGTGTGTGCGTCTGTGTACGCGCGCACGTGTGTGTGTGATATAGTGTACGCACGCGCACGTGTGTGAGTGTGTATATGTGTGTGCGCGTGTGTGTGTGTCTGTGTGTGCACGCGCATGTTAGTATGCATGATAGTGTGTGTGTGTGTGCGTGTGTGTGTGTGTGTGAGTGTGTGTGTGCGTGCGTGTGTGTGTTTGTGTGTGCCACATGTGTGTGTGTGTATGTGAGTGTGCACGCGTGTGCGCACGTGTGTGTGTGCGCGCGCATGTGTGTGCGTGTGTGCGCGCGTGTGTGTGCATGTGGGCGCGCGTGTGTGTGTATTTGTGTGTGTGTGTGTGCGTGTGTTTGTCTGTCTGTGCACGCGTGTGTGTGTGCATGCGAGTGTGTGTGTGCGTGTGTATGTGTGCGCGTGTGTGCATTAGTGCATGCGAGCGTGTGCGTGTGTGTGTGTGTGAGAAAGAGAGAGTGTGTGCACACGTGTGTGTGCGTGTGCGTGTGTGTGTCTGTGCGTGTGTGTGCGTGTGCATCTGTGTGTATGTGCGTGCACGCGCGCACGTATGCGTGTGTCCGCGCACGCGCGTTTTCCTGTATGTGTGTGTGTGTGTGTGTGTGTGTGCGCGTCTGTGTATGCGCGCACGTGTGTGCGTGGGTGTGTGAGTGTGTGTGCCTGCATTTGTGTGTATGCTTGGGCGTACACGCGTTCAGGGGTGCATGTTTGTTTGTGTGCGTGTGTTTGCGCGTGTGCGTGCGCGTGTGTGTATGCGCGCACGTGTGTGTGTGTGTGTATGCGGGTGTGTGAGTGTGCGTACATGTGTGCATGGGTGATGACGAGAAAACGCATCGATTATATCGCTAAATTTCATTGACTTTTATCGCGCATTCACCGTTTTAACGCTCGATTCCTCGAGTTTTTCTTACTATTTTGCAGGTACATCGTTATGTGAGGCCAAATCATGAATTAAGAAGAAAAGAACGAAAGAAACCACAAGAAATGAAGCAAGACAGAAGCCTGCATAAAGTCTGCATAATTTGTTACGGCCACGGTCGTTACAAGGGTGTCACGACCGTGACACCTTACTTTGGGACATCACGACCGTGAGGAAGTAGTCACGACCGTGACACTTGGAATCATCAAATAACGAGCGTGAAGACCTTGTCACGCCCGTGACAAGGATATAACTTGATTTTGACTCAGACTACGTCAAGCCACCACTGAAGACCACTCCTCCTACTAATCCTCCTCAAGGCAGCACGTGAGGACGACTTCTCCCATTTCCTGCTGCCACTTTCCAACATTTTCTCAACCACTTCAGCAAAGCCCAAGAAGCAAAAGACCAAGGTATCAGCCCATTGGAAGCTCTATAAATAGGACCAGCTCAGGAGAACTCAGGGAGAGACTTCGTTATCCAAATTTCCTGCGGAAGCTCTGCCGAATTACCTTACCACCAGAATTATTTTTTTCAGCATTATTTCGTTTCTTGTCTTATTTTATTTGTATCCAAACCAACCGTGTAACAATTTCCAACATTAGGGAATTGTTATACTTTTATTTGTTTCCAGCCTTCAGCATTCGTTTTAATTTTTATTTCCGCCTACTCCAAGCCTTCCGGTCTGTGGAAGAAGGACTCTACTCAGATATTTGTTAATCAGGTTTTTCAATTATTGCAATTTAATTTATTTATAATGTCTTTTTATTTTTCTGCCATTAGTAAGTCAATAATTAACTCTGAGTCTGATTTAACCTCGATGAGTAGCTAAATACCTTAGGGCGGTATCTAGTTATAACTAACTTAACCGGTAGAATATAACCATGGGCTAAAATAATTAATCGCTTAACATTCTGGCTGATGCTTTTTAATTGAATTCGACCTTTTCGTTACGAGAGTAAAAAAGGGTATTAGGTTGGGTCAAGACCACGAGAGTGTGAGATTTTAACCAGATAGCTAAAGTTAGGCATTTAAATTAAATACAGCGAGAGCGCTTTAAGATAAATTAGAATTATTTAGTTTCCAAAAATTACCTCTAAACACTTATGGGCTAGCGAGAGCAGGCATAGGGCTTTAGGGATAAGATCTGATTCAAGACCACGAGAGTGTGAGCTGAGGGTATTTAAACTAGTAATCTCTACCGAATAGATTAAGTGAACATCTTTATAAGCCTAGGTTAGATTGGCCCACCTAAGTTAGTATAATTACATACCGACCGTCTTAGTATCATTTTATTAAAAACTTGAATTTAATTCCGCCTTCAATAGTCTTAGAAAACCAACAACAATCGTGACAACTATTCGCCTTAGCTAAACTAGAAGTTCATCTAGCACTAAGTAACGATAGAATCCCTGTGGATCGATAATCTTAAATATTACTTCGATAGGCTGTGCACTTGCAGTAAGATACCGCTGGACGCATAAGTAGACACGTCTTTAGCCCATCAATGGGTGTGTGTGTGTGTGCGTACGTGCGTTTGTGTGTGTGCATGCGCGTACGCGCGCACGGGGGCGCGTGTTTGTTTGTGTGTGTGTGTGTGTGTTTGTGTGTGTGCACGTGTGTTTACGTACGCGCACGTGTGTGTGTGTGTGTATGCGCGCACGTGTGTGTTTGTGTGTATGCGGGTGTGTGTGTGTGTGTGTGTGTGAGAGAGAGAGAGAGAGAGTGTGCGCACACGTGTGTGTTTACTTGCGTGTGTGTGTCTGTATCCGTATGTGCACCCGTGTGTGTGTGTGTGTGTGTGTGTGTGTGTGTGTGCGTGTGAGCGTCCACGTGCACACGTGTGTGTGTGTGTGTGTGTGTGTGTGAGAGAGAGAGAGAGAGAGAGAAAGAGAGTGTGTGCACGCGCGTTTGTCTGTGCGAGTATGTGTGTGTGTGTGTGTGATTATGTGTGTGTTTGTGCATGTGTGTACGTGCGTGTGTGTGCATGTGTTTGTGTGTGTATGTGCGTGCGTGTGCGTCTGTGTGTATGTGCGCGCACGTGTGTGTGTGTGTGTGTGTGTGTGTGTGTGTGTGTGTGTCTAGTGTGTGCGCACGTGTTTGTGTGTGTGTGTGTGTGTGTTTGTGTGTGTGTGTGATATAGTGCGCGCACGCTTGTGTGTGCGCGCGCGGGTGTATGTGTGTGTGTGTGTGTCTGTGTGTGCACGCGCGTGTTAGTGTGCATGCGAGTGCGTGTGTGTGCGAGTGTGTGTGTGTGTGTGTGCGCATGTGTGCGTTAGTGCATGCGTGCGTGTGTGTGTGTGAGAGAATGTGCGCACGCGCGTGTGTGTGCGTGTGTGTGTGTGTGTGTGAGAGAGAGAGAGAGAGAGAGTGTGTGCATGTGTGTGTGTGCGTGTGTGTGTGTGCGTGTGTTTGTGTGTGCGTGCGAGCGGCGTGCGTTAGTGCATGCGTGCGTGCATGCGTGTGTGTGTGTGTGTGTCTTTGTGTGCGCGCGCGTTTGTTTGTGTATGTGTCTAATTGTGGGCGCACGCGTGTGTGTGTGTGTGTGTATATGTGTGTGTCTGCGCATATGTGTTTGTATATGTTCGCGTGTGTGTCGTCGTGTGTGCATGAGTGTGTGCGCGTGTGTTTGCGCGCACGCGCATGCTTGTGTGCGCGTGTTTTTGTGTGTGTGTGTGTGTGTATTTGTGTGTGTGTTTGAATGTGTGTGTGTGTGTGTGTGTGATAGAGTGTGCGCACGCGCGTGTGTTTGTGTGTGCCTGTGTGTGTGTGTCAATTTGTGCACGCGCGTATTTGTGTGCACGCGAGTGCGTGTGTATGCGTGTGTATGTGTGTGTGTGTGTGCGTGTGTGCGTGTGTGTGTATATGCGCACGTGTGCGTACGCGTGTGTGATATGTGTGTGTGTGTGTGTGTGAGAGAGAGAGAGAGAGAGCGGCGTGCGTTAGTGCATGCATGTGTGTGTGCGTGTGTCTATGAATGTCTGTGCGCGTGCCTGCGTGTCTGCGTATGTGTGTGTGTGTGTGTGTTTGTGTGTGTGTGTGAGAGAGAGAGAGAGAGAGCGTGCGCACGCGTGTGTGTTTGTGTGTGTGAATGTGTGCACGCGTATGTGTTTATATGTGCACGCGCGTGTTTGTATGCACGCGAGTGTGTGCATGCGTGGGTGTGCGTGTGTCTGTGCTTACGCGCACGTGTGCGCACGCGTGTGTGTGTGTATGCGTGCGTGTTTAGGTGTGTGCGTGCGTGTGTGTGTGTGTGTGTGTGCGTGTTAAGGTGTGTACGCGTCTGTCTGTGATCACGCGCGCGTTTGTGTGCTTGTATGTGTGTGTGTCTGTGCATGCGTGTGTGCGAGTGTGCATGTGTATGTGTATCTGTATGCGCATGCATGTGTGTAAGTGCGTGAGCACACGCGCGCGCGTGTTTGTGGGTGTCGCTCACGTGTTTGTGTGTGTGAGCGTATTTGTGTGCGTGCACACAAACACACACGTGTGCGCACGTGTGTGTGTGTGCGCATGCGTGTGTGTGTGTGGGTGTGTGTGTAAGTGCGTGCGCATGCGTGTGTGTAAGTGCGTGCGCACGCGTGTGTGTGTGTGTACGTGTATGCGAGTGTGTGTGTGTATGTGCGTGCGCATGCGTGTGTATAAGTGCGTGCGCACGCGGGCGCGCGTGTGTGTGAGTGTCGCTCACGTGTTTGTGTGTGTGCGTATTTGTGTGCATACACGCGAGTGTGTGTGTTTGTGTATGTGGGTGTGTACGGGTGTGTGTGTGTGCGTGTGTGTGTGTGCGTACGAGTGTGCATGCGCACGCGTGTGTGTGTGTGTGTGTGTGTGCACGCGTGCGTGTGTGTCTGTGTCTGTGTGTAAGTGCACGCGCGCGCATGTGTGTGTCTGTGTCTGTGCATGTGCGTGTGTGTGTGTGTGCGCACGTGTGTGTTTGTGTGTGTGTGTGTGCACACGTGTTTGTTTACACGCGAGTGTGTGTATGTGTGTGTCCGCGTGTGAGTGCGTGTGTGTGTGTTTGTGTGTGTGCGTGTGAGCGTGTACGCACGTGTGTGTGTGTGCGTGTGTGTGCCCGTGCGTGTGCGCACTTGTGTGTGTGCGCACGCGTCTGTGTGTGTGTGTGTGTGTGTGAGTGAGTGTGTGTGCGAGCGGCGTGCGTTATTGCATGTGTGCACGCGCACGCGTGCTTATGCGCGCGTGTGTGTGTGTGCGCGCGCGCGTGCGTTTGTGTGTGTGTCTGCGCAGGTGCTTGTGTATGTGTGTACCATGCGTGCGTGCGTTTGTGTGTGTTCGTGCACGCGCGCGGGTTTGTGTGTGTGTGTGTGTGTGTGTGTGTGTGTGTGTGTGTGCGCGTGAGTGTGAGATCACGCGCGCGTGTATATACGTGTGTGTATGTGCGTGCATACGTGCGTGCGAGTGTGCATGTGTGTGTGTGTGTGTGCGCGTGCGCATGCGTGTGTGTAAGTGCAGGGGCATGCGCGCACGCGTGTGTGTTGCTGTCGCTCAAGTGTTTGTGTGTGTGCGTATTTATGCGCGTGCACGCGAGTGTGTGTGTGTGCGCATGTGGATGTGCACGTGTGTGTGTATGTGCGTGTGCGTGTGTGCGTGGGTGTGAGTGCTTGCGTGTGTACGCATGTGTGCATGCGTGCGTGCATGTGTCAGTATGTGTGTGTGCGCGTGCGCGTGTGTGAATGCATATGCGCGTGCGTGTGTATGGGTGCGTGTGCGTGCATGTGTGTAAGAGTACGCGTGTGCGTGCGTGTGTCTGTGTGTGTGGGTGTGCTTGTATGTGTGTGTGTGGGGGGGGGGGGGGGGTGCGTGTGTGTGTGCGTGTGGGTGTGTGCGTATGTGCTTGTGCTTGTGTGCGTGTGGGTGTGTGTGTGTGTGCTTGTGCTTGTGTGCGTGTGTGTGCATACGTGTGTATGCGTGTGTGCTTGTGTGTGTGCTTGTGTGTGTGTGTGCGCTTGTGTGTGTGTGTGTGTGTGTGCTTGCGTGTGTGCCTGTTTGTGTATGCGTGTGTGTGTGTGGGGGGGGGGGGGTGTGTGCGTGTACTTGTGTGTGTGTGTGTGCGAGCTTATGCACATACGTGTGCGTGTGTGTGTGTCTATGTGCGTCAGTGTGCGTGTATGTGCGCGCGTGTGCGTACGTGTGTGTGTGGGTGTGCGTGCGGGTTTGTGTGTGTGTGTGGGTGCGTGTGTGTATGTGTGTGTGAGGGGGCGAGCGCGCATGCGCGTGCGTGCGGGTGTCAGTATGTGCGTGTGAGTGCGCGTACGCGCGCACGGCGGCGCGTCTTTGTTTGTGTGTGTGTATGTGTTTGTGTGTGCGCACGTGTGTTTGTGTGCGCGGGCGCATGTTTGTCTATACGCGCGCACGTGTGTGTATGTGTATGCGGGTGTGTGTGTGTGTGTGTGTGTGTGTGTGTGTGTGTGTGTGAGAGAGAGAGAGAGAGAGTGTGCACACGCGTGTGTGTTTACTTGCGTGTGTGTGTGTCTGTATGTGTATGTGCACGTGTGTGTGTATGTGTGCATGTGTGTGCGCCCGCGCGTGTCTGTGTGCGTGTGTGTCTCAGTGTGCACGCGCGTTTGTGTATGTGAGTGTGTATGTGTGTGTCTATGTGTGTGCGTATGTGTGTGTGCGAGTGCGTGTGTGTGTCTGTGTCTGTGTGTGTGTGCGTGCGTGTGCGTCTGTGTGTATGTGCGAACACGCGCACGCGCATTTGTCTGTCTGCGCACGCGCGTGTTCCTGTTTGTGTGTGTGTGTGTGTGTGTCTGTGTACACGCGCATGTGTGTGCGTGTGTGTCTGTGTGTGTGTGCGTGTGATATAATGTTAGCACGCGCGCGTGTGTGTGTATATGTGTGTGCGCCTGTGTGTATGTCTGTGTGTGCACGCGCGTGTTAGTATGCATGCGAGTGTGTGTGCACGTGTGTGTGTGTGTGAGAGAGAGTGTGTGTGTGTGTGTGTGTGCCACGTGTGTGTCTGTGTGTGTGTGTGCACACGTGTGCGCACGTGTGTGTGTGCATGTGTGTGCGTATATGCGCGCGTGTGTGTGCATGTGGGCGCGCGTGTGTGTGTATTTGTGTGCGCGTGTGTGTGTGTCTGTCTGTGCACGCGCATGTGTGTGTGCATGCGAGTGTGTGTGTGTATGCGTGTGTGTGTGTGTGTGAGCGTGTATGTGTGCTTTGTGTGTGTGTGTGGGGGGGGGGGGGGGTGCGCGTTAGTGCATGCGTGCGTGCGTGTGTGTGTGTGTGAGAGAGAGAGAGAGAGAGTGTGCGCACACGTGTCTGTGCATGTGCGTTTGTGTGTCTGTGCGTGTGTGTGCATGCGTGTGCGTCTGTGTGTATGTGCGCGCACGCGCGCATGTGTTTGTGTGTCCGCGCACGCGCGTGTTCCTATGTGTGTGTGTGTGTGTGCGTCTGTGTCCGCGCGCATGTTTGTGTGTGTGTCTGTGTCTGTGTGATATAGTGTACGCACGCGCGTGTGTGTGTATATGTGTGTGCGCGTGTGTGTGTGTGTCTGTGTGTGCACGCGCGTGTTAGTTTGCATGTGAATGTGTGTGTGTGTGAGAGTGTGTGTGCGTGCGTGTGTTTGTGTGTGCCACGTGTGTGTGTGTGTGTGTATGTGTGTGTGCACGCGTGTGCGCACGTGTGTATGTGTGTGCGCGTATGTGCGCGTGTGTGTGTGCATGTGGGCGCGCGTGTGTGTGTATTTGTGTGTGTGTGTCTGTGCATGCGTGTGTGTGTGCGCAAGCGAGTGTGTGTGTGCGTGTGTGTGTGCGAGCGTGTATGTGTGCTTGTGTGTGTGTGCGCGTGTGTACGTTAGTGCATGCGTGTATGTGTGTGTGTGTGAGAGAGAGAGAGTGTGTGTGCGCAAACGTGTGTGTGTGTGTGTGTGTGTGTGTGTGTGCATGTGTGTGTGCGTATATGCGCGTGTGCATGCGTGCGTGCACACGTGTGCGTGTGTGTGTGCGATCTGCGTGCGTAAGTGCATGCGTGCGTGCGTGTGTGTGTGCGTGCCTTTGTATGTGCGCGCGTTTGTTTGTGTGTGTGTCTAATTATGGGAGCATGTGTGTGTGTGTGTATGCGCATGTGTGTTTGTATGTGTTCGCGTGCGTGCATGCCTGCGTGTTTGTGTGTGTGTGCGTGTGCGTGTGTGTGTGCACGCGTGCGTGTGTTTGTGCGCACGAGCATGCTTGTGTACGCGTGTTTGTATGTGTGTGTGTGTGTATGCGCGTGTGTATGTGTGTCTGTGCGTGTGTTTGTGAGTGCGTTTACGTGTGCACGCACGTGTGTGTGTGTGTGTGTGAGTGTGAGTGTGAGCGTGTGCGTGTGCGCACACGTGTGGGTGTGTGTTTGTGTGGGTGTGTGTGCGTTTTTGTGTGTGTATGTGTGTGTGGTAGAGTGTGCGCATGTGTGTGCGTTTGCGTGTGTCAATTTATGCATGCGCGTGTTTGTGTGCATGCAAGTACGTGTGTACGTGCGTGTGTATGCGTGCGTGTGTGTGTGTGTGTGTACGCGCGCGTGTGCGTACGCGTGTGTGTGTGTGTGTGTGTGCGAGGGGCGTGCGTTAGTGCATGCATGCGTGTGTGTGTTTGTGAGTGTGTGTGCGCGTGCCTACGTATGTGTGTGTGTGTGTGTGTGTATGTATGTGTGCGTGCTTGTGTCTGGGTGTATGTGCGCGCGCACGCGCGTGTGTAGTTTTGTGGGTGTATCTTTATGTGCGCGCACGTCTGTGTGTATCTGCGGGCACGCGTGCGCGCGTGCGCGCGTGAATGGATGCGTGCGTGCGAGTGTGCATGTGTGTGTATGTGCGTGCGCATGCGTGTGTGTAAGTGCGTGTGCACGCGCGTTAATGTGTGTGTCGCTCACGTGTTTGTGTGTGTGCGTATTTGTGTGCGCGCACGCGAGTGTGTGTGTTTGTGCATGTGGATGTGCACGTGTGTGTGTACGCGTGCGTGTGTTTGCGCGTACGCGCGTGTTTGTGTGTGTGTGTGTGCACGCGTTTGTGTGTGCGTGTGTATGTGTGTCTGTGCGTATGTTTGTGGGTTTGCGCACGCGCGCGCGTGTTTGCTTGTGTGTGTATGTGTGCCTGCACGTATGTGTGTGTGTACGCATGTGTGTGTGTGTGTGAGTGTGAGCACGTGTGAGTGCGCGCACACGTGTGGGTGTGTGTTTGTATGTGTGTGTATGTGTGATATAGAGTGCGCAGGCGCGTGTGTTTGTGTGTGTGCGTGTGTCAATTTGTGCAAGCGTGCGCGCGCGTGTGTGTGTGCGCGTATGTGCGCGCGTGCATGCATTCGTGCACACGTGTATATGTGTGGGTATGTGTGTGCGAGCGGCGTGCGTAAGTGCATGCATGTGTGTGTGTGTGTGTGTGTTTGCGTGTCTTTGTGTGTGCGCGCGTTTGTTTGTGTGTGAGTGTCTAATTGTGGGCGCACGCGCGTGTGTCTGTGTGTATGCGCACGTGTGTTTGTATGTGTTCGCGTGCATGTGTGTGTGCGTGTGTGTGTGTGTGTGCGTGTGTGTGTGTGTGCATGCGTGCGTGCGTGTGGTCGTGTGTGAGTGTGTGTATGTGTGTGTGTGTGTGCACGCGTGCGTGTATTTGCGCGCACGCGCGTGCTTGTCTTTGCGCGCACGCACGTGCCTGTGTGCGCGTGTTTGTGTGTGTGCGTGTGTGTGTGTGTGCACGCGTTTGTGTGTGCGTGTGTATGTGTGTCTGGGCGTGTGTTTGTGAGTTTGCACAAGCGCGCGCGTGTTTGCTTGTGTGTGTGTATGTGTGCGCGCACGTGTATGTGTGTCCGCACGTGTGTGTGTGTGCGGGTGTGAGCGCGTGGGTGTGCGTGCACGTGTGGGTGTGTGTTTATGTGTGTGTGTGATAGAGTGTGCGCACGTGTGTGTGTGCGTGTGCGTGTGTCGGCTTGTGCACGCGAGTGCTTGTGTACGTGCGTGTGTGTGTGTGTGAGTGTGTGCGGGCGCGTGTGTGTACGCGTGTGTGTTTGTGTTGTGTGTGTGTGTGCGCGAGCGGCGTGGGTTAGTGCATGCATGCGTGCGTGCGTGTGTCTGTGAGTGTGTGCGTGCCTACATATGTGTGTGTGTGTGTGTGTATGTATGTGTGTGTGCGTGTGTGGGTGTGTGGGTGTATCTTTGTGTGCGAGCACGTCTGTGTGTATCTGCGGGCACGCGTGCGCGCGTGCGTGGATGTGTGCGTGCGAGTGTGGATGTGTGTGTGTGTATGTGCCTGCGCATGCGTGTGTGTAAGTGCGTGCGCGCACATTTTTGTGTGTGTCGCTCACGTGTTTGTGTGTGTTTGTGTGTGTGCGCGTGCCTACATATGCGTGTGTGTATGTATGTGTACGTGCGTGTGTTTGTGTGTATGTGCGTGCGGACGCGCGTGTGTGGCTGTGTGTGTGTATCTTTGTGTGCGCGCATGTCTGTGTGTATCTGCAGGCACGCGTGCGCGCGTGGGTGGAGGCGTGCGTGCGAGTGTGCATGTGTCTGTGTATGCGCGTGAACACGCGCGCGCGTTTGTGTTTGTGTGTCGCTCACATGTTTGTGTGTGTGCGTATTTGTGTGCGCGCACGCGAGTGTGTGTGTTTGTGCATGTGGATGTGCACGTGTGTGTGTATGCGCGCGTACGTTTGTGCGTGGGAGTGCGTGCGTGCGTGCGTTTGTATGTGCGCGTGCGAGTACGCGCGCACGGGGGCTCGTGTTTGTTTGGGTGTGTTTGTGCGTGTCGCCTACGTGTTTGTGTGTGTGCGTATTTGTGTGCACGCACGCGAGTGTATGTGTGTGTGTGCGCATGTGGATGTGCACGTGTGTGTGTGTGTGTGTGTGCGTGTGTGCGTACGTGTGTGCATGGGTGTGTGTGTGCGTACGTGCGTTTGTGTGTGTGCATGCGCGTACGCGCGAACCCAGGCGCGTGTTTGTTTGTGTGTGTGTCTGAGTGTTTGTGTGTGCGCACGTGTGTTTGTGTGTGTGGGTGTGTGTGCGTGCGTGTGTGTTTTTGTGCGCGCGCACGTGTTTTATTGTGTGTATGCGGGTGTGTGTGTGTGTGTGTGTGTGTGTGTGTGTGTGTGTGTGTGTGTGAGAGAGAGAGAGAGAGAGAAAGTGTGTGCACGCGTGTGTGTTTACTTGCGTGTTTGTGTGTGTGTGTCTGTATGTGTATGTGCACGCGCGTGTGTGTGTGCGCATGCGCGTGTGTGTGCACATTTGTGTGCGTATGTGTGTGTGTGTGTGCGTGTGTGTGTGTGTGTGCGAAAGAGAGTGTGCGCACGCGCGCATGTGTTTGTGCGCGTATGTGTCTACCTGTGCACGCGCGTTGTATATGCGTGTGTGTGTGTGTGTGTGTGTGTGAAAGAGTGTGCGCACGCGCGCATGTGTGTGTGTGTGTGTCTGTGTGTGCACGCGCGTTTGTGTATGCGAGTGTGTGTGTGTGTGTGCGCGAGCGGCGTGCATAAGTGCATGCGTGCGTGCGTACGTGTGTGTGTGTGTGTGTGCGTGTCTTTGTATGTGCGCGCGTTTGTTTGTGTTTGTGACTAATTGTGGGTGCACGCGCGTGTATGTGTGTGTATGCGCACGTGTGTTTGTATGCGTTCGCGTGCGTGCATGCCTGCGTGTTTGTGTGTGCGTGCGAGCGGTCGTGCGTGCGTGAATGTGTGTGTGTGTGTGTAAGTATGTGTGCATGCGGGCGTGTATTTGCGCGCACGCGCGTGCTTGTGTGCGTGTGTTGTGTGTGTGTGTGTGTGTGTGTGTGTGTGTGCACGCGTTTGTGTGCGCGTATGTATGTCTGTTTGTACGTTTACACTCGCGCGCGCGTGTTTGCTTGTGAGTGTGTGTATGTGTATGCGCACGTGTGTGTGTGTACGCGCGCATGTGTGGTTGTGTGTTTGTGTTTCTGTGTGTGTGTGTGATAGAGTGTGCACACGTGTGTGTGTGTGTGTGCGTGTGTCAATTTGTGCAAGCGAGTGCGTGTGTACGTGCGTGTGTATGCGTGTGTGTGTGTGTGTGTGCGTTTGTGCGCGCGTGTGTCTGTGCTGTGTGTGTGTGTGTGTGTGTGTGTGCGAGCGGCGTGCGTTAGTGCATGAATGCGTGCGTGCGTGTGTCTGTGAGTGTGTGTGCGCGTGCCTACGTATGTGTGTGTATGTATGTGCGCGTGCGTGTGTCTGTGTGTATGTGTGTGCGCACGCACGTGTGTGGCTGTGTGTGTGTATCTTTGTGTGTGTGCACGTCTGTGTGTATCTGCGGGCACGCGTGCGCACGTGCCTGGATGCGTGGGTGCGAGTGTGCATGTGTGTGTGTGTGTGTGCGTGCGCACGCACGCGCGTTTGTGTTTATGTGTCGCTCACGTGTTTGTGTGTGTGCGTATTTGTGTACGCGCACGCGAGTGTGTGTGTTTGTGCATGTGGATGTGCATGTGTGTGTGTGTGTGTGCGCACGTACGTTTGTGCGTGGGAGTGCGTGCGTGCGTGCGTGCGTTTGTATGTGTGCGTGCGAGTACGCGTGCACGGGGGCGCGTGTTTGTTTGGGTGTGTTTGTGTGTGCGCACGTGTGTTTATGTAAGTGTGCGCACGTGTATGTGTGTGTGTGTGTGCGTGTGTAAGTGTGTTTGCGCGTGCGTATGTGTGTGCGCGTGTGAGCACGTGTGTGTGTACGCGTGTGCGCACGTGTGTGTATGTGCACGCGTACGTGTGTGTGTATGCGTGTGTGTGTGTGTGCAGTTGTGTGTGTGTGTGTGTTTGTGTGTGTGCACGTGTGTGTGTCTTCGCAGGTGCGTGTGTGTGTAAGTGTGCGTGTGCGTGCGAGCGTGCGTTTGTGTGTATGTGTGTGTGTGTGTGCGCGCGCGCGTGTGTGTGGTCTCGCGCGCGTGTATGTACGTGTGCGTATGTGCGTGCATGCGTGCGTGCGAGTGTGCACGTGTGTGTGTAAGTGCGTGCGTACGCGCGCACGCGTGTGTTTTTGTGGGTGTCGCCTACGTGTTTGTGTGTGTGCGTATTTGTATGCACGCACGCGAGTGTATGTGTGTGTGCGCATGTGGGTGTGCACGTGTGTGTGTGTGTGTGCTTGCGTGTGTGCGTACGTGTGTGCATGGGTGTGTGTGTGCGTACGTGCGTTTGTGCGTGTCCGTGCACGTACGCGCGCACGGGGGGCGCGTGTTTGTTTGAGTGTGTGTGTGTGTGTGTCTGTGTGTGTTTGTGTGTGCGCACGTGTATTTGTGTGTGTGTGCATGCGTGTGTGTGTGTGTGTGAGATGGTGTGCACGCGCGCACGTGTCTGTTTGTGTGTATGCGGGTGTGTGTGTGTGAGAGAGAGAGAGAGTGTGTGCGCACGCGTGTGTGTTTACTTGCGTCTGTGTGTGTGTCTGTATGTGTATGTGCACGCGCGTGTGTGTGTGCGTATATGTGTGTGATCACACTAAAATTCACCGTATTTCTGACTCCGATTTCGCATGCATTCTTAGCTTTTATTGTTGTTTTGCTTTGTTATTGCTTTGTTTTCTTATGTTTTCAGGTTTTTATAATAATCGGAGCTTGAATCGGGAAAAGGAGCGAAAAAGGAGTGAAAACGGACGAAAACCTAGAAATTCAGCATTTTGCACTTGCGGCACCCACCGTGGCGGGCGCCATGGGGTTAGCCATGACGTGGCCACGTCTCAAGACCACTCCTCAACCTCCAAGACCCACGATCCCCACTCCATCATCCCCTGTAGGGACCATGGCGGGCGCCATGACCTTGTGGCGGGCGCCACAAGGCAAAATTTCATAACCTCCACTTTTTAGTGGAGGGGCGTCCCGGTCATTTCATGCTTTCAGTTTCTCCTATAAATAGGACCTTAGATTTTCGTTTTTCTTCATCCAGAATTAGAATTCTCTAGGCATATATCAGTTATAAAGCAGTTGCCATTCCACATCGGGGTGCCTCTGCAATCGAGTGATCGAGTCTGTAATCTGTCTGTGGTTCGAGTTTTGGAGCACTCTGGAGGAAGTTAATCCTGCCGCCATTTTAATTCCAGTTAGTATTTTATTTTTCCGCATTGCTTTACTTTTATTTATTTTCTCGCACTTTACTTTGTTTATTTCCCGCACTCGCACATTTACTTTGTTTATTTCCCGCACTCGCACATTTACTTTGTTTACTTCCCGCACTCGCTTTAAATTACTTATATGAAAAACTATAAAAAGAATATTTACTTTATCATGTCTAACTAATCCCATAAAGGTTAGAATGTAAGGATCGTAATTAAACCAGTAATCAGTATAATTGTTCGTGGAAACACCTAAGGGCTATTTTATCTTTCAATTCAAGTAATTGTTTTTAACTATTTCAAAAACAGCCAAAAGCGCTTTGTATAGTTCATTAGGAGTTTTTAGATTAAAAAGAAAAGAGATTTTAAAACGATTTTCGGACGCGTTATGAGATTTAGAGTCTGGTTCATAAGAACCTCTTTTTGCTAAGAAGTCCAGGTTAAAATACTTTTCAACTTTGTTAAGAAACTATATTTCTTAAAAATAGGTTTACTACTCTAACGCAGTACGCACCTTTTTATCCGTGACAATAGGAGGGGTTGATTAGAGAGTACAACTCGGTTCTGAATACGCGAAAGCGACAGTTCCTGTTAAATTAGTTCCTTTCAAAAGAGAAAACATTGCCCATAAGTAGTTCCATTAACAAGTACTGGATTATCATTGATTACGTGAATTACATTCGAGCCTGTCTTTTATTTATTATTTAAAATTATAATTTTATTTACCATTGCACCCTTACTAAAACCCTTAAAAATAGTTGCCTTAGATAAACACCATAACAACAGGTACGATAGATTGACACTTGGTCTCTGTGGATTCGATAATCTTTTATATTACTTTGACGTGATTCGTACACTTGCGAAAAACACGCATCAAGTTTTTGGCGCCGTTGCCGGGGACCAATATCGTCAAATTTCATTACCCTGTAGTTATACCGTTTAGACTAAGATTGTTACCCACCGGTCAATGCGAAAGACTCGCAGTGCCGGAAGTTTAGTAGACCCTCTAGCTGAACCTGAACGTTACGCTCGCGCACGTTTGTTTTTCCATAGGAATAGGAGAGCTATGGCCGAAGATCAAAACCGAAGACCTCTTAAGGACTTCGCCCAACCATCAAACGAGGAACCTAGTTCCAGTATAGTAAACCCCGCTATCCCAGCCAATAATTTTGAACTTAAACCATCCCTGCTGCAATTAGTGCAACAGAGACAATTCGCAGGTCTCGCTACTGATAACCCGAACCAACATTTAAAAAACTTTCTTCAATTAGCAGACACCTTTAAAACCAATGGAGCTTCTCCTGAGGCAATACGCTTAAGATTATTTCCCTTTTCCCTCAGAGATAAAGCTCTATCATGGTTAGATTCCCTTCCACCCAATTCAATAACAACTTGGGATGACCTTAGAAAAGTTTTCCTTGCTAGATATTTTCCCCCAAGTAAGACCGCTCTTCTTCGAAACCTAATAACTAGATTTACCCAACACCAAGGAGAGTCGTTGTTCGAAGCCTGGGAGAGATATAAAGAACTATTAAGAGCATGCCCACACCATGGCTTAGAGAATTGGCTAATCATCCAAACCTTCTATAATGGACTTCTTTATAACACTAAAATGACCATCGACGCTGCCGCTGGTGGCGCACTGATGAACAAACCTTACCCTGAAGCTAGTGCCCTTATCGAGGATATGGCCCAAAACCATCAATCATGGGGAGTAGAACGAGCGACAGTGGAAAAGAAGGAAGCCCAAGGAGGAATACATGAGCTAAGCTCTATAGACATGATGCAGGCTAAAATGGACGCGTTGGCCCTTGGAGTCGAACATATGTGCACAACTCCGAATACTGTAGCCGCAGTTTCGCCGAATTGTGAGATATGTGGAACGCAAGGACACCAATCCGCCGAATGCAATCTGTTGAATGAAACCAACACTGAGCAAGTGAATTATACCCAAGGGAACCCATTTTCAAACACATATAACCCTGGATGGAGGAATCACCCAAACTTCTCCTACAAAAATAATAACCCTATCCAAAATACCGCACCTCCGAGACAACAAGGTTACCAAGCCCCTAGAACAAATCAACCTATGCAACCTGTACCACCTAGCCCGAGCTTTGAGGAAGTTGTAAAAGATTTTATCGTTGCTCAAAAACAACAAAACAAAGAGTTCATGAACCATAACGTCCATGTTAACGAACTAATTACCAAGTTAGGAACCAAGGTTGATCAAATTATTACTCATAATAAGATGCTTGAAACCCAGATCTCTCAGGTAGCGTTAAACCAAGCCCCACAGACTACACCTGGAGGACAGTTCCCTGGACAACCTCAACAAAACCCGAAAGGGCAAGCTAATGCCATTACTCTACGAAGTGGAACCGCTTATAAGGAACCTTTAAACCCTAGATTAAGTGAGCCCGAAACTTCTGAGAGGAATGAGGAAAAGGAACCAGAGAAGCCTGAAACCCCGGAAAGTCAAGAAAAAGGAGAAGAACCTAAAAATAAAACCTATGTACCGCCACCGCCATACAAACCACCAATACCTTACCCTCAAAGATTAAAGAAAACCCAAATCGATAATCAATATCAAAAATTCGTTAAGGTTATAGAAAAACTTCACGTAGAAATCCCCTTTACAGAAGCCATCACCCAAATACCTTCTTATGCTAAGTTTCTCAAAGACATACTTACAAATAAACGTAGACTCGAAGATCCGAAACCCGTGGAATGTAATTCTATTTCCGAAAATAGGTTAGCAAAGAAAGATAAAGATCCCGGAAATTTTTCCATTCCTTGTGTTTTGGGGAATCATGTCATCGAAAAAGCTTTTCTAGACTTAGGAGCTAGTGTGAGCTTAATGCCTTTAGCAGTTTGTGAGAGATTAAACTTAGGAGAATTACAACCTACTAAGATGTCACTTCAATTAGCCGATAGATCCGTTAAATACCCTATAGGCATACTTGAAAACGTCCCTGTTAGGATAGGTCAGCTGTTTATACCTACTGATTTTGTTGTCATGGACATTAAAGAAGATGACGACATACCAATCCTCCTAGGTAGACCGTTCTTATCGACTGCTGGAGCCGTAATAGATGTTAAAAAGGGAAAACTAACTTTTGAGGTAGGTGGCCAGAAGATAGAATTTATATTGTCAAAATTTCTTATGGCACCTGTGATAAGAGATTCTTGTTATGCCTTAGATATCATCGAAGAATGTATTAGGGAATTAGAACAAGAAGAAGAAACTGAATCTATAAAATTGCCATCAACCCTTATTTTGGAAGATGACAATTATAAAACACCCTACATTGATGATAACCTTCACGAATGTTTATCTCTTACCCCAGATCCTATGCCTTGCCCTATAAAACCGACCGTAAAACTTAAGGAACTGCCTAAAAACCTGAGATATGAATTTCTTGATGAAGATATGAACCGTCCAGTTATAGTCAGTGCTACCTTAAACCAAGAAGAAACCGATCAATTATTAGAAGTTTTACGTAGGTACCCCTCAGCCTTAGGATATAAGATCTCTGATCTAAAAGGAATAAGCCCATCCGTATGCATGCATCGGATTTTGCTTGAAGAAGATTCAAAACCTTCTAGAGAACACCAACGTAGAATAAATCCTATAATGAGTACTGTAGTTAAGACTGAAGTTCTTAAGTTACTAGAGGCAGGTATAATATATCAGATCTCGGACAGTAAATGGGTGAGTCCTGTGCATGTAGTACCTAAAAAGGGAGGCATCACAGTCGTGCAAAACGAGAAGGGCGAACCTGTAGCAAAAAGAACTGATGGAGGTTGGCGTATGTGCATAGATTATAGAAAATTAAATAAAGCAACTAGGAAGGACCATTTCCCATTACCATTCATAGACCAAATGTTGGAGCGCCTAGCCAGACACTCTTACTTTTGTTATTTAGATGGATATTCAGGATTCTTCCAAATACCTATTCACCCCGAAGATCAAGAAAAAACTACCTTTACATGCCCAGTTGGAACCTTTGCCTATAGAAGAATGCCTTTTGGACTTTGTAATGCTCCTGCAACTTTCCAACGCTGCATGATGTCTATCTTTGCTGATTATTTAGATGGAATTATGGAAGTATTTATGGACGATTTCTCAGTTTGTGGGTCAGATTTCAAAAATTGTCTTGTCAACCTTGAGAAAATCCTGGAGAGATGTGTGGAGGTAAACCTTGTGCTAAATTGGGAAAAATGTCATTTCATGGTCACCGAAGGGATTGTTTTAGGACATATAGTTTCCGAAAAAGGTATAGAGGTAGATAAAGCAAAAATAGAAGTCATAGAGAATCTAAAACCGCCGAAGACTATCAGGGAGATAAGAAGTTTTCTTGGACATGTCGGATTTTACCGACGTTTTATCAAGGATTTCTCCAAAATAACAAAGCCTTTAACTGGTCTTTTAATGAAAGATGCTGAGTTCATCTTCGATGAAAAATGTACTGAAGCATTTAATCTTCTGAAGCAAGCTCTGATTTCAGCACCTATAATGAAACCCCCTGATTGGTCGGAACCGTTTGAGATAATGTGTGACGCCAGTGATTATGCTGTTGGAGCCGTTCTAGGTCAGAGAAAAGATAAGAAGTTACATGTGATTTATTATGCCAGTAGAACCCTAGACGCTGCACAGCTCAACTACGCAACAACCGAAAAAGAACTCCTAGCTGTAGTTTTTGCAATAGACAAATTTAGATCTTATCTAGTAGGAGCCAAGATTATAGTTTACACCGACCATGCTGCCATTCGTTACTTACTAAGCAAAAAGGATGCCAAGCCTAGGTTACTTCGATGGATTCTATTATTACAAGAGTTTGATTTGGATATCCGTGACAAGAAAGGCACTGATAATGTGGTAGCTGATCACCTATCTAGGCTAGAATACCTGAAACCTGATCCAGTACCCATAAATGACGATTTTGCCTACGATAGACTAATAGCCCAACTAGAAACCATTGAAGATGATAACCCAGACCCTCATGAGCAATTTCATAAATCCTTAGCTATAAGCAATGTACCTTGGTATGCAGATTTTGTTAATTACCTAGCCGCTGACATCATACCCCCTGATCTAAACTACCACCAGAAGAAGAAGTTCTATAGTGATGTGAGAAACTTCTATTGGGACGATCCATTTCTTTTCAAGAGAGGTAAAGATGGCATTTTCCGCCGTTGTGTTCCAGAAGAAGAGGTAAATAATATAATTGAGCATTGTCACTCTGCACCCTATGGTGGACATGCAAGCACATCTAAGACCTACGCCAAGATTCTTCAAGCTGGCCTATTCTGGCCTACTATGTGGCGTGATGTCCATGCTTTCATTGTCAAGTGTGACAGATGCCAACGCACAGGAAATATTTCAAGACGTAATGAAATGCCGTTAAGAAATATCCAAGAAGTAGAACTCTTCGACGTATGGGGTATGGACTTTATGGGACCGTTCCCACCATCTTTTGGAAATCAGTACATATTAGTAGCTGTTGACTACGTGTCTAAATGGATTGAAGCTATCGCCGCACCCACAAACAACACCAGAGTAGTCATCAAATTATTCAAGAATTATATATTTCCCAGGTTTGGAACACCCCGTTTAGTCATAAGTGATGGAGGATCACACTTCATATCGAGAATATTTGATAAACTTTTAAGCAAGTATGGAGTTAAGCATAGAGTAGCAACACCATACCACCCACAGACCAATGGACAAGTGGAAGTATCTAATAGGGAGATAAAACAAATCCTCGAGAAGACTGTCTCTATATCTAGAAAAGATTGGTCGCAGAAACTTCAAGAAGCATTATGGGCCTATAGAACCGCTTTCAAAACTCCTATAGGAACAACCCCTTATCAACTGGTCTATGGAAAATCATGTCACTTACCATTTGAGTTGGAGCATAAGGCCTATTGGGCCATCAAAACTTTGAATTTGGATTACTTGACAGCTGGTGAGAAACGTATCCTTGATATCCACAAATTAGAAGAGCTCAGACAATCTGCCTACGAAAATGCCATCATATACAAAGAAAGAACAAAAGCTTGGCATGACAAAAGAATCATAAGAAGAGACTTCAAAATAGGCGATCCTGTTCTCCTGTTCGATTCTAGGTTACGACTATTTCCAGGTAAACTCCGTTCGAGATGGACTGGCCCTTTCGAAGTATCTAAGATCCTGAGATCCGGTGCTATTGAAATCAAGAACCAAACATGTAAACCGTTCATAGTCAATGGACAGAGGTTGAAGCCCTACGAAGGAGGTGACATTCCAACAACATACACCTGTCATACTCTGAGTGATCCAGCATATCCTTCCAATGATGTTTAAATATCGGTCGTCGAGCTAATGACGTTAAACAAGCGCTGCATGGGAGGCAACCCATGATTTTTCTTATTTTTGTACTTTTTATTTTTACTTTATTTTAATTTGTTTATTTTATTATTATGTCAGGACTCACGATTGAATGTTTTATGTGCTTTCAGGACTTGTTTGCTAACCTTGTACAGAATGCAGAACCCTGATGACATGCACGTGGCCTTTAGAGATGATGCACAGAGAGAGCGTTACTATGTTCACATGAGACGCCCTATGGCTCCTACCAGGTACCCTGACCATGACTGCATGGATGCCTTGGGGATAGAGCCAAGCGTCAGATTTTTATGCCATCAACTCCAGTGGGACCAATTTGACGACAGGAACAACACTTATAGGAACTTGACTCTTGAGTTCCTCAGCTCATTTCATCATGACCCTTGGGCTAGACCCGATGGACTCGCTGTTTTCAGGTTGTTCAGGATTGACTACTCATTCTCTCACAAAGAGTTTGGTGATTTGCTAGGTTTCCAGACTACTCCTGATGCTATTCCAGAGACTCCGATGGGGTATTTTATGAGCAGAGAAGTGGAAAAGTTTTGGACTAAAATATCAGGCGGAGGGAGCCAAGATCCTTCTACCCAGTTTTCTCAGGTAATCCACAACCCTGCATTGAGGTACTTCTAGACGATTCTAGCACATTCTTTCCTAGGTTTTCCAGATACAGAGACACTGCTAAGTGAAGAGGAGATTTTCCTACTGTTTTGTGCGACTCAGTCTCGCCCTGTTGCTTGTGGCAACTTTCTACTGAAGGGCCTTGCTAGTGTTGCCAGATCATCCGTAGGCATCATCCATGTCGGTGGGATTGTTACACAGATAGCTACTGCATTGGGTTTGTCTCGCAAATTATTGCACCTCAGGACCTTCTGCTGCTACACCACCCTGGATATTGATTTTTGTCTTGATAGAGGACTGATGAGGAGGGCTTCTTTTGAGCCCAACATGTTTAGATTGCTGATCGACGGTGAAGCGATACACTACTTTACATTACCAGATCCGCTGATGACCAGTGTCCATGATCCTGCCAATTGGAGTTATGCTCTAGAGGGTTATGGAGAGACTGTCGAAGAGCCGAAATCGCCTCTCGCCGCTGAGTACACTCCTACACCTCTTACTCCCCGAATCACTGTTATGTCTAACAATATGTCTCTGCAGCCACCTGACCTACAAACACAGATTTATGAGCTCCGCAAGGAGACTGCCCTGCTCAAGCAGGAAGTGGCAGACTTAGAGTTACAGATGCAGGTTTCTGATCTCACTCATGCCTCAGAGACCGATGCTCTACATCAGGCGATCGACGAGCTTCGGAGGGAGATAGCTGAGATTCGTGGATCAAGCCAGGATAAGAAACCTACCACATGACTCATTCCACCCTGACAGCACTACCCTAGTATTTAACTTCCTTTTATTTATCGCATTTCCAGACATATTTTACTTTATTGCAGCTTTTATATTTTCATGCACTTTGAATTCCTTATATATATACATATTATGCACTAATTTTTATTTTTATTTTTCTTTTTTGATTTTTAATTATTTTATTTTTGTCGTGCAAAGAAAAAAAATATATAAGACAAAAATATGCAAGCCAATGCCTTGAAAAGAAGAAGAAAACGCTATTCAGACCCCCCGGAAGACAAAGGTGCAAGGAAGGCCCAAAGGAGGATCCAAAACCACAAGGCCCAGGAATTGGCCTTGTGGCGGGCGCCATAGGCCCTGTGGCGGGCGCCACACCGTACCATCAACAAATACGGGATTCAATCCCCATTTCCACCATTTTTCATCCCTTTCTTCACCAAAAACCCATTTTTCCAACCTTCCAAATCCTCCTTGAACCCCATTAAAGCTCCCCCATTTCCAAAATACCCTCCATCCATAAAACATATCCAACATCCATTTCCATTTTCATCCATCAAAAACCAAAAAAATCAAAACTTTATCATTCCCCTCATAAACCACTTTTCTACTATTTTCACTACCTAAGGAGCTTTTCAACAATGGAGTTCAACGGATTTATTCTTCGTGATGGAAGACCGGGCGAAAGGCAACGGAAAATTATTCAGAGGCTTCAAAGTCGAGAAATCCTCTCGACTAGGTACGTCGACGATAACTGTCTGTATGCTTTGGGTATTTATCATAGTGTTTTTAATTTATTAGAATTTCTAGGCTTGCATAATATTTTCATTAATCAGGAACCTACCTATGAGAGGCCGACAACTGAGTTTTTGAGTTCTTTGATATACACTGTCAGTCCTAACACTGCTAGCACTGTCGGTACTGTTATTTTTAGACTGTTTGGAATTGAATATGAATTCAGTACCAATGAGCTAGCAGATTTGTTAGGAATCCCTCATAGGGAAGGTTCGATTTGTGAGGCACCTTTGGATGCTGAATGGTCGGCCGAGGTATTTACCTTCTGGCTAAGGCTTTCAAGTACTTCAATTAATTCTTTTGAAGGGATACTTGCGTCGACCATTCACAACCCGGCCATAAGAGTTTTTAGACTTCTTTTGGCATGTACTATTTTTGGCCGGGAAAGTCCAAACAAGGTTAATGCTCGTGAACTCCTATTTTTGCAAGGATGCCTCACTAGAACCCACATCAATCCGGTCCCGTTTATGCTTGCCCACATGACTTTATTTACTAATAAAACAGGACCGATTGTTTTTGGAGGGCTTGTTACGTCTATTGCTCGGGCTCTTGGCCTGAATGATGAGATAGCTACACTTGAACCACTACCTCCTCGCACAATTAATTTAAAATTTCTGAAAGACATGAAATTGTGCCGAACAAGGAGAGAAGGTGGTTATGAGTTGATGGTTCATGGGGTAGCTATCCCATCTGTTGCTTTACCATGCAGTAGACGTACTGATGTACGTGATGAAAGGAACTGGACCTATGATCTTAATGCTCCACGTGTTTTGGGTCCACTTCCTCCTAATATTCCCGATGGGGAGGCACATGACACTGATGATGAGTATGATCGGAGAGAGCAGTCTCCCATCCCTCACATGTCCCCCCATCGTCCTTCACAGTCACACACTGCACCATCTTCCTCTAACCCTGTTGCAGGTACTGCTCCTGGATTCTTTGTCACCGAGGAGATGTGGCGTGATATGACAGCTAGAGAAGAAAGGCGTGATGGCCTTCTCTCTACTATTTCACAGCAGCTGACGGACAATATGAGCTTCATGCAACAATCGCGATTGGTTTCGGATCGTGCTTATAGCAACGTTTGCCGTACCTTGAACGATATTTCATTAGAGCAGAACCGTCAGAGAGAGTTCAACAGCCGACACTACCAGCTTGTAGAGGCTACTCAGGGTTCCATCTTGGGTAACCTTCGAGGGGTCCGGAGTGCTCAGGCTGCTTTATCAGCACGACTCGACCGGAGGGACCAGCATCGTAGTAGATCCCGTCGTTCCAGACCATCACATCAGGACGGCGAAGGCACCAGTGCCCCTCCTCAGTAGTCTTTTTCCAGGTTACCCCCCTTATCTTATTTCGAAACATTGGGGACAATGTTCGATTTAAGTGTGGGAGGGGATTTTATTGCTTTCTGTTATTTCCCTTTTTAGTTAATTTCCTTTCAGTTATTTCCCTTTTCAGTAATTTATTTTTCTTAGATAATGCATGAGTCTGACGAGTCACCAGTATAGTGTCTTTTTAGTTCATCTTCATTTTTTCCCATTTCCTTAGCCTTACCAGAAAATTTTTAAAAAGAAAACAATGTTGTTTCACATGTTTTTTGGGCTTTGAGACAGGTTTAGATTAGGATATGGTGACTTAGGTCAACTTTTTGAAACATCAGAACCATTTTAGCACCATAGACCTCTTGAATATAGGAATCACTCCTAAACCCCACCACCATGGCCTTTACTATCATTCAAAAAATTGTCCTAAGTAGTTTATTTTAGCAGTCAGCTCCGGCCTAAGCATACTCTACGTAGGGGGCCGATGAATATAAGTGAATGATCCAGTGCCAATAAAAAAAAAAAAAAAAAAAGAAAAAAAGGCAAACTCTGGTATAGGTGACCCTCACAAAGTCATTTAAACCGAAAAAAGAGAAGAAAAAAATTTTTGCCACAAAAAGAAAAAAAATTGCAAGTCACCTATTGTTAGTTGGTTCAGAGGTATCTGGCACTGAACTTGGTAGGGCGGATTACGATCCGATCCCCCGCAGCTACATTTAGGCGAAATAAAAACAGGTTTACACATGCTTATATGCCAGAAACCTTATGTTATGGATCAGAATCACTAACCGGTCACTCTACTATGAAGCATGTACGGATAACGGGCTTAATGTGATTGCGCCTGAATGAAAAGGACACAAAAAGATGAGAAGATAGGCCTAGGTATCGTGGGATGACATGGAGTGGTTAATATAGGATTGAAGTTTGTGTTTGTGTTACTATGGTACCCTTGGTTCACTTAGTTAGTATCTGTCACTGCATCCTGACTTGAACTTAGAATCCCTTTAGCCCAAAGACAAGTGTTGACACCATATTTTCTTAAGCTTTAATGTTTGCTTGAGGACAAGCAAAGGTTTAAGTGTGGGAGAATTTGATCACACTAAAATTCACCGTATTTCTGACTCCGATTTCGCATGCATTCTTAGCTTTTATTGTTGTTTTGCTTTGTTATTGCTTTGTTTTCTTATGTTTTCAGGTTTTTATAATAATCGGAGCTTGAATCGGGAAAAGGAGCGAAAAAGGAGTGAAAACGGACGAAAACCTAGAAATTCAGCATTTTGCACTTGCGGCACCCACCGTGGCGGGCGCCATGGGGTTAGCCATGACGTGGCCACGTCTCAAGACCACTCCTCAACCTCCAAGACCCACGATCCCCACTCCATCATCCCCTGTAGGGACCATGGCGGGCGCCATGACCTTGTGGCGGGCGCCACAAGGCAAAATTTCATAACCTCCACTTTTTAGTGGAGGGGCGTCCCGGTCATTTCATGCTTTCAGTTTCTCCTATAAATAGGACCTTAGATTTTCGTTTTTCTTCATCCAGAATTAGAATTCTCTAGGCATATATCAGTTATAAAGCAGTTGCCATTCCACATCGGGGTGCCTCTGCAATCGAGTGATCGAGTCTGTAATCTGTCTGTGGTTCGAGTTTTGGAGCACTCTGGAGGAAGTTAATCCTGCCGCCATTTTAATTCCAGTTAGTATTTTATTTTTCCGCATTGCTTTACTTTTATTTATTTTCTCGCACTTTACTTTGTTTATTTCCCGCACTCGCACATTTACTTTGTTTATTTCCCGCACTCGCACATTTACTTTGTTTACTTCCCGCACTCGCTTTAAATTACTTATATGAAAAACTATAAAAAGAATATTTACTTTATCATGTCTAACTAATCCCATAAAGGTTAGAATGTAAGGATCGTAATTAAACCAGTAATCGGTATAATTGTTCGTGGAAACACCTAAGGGCTATTTTATCTTTCAATTCAAGTAATTGTTTTTAACTATTTCAAAAACAGCCAAAAGCGCTTTGTATAGTTCATTAGGAGTTTTTAGATTAAAAAGAAAAGAGATTTTAAAACGATTTTCGGACGCGTTATGAGATTTAGAGTCTGGTTCATAAGAACCTCTTTTTTCTAAGAAGTCCAGGTTAAAATACTTTTCAACTTTGTTAAGAAACTATATTTCTTAAAAATAGGTTTACTACTCTAACGCAGTACGCACCTTTTTATCCGTGACAATAGGAGGGGTTGATTAGAGAGTACAACTCGGTTCTGAATACGCGAAAGCGACAGTTCCTGTTAAATTAGTTCCTTTCAAAAGAGAAAACATTGCCCATAAGTAGTTCCATTAACAAGTACTGGATTATCATTGATTACGTGAATTACATTCGAGCCTGTCTTTTATTTATTATTTAAAATTATAATTTTATTTACCATTGCACCCTTACTAAAACCCTTAAAAATAGTTGCCTTAGATAAACACCATAACAACAGGTACGATAGATTGACACTTGGTCTCTGTGGATTCGATAATCTTTTATATTACTTTGACGTGATTCGTACACTTGCGAAAAACACGCATCAGTGTGCGCGCGTGCGTATGTGTTTATGTGTGTGTGTTGTGTGTGTGTGAGAGAGAAAGAGAGTGTGCGCACGCGCGCATGTGTGTGTGCGCGTGTGTGTCTGTGTGTGCACGCGCGTTTGTGTATGCGAGTGTGTGTGTGTGTGTGTGTGCGTGTGTGTGTGTGAGAAAGAGAGTGTGCGCACACGCGCATGTGTGTTTGTGTGTGTCTGTATGTGCACATGCGTTTGTGTATGCGAGTGTGTGTGTGTGTGTGTGTGTGCAAGTGTGTGCGTGTGTGTGCGAGCGGCGTGGGTAAGTACATGCGTGCGTGCGTGCGTGCGTGTGTGTGTGCGTGTCTTTGTGTGTGCGCGCGTTTGTTTGTGTGTGTGTCTAATTGTGGGCGCATACGTGTGTGTGTGTGTGTGTGTGTGTGTGTATGCGTACGTGTGTTTGTATGTGTTCGCGTGCGTGCATGCCTGCGTGTTTTTGTGTGTGTGTGTGTGTGTGCGTGCTGATGGGCTAAAGACGTGTCTACTTATGCGTCTAGCGGTATCGTACTGCAAGTGCACAGCCTATCGAAGTAATATTTAAGATTATCGATCCACAGGGATTCTATGGTTACTTAGTGCTAGATGAACTTCTAGTTTAGCTAAGGCGAATGGTTGTCACGATTTTTTGTTGGTTTTAAGACTATTAAAGGTGGAATTAAATTTAAGTTTTAATAAAGTAGTATTAAGGCGGTCGGTATGTAATTATACTAACTTAGGTGGGTCAATCTAACCTAGGCTTATAAAGGTATTCACTTAATCTATTCGGTAGAGATTACCATTTTAAATACCCTCAACTCACACTCTCGTGGTCTTATATCAGATCTTATCCCTAAAGCCCTATGCCTGCTCTCGCTAGCCCATAAGTGTTTAGAGGTAATTTTTGGAAACTAAGTAATTCTAATTTATCTTAAAGCGCTCTCGCTGTGTTTAATTTAAATGCCTAACTTTAGCTATCTGGTTAAAATCTCACACTCTCGTGGTCTTGACCTAACCTAATACTCTTTTCTTACTCTCGTAACGAAAAGGTCTATTTCAATTAAAAAGTATCAGCCAGAATGTTAAGTGATTAATTATTTTCAGCCTATGGTTATATTTTACCGGTTAAGTTTGTTATAACTACATACCGCCCTAAGGTGTTTAGCTACTCATCGATGTTGAACCAGACAGAGACAGAGAATTTAATAATAACGTACTCATGGCAGAAAAATAAATAAACATTATAATTAAATTAAATTGCAATATAATGAAAAACCTGGTTAACAAATATTCGAGCAGACTCCTTCTTCCACAGACCGGGAAGCTTGGAGTTGGCGGAAATTGAAAATAAACGAATGCTGAAGGTTTAGAAACAAACAAATGTATAACAATTTCCTGATGTTGGAAATTGTTATATGGCGGGTTTGGATACAATAAAAAACGAAACAGAAAACTAAAAATAATGCAGGAATAAAAAGGCTGGTTCGTAATACAGTTCGGCAGAGCTTCCGCAGGAATTTGAATAAAAATTGCTCTCCCCCTATTGTTCATAGAACCTGTACTATTTATAGAATCCTTAATGGGCTGGATTTTTGGACCTTTGTTGCATGGGCCTTGCTGAATTTGTGGAAGGAATGCAGGAACGTGGCAACAAAATAGGAGAAGTGGTCTTCACGTAATGCCAATAGGAGAAATGGTCTTCACGTAATGCCTTGACGTAGTCTGAGTCAAAAACCTAATTTTACCCTTGTCACGGTCGTGACAAGGTCTTCACGTTCGTAACTTGTGGTTTTTAAGTGTCACGGTCGTGACCACTCTCTTACGGTCGTGATTGAGACAGCCTATGTCCCATTAGTGGAATTCTAATGAAACCTTATAAAAATACAGAAAAATTTGAAATTTTTAAAGGACAATACTTAATTATTTAAAAACATACTGTTTCACATACATATGCTTCAAATATATTTTACAGAGTTTGACACCGTTAAGACTAGCGGCCTTGCCACATAGATAAAACATAAAATAAAAGTACAGAAAGGAAACCAAAAAGAAAGCATACCAAAAGGGACCTCCTAAGTCCAACAAGACTGACACTTATACTGACTGTAGTAGTAGGGATGTGATTAGCGTTTGACAAAACACTAACAGCTCCCAATCTAGATGTTATAGTAACACATCTCCACGTCACTTCATATCCTTTCCTTCTGAGTTGTCGGGAAGTACGCAAGATTCGAGCTCATCGTCTGATCGTCATAAAATAATCCAAAATGCAAAACAAAAATGACACAGGGCTAAGATTCATGTACAAGTTTAAAAGTGGGAATGAATGTGTAAAATAATAATATATATGGAAACCATATTTATACAAACAAGCGTATCTTATACCCACAATTACATATACTTTATTTATTCTAATGCATCCCTGAACTATATGCTGACTCAGGCCACTAAACGCTGTCAATGATATCTATCCCATTTACCAAGATCAGATATCACTAGACCACATGCCACCAACGTACTCCCAATTACCAAGAGCTACGCCACCTAACTTCACATGGAGCCTAGGTGTTATAAGTCGATCGTCCCTGAGAATTCAGGCCAAGAACCTTGTCTTGCCTAGCATGCATAGATAATAATCCCCGTCGGGATTGCAGGCGACTGATCAACCTCGTGCGTCCCATACCGCACGGCGGTGGACTTACACATTCCTTAATGCAAGTCTATATGATCACTCACTCATCTTGTGGCAACTCTTAGCCATAAGTATTAAGTTAATAATGGGGAATTATCGTATCAACTTTTCAAGTTATACTTATTATCTAGATACTTAGGTTGAGTACCAAATCCATCCAATGTCTTGCCATATTTGATCTTTGTCCTTACATAATAAGTTCAGTTTGTATAATGGGTAATTGTATGGTTAACTTCCCAGGTAAGAGAGGTGGACTGTAAACGGCATAGTCGACCAAGTCTTTCCTTAGCCAGAACCCAACCAAATATAACTACTCATTGTATCCAACTTTCCTTATGTTAATGGGGATCAATTACTTAATATCTAGCAATGTTTTTCTCTCATTAACCGATTATTTCCTTAATCTATCAATCACAATCATTCAAGTATAAATAAAATAAACAATTATAAAATTAACCGAATAATGCAAGCACAATACAATACCAAATTGTCAAAGATTATTCCTATGATAATTAATTAAGGCCGGCGTAACCTCGCCTAGTGATTTGTGAAAATCATTATTTGAGAATAGGCTCTCCTTAATTATTTATCGCTAGTAGGGCTTAGGTCACCACTACACACATATATATTAAGTTATTTTACGCTAACCGTCCCAATCGTATACGAAATCTTGCCCCCACCTTTTGTTGAGTGTTGTTGAAAGTCCACAAGTGTTGTCTTCGATCTTTGCCAAGAACCTAATTTACGATAACCGTTGGATTGTACGAAATTTATGAAATAATTAGAATATAATTTATGGTTAATTGAACATAATCCCGTTATAACTTGAAATATTTATTTATTTAAATATATCATAATAACCTCCAAAATAATTATTAAATTCAAATATAAATTATATTATACCTCCTTTTGAATTTGTTTGTTTTAGAAAATTGTCAAGAGTATATTTCTAATAACATTTAAATTATAATAAAATTTGGGCATTATAACGACTTAAAATGGTAAAATTTATTTTGGACTTTATAAGTTCAATATATCGACGTCTGAACGGAATTTGCATAGAAAATTTAAAATAACCTTTATATAAATAACATAATTAAAATAATATAATTAAAATAAAATGGACATTATAACGGCTTACCGATTACTTATGAAAATGATTTGGGCAGAACTTTGACGTATAAAACTCCCTTGAAACTTTAGAAGAACTTTTACCACAAAATACTCTAAAGGTTACGAACCGATATCGTGGGAACTTCGATAACTAAAACTAATATTGCTATATGAAGAAATTAGAGAAGGAAAGAAGTAAAGAAGTAAGAAAGATGATTTGTGAATGAATGAATGAAAATGGGGTGGAAGAGACCCCTATTTATACTAGTTGTAAAATATTAAAATAACATAATTTATCATCTTTTGCCCATACCTTCCAACTTTTCAACTCTTGCTAGTAAATATGTCTCTATCAAATATTTACTAATCTTTCATCAATAGTGCTTTAGGTGTTCTAGTATGACTTTGTGAAAATAATTTATGACAAAGGTATGGGAGCTTGATTTCATGACATAATATTATGTAGGATATTAATAGAAAATGAGATATATATTTCTTTTATAAAAAGTAAAATGTTAATAATATTAATAATAATAAAAATAGTAAAAAGGATAGTTATTTGATATTTTTATTGTCTTAAGATTATTTTATTTATTAATTGGTTTATAGAGTAAAATGATAATATTCAAATAAAATAAAATCAATTAATAATAACAAAACAAGAACAACAATAATGATAATAATAATATGAATAATTAATTAACTTAAAGTTAAGGGTTTTAAGTACCAATTTAAATTTCAAAGTTTAGTTTATAAAATGAAACGATGATATTCAAATTGAAGAATAAAAGTAATAAATATAAAAAGTAATTAATTAATAAATTAATTATTATAAGTGTTAGTTTCAACATTTAATTTTTAATAACTAGCATTGTTAAAATCTCAAATCTAACTAGATATATTATTTAGTGTATGGAAAAATTAGGATGTTACATTACCACCCCCCTTAAAAGAAATTTCGTCCTCGAAATTTAGCGTACCTAAAACATATGTGGATACTTCTGACGCATGTCTTCTTCTCTTTCCCAAGTAGAATCACCAGTTACATCATCCCACACGACTCTAACCAATGGTATTTGCTTTCCACGAAGTTCTTTAATACGATGATCTAAGATCTTGACAGGTATAGCCTCATATTCCAAATTATCTCTAAGTTCCACAGTTTCAGGCTCAATGACATGTGAAGGGTCCGGATAATACTTCCTCAGTTGTGATACATGAAATACATCATGAAGATTAGACAAGTTTGGCGGCAAAGCAATGTGATACGCTACAGGTCCAATCCGCCGTAGAATTTGAAAAGGCCCGATAAACCTTGGTGTTAACTTCCTAGTTTTGATTGCTCGTGCAATTCCCGCCCTAGGAGTTACCCTAATGAACACGTGATCTCCTGCCTCGAACTCCAAAGGTCTTCTCCTCTTATCATTATAACTCTTTTGACGGTCCTGTGCTGCCTTCATTTTTTCTCTAATAAGTTTAACCTGATCTGTCGTTTGTTGCACGAATTCTGAACCCAATATTTTATTTTCTCCAACCTCATACCAACATAAAGGTGTACGACACTTTCTTCCGTATAATGCTTCATATGGAGCCATGCCGATACTTGAGTGAAAACTATTGTTGTAAGTAAACTCAATCAATGGTAAGAACTCGTCCCAACTTCCTTTGTGTTCAAGAGCACAAGCTCTCAACAAATCCTCTAACGATTGAATCGTCCTCTCAGACTGGCCATCCGTTTGGGGATGATAAGCTGAACTTAACCTCAGTTTTGTTCCTAACTCTAAATGCAACTGATGCCAAAAATTTGATGTGAATCTGGGATCTCTATCATTGACTATACTTGAAGGTATTCCATGCAATCTAACAATCTCCTTTACATATACCTGAGCTAGTCTCTCTAATTTAAACGTCTGGTTGATGGGAATGAAATGTGCACTCTTTGTCAACCTATCAATGATCACCCAAATTGCATCATGTTGTTTCTGAGTCTTAGGCAAAGCGGTTACAAAATCCATGGCTATTCCGTCCCACTTCCACTCTGGAATATCTAAAGGTTGTAGCAATCCGGCTGGCTTCTGATGTTCAATCTTTGCCTTCTGACATACCAAGCAACTTTGAACATATTCTGCTATATGTCTCTTCATTCCAACCCACCAAAACATTTTCTTCAAGTCTTGATACATCTTTGTGGCTCCTGGATGAAAACTCAACTTACTTTTGTGGCCCTCTTCCAAAATCAACTTTTGAATATCCTGATTTTGAGGTACACACAACCTTTCTTTAAACCTTAGGATTCCATCACTCCTTATGTTAAACTCTCCATTTTGACCATTTCTTATATTTTCCTTTATGCTCACTAGACGGTCATCAAGTTGTTGTTCATCTTTGATCCATTTCAGAAATTCATTAGACACGACAATAGCGCCTATGAATATACTTCCTTCATTGTGATGTACTCCTAAGTTTAAATCCACGAATTTGTCAATCAACTCTTCTTCCTTCAACATCATTGCAGATACATGAAGTTTCTTTCGACTCAAAGCGTCTGCTACAACATTGGCCTTTCCGGGATGATATTGCAACTCAAAATCATAGTCCTTCAAGAATTCCATCCAGCGCCTTTGTCTCATGTTTAAATCTTTCTGATCAAATAAATGCTTCAGGCTTTTGTGATCACTTAACACAGTGAACTTTGATCCATAAAGATAATGCCTCCAAATCTTTAAGGCAAACACAATTGCCGCTAACTCTAGGTCGTGAGTTGGGTAGTTCCTCTCATGCACCTTCAATTGTCTTGATGCATAAGCTATCACTTTCCTTTCTTGCATCAACACACACCCAAGACCTTGATATGACGCATCACAATACACATCAAAATTTCCTAATGGGTCTGGTAAGATGAGTATTGGTGATGAAGTCAATCTTTCCTTTAGCTTCTGAAAACTTTCTTCACACTCTTTAGTCCATTCAAAGTTTTTACCTTTCCTCGTTAACTGAGTCATGGGCAAAGCGATCTTTGAAAATCCTTCAATGAACCTCCGATAATATCCAGCTAGTCCAAGAAAACTTCGAATCTCGCCAACATTCTTTGGACTCTCCCACTTTGTTATTGCTTCGACTTTACTTGGGTCTACTGCAATACCTTCTTTACTAATTACATGACCAAGAAATTGTACCTCCTTCAACCAAAATTCACATTTCGAGAATTTCGCGTACAATTGAAGGTCCTTTAATATCTGTAGCACAATTCTCAAATGTTCTCTGTGCTCTACCTCATTCTTGGAATAAATCAGAATGTCATCAATGAAAACTACAACAAATTGATCTAAGTATGACCTAAAGATCCTATTCATGTAATCCATGAATACTGCTGGAGCATTAGTCAAACCAAATGGCATAACTAAGTACTCATAGTGTCCATAACGGGATCTAAAAGCTGTTTTTGGAATATCATCTTCCTTCACCCTGATCTGATGATATCCAGACTTCAAGTCAATCTTTGAGAATACTGATGCTCCTTTTAACTGATCCATCAAGTCGTCGATTCTAGGCAAAGGATACTTGTTTTTCACAGTGGCTTTATTGAGTTGTCTGTAATCCACACAAAGTCTAGAAGAACCATCCTTCTTCTTCACAAACAAGATTGGAGCTCCCCATGGCGATACACTTGGTCTAATAAATTCTTTCTCTAACATCTCGTCTAATTGTTTCTTTAACTCCGCAAGCTCTGAGGGTGACATTCGATAAGGAGATATAGAAATTGGTCCAGTTCCTGGAACCAAGTCTATAGAAAATTCCACTTCCCTAACCGGTGGTAAACCTGGAACTTCTTCTGGAAAGACTTCCGGGAATTCACAGACTACGGGAAAATTTTCCACACTAGGGGTTTCTCCTACTGACATGGAGAATAGCATCATAAAACTTTGAGTGAGGGTTTCAGCTTTGCTGATTTCTCCACTATCTTCTCCAAATGTAAAAATTTTCTCCTTGCATCTCAAGTTGACATCGTTGGCTGATAACCAATCCATTCCTAAGATGACATCTAGGTCTTGTAGCGGGAGTACCACAAGATCTACTAAGAATCTTCTATTTTCTAAGATTATTGGACAGTCTACACAGACTGAATAAGTTACCATTCTTTCTCCCGAGGGAGTTGTGATAGTCAACTTATAATCGTGATCAACAATTTCGAATCCCAAAAATTCAGCACAAGAGGTAGATATAAAAGAATGTGTAGCTCCTGAATCGAATAAAACTGATACCAACTTATCTCCAATTAAACACATACCTTGAATTAACCCAGCTGACTTTGAGATCTCAGCTCCTCTAATTGTAAATACTCTTCCTGTGGTTGGCTTATTTTGATTCTGAGGTCTCTGACCAACACTTGGGCCTCCATTTCTTGCTCTCCCTATGTTGTTATTGTTTATTAGGCCGCTCCTCTGGCCTGTTGGTTGACTTTGTCCTTGGGGACAATCTTTGAGAAAGTGGCCTTTCTGACCACAGCGAAAACAAGTTCCAATATTTCTATTTGGACAATCTTTGTTAAGATGTGCCCCTCCACAGCTGTAACACTTGAACATTAACCTTCTAGAATCCTGGTTATGATAAGGTGTAGGCCTTTGATATGGCCTACCCCCTCGTTGGATTCTTCCTCCGTGGCCTCGGTTAAAGTGGCCCTTGTGATTGTTGTTTTGGGTTGATCCTCCTGATCCATATTGATTCTTCCTATTGTCAATCCCTTCCAACTCCAGACACCTTTCTACTAGCTCACCAAAGCGCATAATATGCAGAGGTAAAACTGCCCTCTGGATATCATATTTCAATCCATCTTGATACTTTTCACACATCCATTCTTCCCTTGGATGCAAGCGGTAAAACTCAGAATACTTTAGCAAGGATTCAAACTTCCTAGTATATTCTCCCACCGTCATCACACCTTGACGTAGATTCTGAAATTCTCTCTCCTTCTCTTTCCTACATAACTTTGGAAAATACTTCCCCAAAAATTCTTCTTTGAACAAGGTCCAATTGATTTCTCTTCCTTCCTCTTCCAATAATCTATACTTTCCTCTCCACCAAGCTTCAGCATCGCCTGTCAGCATGAATGTTGCATAACCAACCCTTCTATTCTCTCTACAGTGAGTGAAAGAAAATATCTTCTCCATTTCTTGCAACCATTTCTCAGCACCCTCCGGATTAAAGTCACCACCAAACTGTGGTGGTTTTCCTTTCAGAAACGAGTTCAATCCTGTATCCTCATGCACCATTTCCCTTTGTTGTTGCTGAAAGAGTTGATGATCTCGAGTGATTTGCAGGATTTGAGCATTTTGTTGTGTTTGAACTAACACAGCTGCAGCAAGTTCACGAACATCTCGAGTGTCAGCTTGAGAGTTCGTTCCAGTTTGGGAATGATCTTCTCGTCCAATGGGAATGGTAGGTGCTCCTTCAGGAGTAACTTCATCACTCGCATTCCTACGTATACCTCTAGTAGTGCCTCTAGCAGCACTCCTACCACGCCTCGCACCTCTGACGTTCTGAACCATAACTTCCTGAAAAGGAATAGTTATTAGGTTCAATCATTCACAAGACATAAAGAACATAACAATTATGTATATTTATATCCCAATGAATGATTCATCGATAAGGATTTTTATCAAGTCTCCCACAGGCAAGGGATAATTGTGTCTAAAATGTTGAATTAATATCTTAAATATAACTAGAATTCAGGAAAACATAATCAACATTTAATGTATAAACAAAAATGTATCAATTTATTTAATAACAACGATTACAAAAATCGTGACCATGTCTCATTCAAAAACCTCTACTTGTAAACCAAGCTAAGACTAATAGTGGTAAAACTATAATTATCATTATTGCTACGAAATCTTTACCTAATTCTTCATGCTTGATGATACCAATAACAAACAAAATAATGACAAGAAGAGTGATGAATAAAAGAAAGGATTTAGCCATTTGAAAGGTATAGATAAATATTTAGGAATTGATATGAAAATAATGGATGGGTGTGAAGTATTTATAAAGTGAATTTTGTGAAGTGTCCGTTACGTTACCGTTGGGTTTGTGACCGTTGGGGAGGAAAAATAAAGTGTGCTAAATAAGTTTCCTAGACCATTATACTAGAAGGCTCTCAAGATGAAGACTCAATGCACAGAAGAAAAGTTATCATCCAGTTTGGAATCCAACTTGATACAGTCAGTATAATTCTAGACACTTACGGTCCGAGCTGAATCGACCAGCTCTGATACCATTAAATGAGACAGCCTATGTCCCATTAGTGGAATTCTAATGAAACCTTATAAAAATACAGAAAAATTTGAAATTTTTAAAGGACAATACTTAATTATTTAAAAACATACTGTTTCACATACATATGCTTCAAATATATTTTACAGAGTTTGACACCGTTAAGACTAGCGGCCTTGCCACATAGATAAAACATAAAATAAAAGTACAGAAAGGAAACCAAAAAGAAAGCATACCAAAAGGGACCTCCTAAGTCCAACAAGACTGACACTTATACTGACTGTAGTAGTAGGGATGTGATTAGCGTTTGACAAAACACTAACAGCTCCCAATCTAGATGTTATAGTAACACATCTCCACGTCACTTCATATCCTTTCCTTCTGAGTTGTCGGGAAGTACGCAAGATTCGAGCTCATCGTCTGATCGTCATAAAATAATCCAAAATGCAAAACAAAAATGACACAGGGCTAAGATTCATGTACAAGTTTAAAAGTGGGAATGAATGTGTAAAATAATAATATATATGGAAACCATATTTATACAAACAAGCGTATCTTATACCCACAATTACATATACTTTATTTATTCTAATGCATCCCTGAACTATATGCTGACTCAGGCCACTAAACGCTGTCAATGATATCTATCCCATTTACCAAGATCAGATATCACTAGACCACATGCCACCAACGTACTCCCAATTACCAAGAGCTACGCCACCTAACTTCACATGGAGCCTAGGTGTTATAAGTCGATCGTCCCTGAGAATTCAGGCCAAGAACCTTGTCTTGCCTAGCATGCATAGATAATAATCCCCGTCGGGATTGCAGGCGACTGATCAACCTCGTGCGTCCCATACCGCACGGCGGTGGACTTACACATTCCTTAATGCAAGTCTATATGATCACTCACTCATCTTGTGGCAACTCTTAGCCATAAGTATTAAGTTAATAATGGGGAATTATCGTATCAACTTTTCAAGTTATACTTATTATCTAGATACTTAGGTTGAGTACCAAATCCATCCAATGTCTTGCCATATTTGATCTTTGTCCTTACATAATAAGTTCAGTTTGTATAATGGGTAATTGTATGGTTAACTTCCCAGGTAAGAGAGGTGGACTGTAAACGGCATAGTCGACCAAGTCTTTCCTTAGCCAGAACCCAACCAAATATAACTACTCATTGTATCCAACTTTCCTTATGTTAATGGGGATCAATTACTTAATATCTAGCAATGTTTTTCTCTCATTAACCGATTATTTCCTTAATCTATCAATCACAATCATTCAAGTATAAATAAAATAAACAATTATAAAATTAACCGAATAATGCAAGCACAATACAATACCAAATTGTCAAAGATTATTCCTATGATAATTAATTAAGGCCGGCGTAACCTCGCCTAGTGATTTGTGAAAATCATTATTTGAGAATAGGCTCTCCTTAATTATTTATCGCTAGTAGGGCTTAGGTCACCACTACACACATATATATTAAGTTATTTTACGCTAACCGTCCCAATCGTATACGAAATCTTGCCCCCACCTTTTGTTGAGTGTTGTTGAAAGTCCACAAGTGTTGTCTTCGATCTTTGCCAAGAACCTAATTTACGATAACCGTTGGATTGTACGAAATTTATGAAATAATTAGAATATAATTTATGGTTAATTGAACATAATCCCGTTATAACTTGAAATATTTATTTATTTAAATATATCATAATAACCTCCAAAATAATTATTAAATTCAAATATAAATTATATTATACCTCCTTTTGAATTTGTTTGTTTTAGAAAATTGTCAAGAGTATATTTCTAATAACATTTAAATTATAATAAAATTTGGGCATTATAACGACTTAAAATGGTAAAATTTATTTTGGACTTTATAAGTTCAATATATCGACGTCTGAACGGAATTTGCATAGAAAATTTAAAATAACCTTTATATAAATAACATAATTAAAATAATATAATTAAAATAAAATGGACATTATAACGGCTTACCGATTACTTATGAAAATGATTTGGGCAGAACTTTGACGTATAAAACTCCCTTGAAACTTTAGAAGAACTTTTACCACAAAATACTCTAAAGGTTACGAACCGATATCGTGGGAACTTCGATAACTAAAACTAATATTGCTATATGAAGAAATTAGAGAAGGAAAGAAGTAAAGAAGTAAGAAAGATGATTTGTGAATGAATGAATGAAAATGGGGTGGAAGAGACCCCTATTTATACTAGTTGTAAAATATTAAAATAACATAATTTATCATCTTTTGCCCATACCTTCCAACTTTTCAACTCTTGCTAGTAAATATGTCTCTATCAAATATTTACTAATCTTTCATCAATAGTGCTTTAGGTGTTCTAGTATGACTTTGTGAAAATAATTTATGACAAAGGTATGGGAGCTTGATTTCATGACATAATATTATGTAGGATATTAATAGAAAATGAGATATATATTTCTTTTATAAAAAGTAAAATGTTAATAATATTAATAATAATAAAAATAGTAAAAAGGATAGTTATTTGATATTTTTATTGTCTTAAGATTATTTTATTTATTAATTGGTTTATAGAGTAAAATGATAATATTCAAATAAAATAAAATCAATTAATAATAACAAAACAAGAACAACAATAATGATAATAATAATATGAATAATTAATTAACTTAAAGTTAAGGGTTTTAAGTACCAATTTAAATTTCAAAGTTTAGTTTATAAAATGAAACGATGATATTCAAATTGAAGAATAAAAGTAATAAATATAAAAAGTAATTAATTAATAAATTAATTATTATAAGTGTTAGTTTCAACATTTAATTTTTAATAACTAGCATTGTTAAAATCTCAAATCTAACTAGATATATTATTTAGTGTATGGAAAAATTAGGATGTTACAGTGATGGCTCAAATTGGGGTGTCACGGTCGTGACACCCTTGTGACGACCGTGGCTGCAACAAATTATGCAGTATTTTGCAGGCTTCTTCATTTCTTCATCTCTTTATGGTTTCTTTTGTTCCTTTTGCTCTTAATTCATGATTTAGCTCCATATAATGATGTACCTGCAAAATGTTAAGAAAAACTCGAGAAATCGAGTGTTAAAACGGTGAATATGCGATAAAATGTTAATGAAACCTAGCAATATAATCGATGTGTTTTCTCGTTATCAAACTTCCCCAAACTTAAACCTTTGCTTGTCCTCAAGTAAATAGTCGGTTGAAAATCGGCGGACAAGGTTTTATTCCCGCATACTCATAACAAACCGTACGAGGGATCGTTTTGTCGGATAATTCGGTACTTTGATAGAACACTACCGATACACTAATGACACAAGCAACAAGCTATGTCGTCGACTTCCCGTTAAACGAAACAATCGGCAATTACATTACGATTTCACCTGGAGTTTTTCGATCTTATTTCGCCCGGTTTCATTCTAGCGCAATCACATTAAGCCCTTTGCCTTAGCACGCACGTAGTGGAGTAGCCGGTTAGCGACTTTGATCCTTTTTGAGCACGGGGTCTGGTACACGAGTGTGGTAACCCTACATATTTTATCCGATTTGGAGGTTGTGGGGGATCGAGCCGTAGCACGCCCTACCGAGTTCAGAACCAGTACCTCTGAACCAACTTGCAACAAACTCCTTCTCATATTTCTCGTTTCTTATATGCGACCGTGTACTTTGGTGCAATTTCTTTTCATTTTGCATCGAGATATGAAGGATCATTATTGATTAGGCATCAAACGCTTATATTCATCGGCTCCCCACGTGGTTTGTGTTCAGACGGTGCTGACTGCTAGTATAAACTACTAGGGGTTACTTTTGAACTGAAACTAAAAGTGTACTCGTAATGGTAATCGGGATGGAATTGCTTAAGTAGGGAGTCAAAGATGTCAAGATTGTATTGGTCTTGTTTAATCGTTCTCGGCTTCCTAATTACGATTCCGTAGGTAAGTCGGGTAATGCGAATAATTAAAGATTTTTTCTGGTATAGCTAAATAATCGGGGAAAGTTCGAAATTAAAGAAAATAGCACAAAGATTTGCTCATTTCATTAACTTGCGAAAAGAAATACAACGGAATTGAAAATACAACGAAATGGAAAAGTGCGAAAAAGGGAAAATGCGGAAATGAAAGGTACCTCTCCCACACTATATCAGACATTGTCCCCAATGTTGTGATATAAATGCGGTAAAAGTACAGTACAACGACAAAAACGAAAAACAAACATAAGCAAACTAAAACTATGGCTGCTGAGGACCGCGGGCTCGGCCTCTGGTGTGGGAGCGGCGTCTGGAAGGAGTCGCTTCAGGATCAGAACCGGTGCCGGAGGCAGCAGTGATGTTAATGCGGAGGGCTTCTAGCTCGCTGAAAATTTCTCCAAACTTCTCATTAGTAGCTTCCTGGTTTGCTGCAATAGTGCTGAGTAAAGCATCATACTGCTCCTTCTGCCTTCGCTCCAGTGCGGCGTTCATCTGGTTCTGCTGATGAATCGCACAGAGGACTTCCTCAAGTGTGATTTCGGGAGCAGGGGGCTGTCGGGTAGATGTCTCTGGTATATCCTGGACAGGCTCAGCTGCATCCATAGCGTCCTGCATCTCATCCGCTGGAGGGTCTGCCTGATCATCATGAATAGGGACGTGATCGGCAGCAACAGGTAAGACAAAGAGCCAGTTGGCTCTGCTAGATGGATCGATGCGGTCGCGGGACGACAAAATGATATGATGGAAAATGGTGCCATTGACAACAGGGCTATACCTGCCATCCTCTCGCTGCGCAATCAGGTGAGCGGACCTGCAATAACTCTTGGTGAGGAATTCTGCGGCTAGGTGAGGCTGATTAACGACCAAGTCACCAAGCCCCAACTGAATGGCGAGGGCGGTGACAATGTCGCCTATGAAGAACGGGGTGAAGCCTCTGTGTGCAATGGCCTGGATATGATAAAGCATGAAAGGGGCAGCGTTGATCGGCTCGTCATTAAGAGCGCAGTGTAAGAATAGAAGCTCCTTGGAGTTGAGCTTATGGTTGCTTTCTCGAGCGAAGATGGTGTTGCATATGACACGGTGGAAATAGCGGATTGTCGGGTTGTGGATGTGCGTAGCGTTGAGGCTTTGGAAGGCTGATGCACGGGTGTTGGTTAAGTCGTGCCATAGAGTGAAAGCTTGTTCACTAAAATTATCGGGCACGCGACGGTGAGCTTCAGTTCCGTGATCGAAGCCTAACAACTCGGCTATC
>OZ012735.1:107585209-107859223 GCA_963859935.3 Lathyrus sativus | reverse complement strand
CATTCACTGTGCGACCCAATAAAGATATCAGCTTTCCATATTTGTTCTTGAATTCCTCTTGATCCTTGATAAAGCCCCACAATTTCTTTAGGTCATCCAATTTGGGACTCTTAAAAGTCTATTTCACAGTACGTCTTTCATTTAAAGTCATGGTGACCTACAATGTTCATAAACGAAAGTAAATCCCATGAAGTCTAATGCAGAATGATGCTATATGAATGCATCAAACACAAGTATTCACGTAAGGACATAAAGATAAATAAACAAAGAGGAACCCTAGGTTTGCAACGAGCATGGAGCAAAGGTATACCCTTTCCCAAAGGTTATGGACTAAAGGTTGATTGTACCTGCAGAACAAGGTTCTAAAGGGGACTCAAAATCATCAGCCCATCTTTCGGATATTATCAATTTCCCAACTAACTCGGGGATTAATAATATTCTCAAGAGAACTTCTTTTGAGTGTAGCTTCGCGTAGCACTATTTTGGGAGTACTCCCTCATAGTCCCGCACTACGTCCTAATAAATGCCAAAGTTAGGTTAAGGTAACTACGGTCCTTAATATCATAGGCTCCAAGGTCGAAAATAATAAGTGTCTTCACGATTACTCGTTCAACAATACTATTTCGAGAGGGCCTCAATTGAGCGGGATTCTCGATTTAACTTAGTCGGGATTCAACTCCCTATAAGTCTCCTCGAATGTATCACCATCCTATCTTAATTTCTCTCAAGTTCGGGTGTAGAACTCTATCTCACCACTCAAGGATAACAATCCCAAAAGAAATACAAGAGAAAGTAAACATTTAAGCAGGTAAACAGATATATAAAGCAATAAACAAAATAATAAGATAGGGAAACCCACTGAGGCGTCCACAGTGAAGTCGCCATTTCTGTCGTGGTGAAATTTGGATACCAAACTATTAATTAGTTTGAATCTTTAATTCATTTTGCAACCGAACTTTGCTTTGTCCAAAGGAAGGGATAAAGATCAAAATACCAACAATGCAATGCAAATGCAAGCTAGAGAGTTATAGGTTCGGGGGTCGGTTAAGCTTAGGGAAGGTGCTAGCATCCTAAGTTTCTGTAGTACTCTACAGGAACCTCTTGTTTTATATTGTTTATTGCTAAGTGTTTATCTACCTAATGGTTGAAAGACCTAGGGGTTTATTATCTAAGTATACTCGATAAGATGTTGCATCTTATGCCTACATATCCTTACGGGAGTGGAATCAGAGTATCTGTAGTTTCCCTAAAGGGTTTCAGGAGTTCTTTGGTTGTGGTCAAAGTTCCTACGGGTTTAGGGTAGTTGATTGATTGATTTTAGGAGAAAAGACGAGTTGTTAATTTAAGAGAGATTTAACCGCCACAAATTGTAGAAGAATAGTCTTTGCATCGTCTTAAGAGAAGGGCTCAAGTACTCGGATATTGATCGACGAGTACGCCTCTATCTCTCTTAAGGCAAAGTCCCTACGTATTGTTTGTATTGATGTGGGGTGGAGATTCTATCTCGCTTAAGATGATTAACATCTATTTCTCTATTGTGTTTGAATATTGGTTGAGTTGTTTTATTTATATGTTGTAAAATAAAAGACAAAGGTCCTTCCTATAGGGTAGGATCTATCTTAAGAGATCGACTTGAATGGGATCAAGGATCATGGGGAAAATGATGCAAATGTGAATGCATACGCACGATTGTTGGGATCATGCGCATATTCTTCCTTTGGACGGATGCAGTGCGAGAATGATAAATGACGATGATGTAAATTACTGTAATGTAAATTGCTGAAGGTAAAGGCAGATAAATAAACATACATGTACGCATGAAAGCGCTGAAGTGTAGGTGAATGTGTCGTGGGGTGCACGATTGATTTGTATTCTGCGCTGTTGATTGATTTTAATAGGATTGCTTTTAAACGAGAGATTGGTTTTTTAGACGAGTTGATTTTATATGAGATTAATATTAAAGCCTAAAGTCGAAGAGACGTTATAACGGTTAATTTATTAGGTAACATAATTTATTTATAAAGATTCTAATGTGAGATAAAAAGGTTGTTTATTTTTTATTCTTAAAAAAAGTTTTAAATATTAATCATGCAAAATGGTAATTAAATATAAATTATAAAAGTCTTATTGTTTTTTTTTTTGTGAACAAATTATCTAATAACATGCTGTTTTTTAAAAGATTAATCAATTTAGCACAATGATCTTAGGTGAATAAAGGAAATTTATTATATTATACTTTTATTAGAAAAAGCCTAATTATCTTAAGATTGATTTAATAAAAAAAAGTGTAATAGCTCATTATTTATTAAATAAAGTAATAAAACCTAAAAAAAAACCATATAAAAAAAATTAAATAGAAAAACTAAATTATTAAAGGTGAGTAATTGTTATTTTAAGGGATTAACTAATCATAATAAAGGTGGTTAGTTATAAATAAAAATGGTTAGTAAAATACTAGTTATTTAAATAAAAAAAGGGTTGATTGAGACGATTAAGTTAAACAAATGAATTAATATAGGTTAAAGTGAGTTAATTAGATTAGTTATTAAGTTGATTAATATTAGTATTAAGTGAATTATGATTAGGGGAGTGATGTGTGTGTGATTAAGTGTTTCATTACACAGATAATAAGACAAAAAAAAGAGAAAAGAACAACAAAAACAAACAAGAAACGAAAGCGGAACCCTAGATTCCCTTCCCCCAAATCGGCCTCCCTCGTTCACCTCTCTCCGCCTTACTCTCCTCCGATGCTTCCATTCCTCATCCTCTCTCAAGTTCCACTTCCCTCTTTACACCTGCAACACAACAACAAGATTAATAGGCTCGATGATTACTACGAACGAAACGAAGCTTTACCAAGGAATGGCGACGGCGGCGCCGGAGACGACGATGGATGTTTCGCGGGTTTGGGTTGCGGCGGCCTGAGGTGGACTTCGTCAATCAGAAAGATAAGTTCTTTTTTCAGTTTCTTGAGTTCAGCTTTTCGATAGTTATCGGTTGTCTTTTTTTCGTTTCCTCTTCTTCTCAGTTTCTTATATAGACTCTTGAGATTTGGTGCTGTGAATGTCTGATTTAAATGCTTTGAAGACTGATTGAAACTTTCTGTTTTGGTTATAACCTGATTCGAAAAATTTCCTCTTCTGTTCCAATCTCTTAAGTATTCATTAAATGAAAAGAATCAAATCCTGATACTGTAATAATCTGTCCACGATTTGGATTGGGATATTCGAAGCATCTTGGGGATATTCTCCACTTGATTTTTGCTGACTTGGAAATCATGATTTGTAGGTGTAACTAGCGATGGGTTTGGGCCTGGGGAGAATTCGAGTGGTCCAGAGAAGAAACAAGCCTGATACGTTGGGGTGGTGTTGTACTTTCTTGGTTTGGAAGAATTCTGATACACGGTGTAGTCTTCTGTCAAGTGAGTTTTGGTTTCTCTCAAACTGGCAAAATGTTCAACAAATCCCTGCTTGGTGGGATATCAACTCTTGGTCTTGCGCAAATTGTAGGAACAGAAAGGTTGCAGGTGATTCTCTAATGATCTCTACTTTGTTTCAGTTTGGAAGTTTGCTTATGGTTTTGGGATTGCTTATCTCATGTGGAGGAAAGGGCAGAGCTTTGAAGATGTTTTTCAGTTTGTGAAGACTGCAAGGGGAGTTACAAATCCCAACATGGGTTTTTCTTGTCAACTCTTGCAGTGTCAGAAACGTGTACATGCTATGCCTGCAAGTCTTAATTCTATTCTAAGGACGTATCAGATGGCTCCTCACTCTCTGTATGATCCTCTTCATCTTGTTCCTAAGATGGTTAACCAACCGGGTTCTCTAGCACTTGATTCTCGCGGTGCTTTCATTGTTCATGTTCCTTCTGCTATTTATGTATGAATTGGAAAAAAAAAGTAACTTGTTCATGTCTTGCAATGCAAAGAGTGCGGCTTTTCAGGTCGTGTGCTATGAGAGAGCAAATGGTCTGATTCTGAGTATCCATGAAGATCAAGAATCAACTGAGTTTTGGGCTGCTCTTTATGATGAACAACGTTTATCAGGTGATTCTGATAAGCAACTGGTTTTTCCTACTGAAAAGATGGAGATTGGTTTAAGAAAAGTCGATGCTTATGATTTGGATTTTGAGATTTTTCATAAGGCAATTTCTGGTGGGGTTGTTCCCCCTTTTTCTGAGACTAATGCTGGATCGGAAACTTGTCTTCCTGCTAGAGAACATGGCTGGGCAAATTGAGGTGGAAGTTTGCTGGTGGTGTCATGAAAGAAATCTTAACATCTCCCAAATGGAAGTGTGCTGTGATTATGGGGGAAGAAAAACAAGATTTTGTAGCTGATGATGATGATCCCTTGTCTGCGTCACCGTCATCAAATTATCCCAGTGACTGTGGCTCCCCGGATTCCTTTGAATGTTATCTAACCAGCTTGGACAGAGGCAAAGATACTGTTAAAGCCATGGACTCGTCTGAATCTGATCCTGGTGTTTCTTCTTTGCCGCCACTATCTCCCTGTGGAAGTGCCCAAAATTCAATTCCAAGTCGCCAACACTTTCACCTTCAAGTTCCGATTACGCAAGTTCGTTTACATTTTCTCCATCCTTTACTAATTGGTCAGACTTGTCATTTGTGTCTTCCCAGCAGGCTGCCCTGTTGCAGTAGTAACGACATTCCTTCATTTACCGCAATTGTACAATTACAACTCAACTGTATCACCGTATTTCTTGGATTGTATTTCCTTGTTACCTAGTGCTTGTAATGACTCAGCCAAATCCTTCATATTAAACTGCAGATACCCAGATTTTCTATCTCTAGCCCAGGCAGCAGTTGTAGTAGAAGAGATAATGATATTCATATCAACAAACACTTCGAGATACCAGCTGTCATGAGAATCTGATGGAATAAATAGGTAAAGGTACACTCGTAGTATGAAAGTTATGTACGAAAGTAGCATCTGGAATTGTTTTAAATGGAGTGATTAGAGGTGTATTGAATTTCCGTTGTATTATTTCAGGTTCACGTTGGTGGAAGCTACGGAAACGTGTCGGTACTGAACTTGTTCTGATTTGTTGACAGGTTAACTGCATCACCACTGCAGAGTTCGCTAGAACCCATGGTTAATTGCTTTTGGTGGTGATTGGCGCGATGAAGTGGATTGGTCATGAAGCCGTTCTTTTCGATCTTAATGTCACATATTCCATAAAGTATCAGTGGGGCTGAGTACTTCTCATTAGCATAGTCTTTAGGGGGCTTGTTTTACTAGTTTTGTTCAGATTTCAATGTTTTTTAGCAGACCTTATTACTTCGTTTAACAACTAGTTTACATGCAGGAACTATTCATGGATGCGGCACAACTTTAGTGAAGAGCAGTTTCTACGCGAGAATGCTTGATTCCTGCTGAATCAATCTAGAGCTAATTGGTCTCGATTACCGGCTGTGTTGAACAGGTGATGGGTGATGGAAATGTTGAGACAACTCTGAATGGAAAGATATCAGTGAGTTTGACCTCCTATTTGCTTTTGAAAAGTGATAAGTGTTTTTAATAATTTCCTTGGTTTTAGTCCATAAACACCTTAGACACTGAGTAGCTGCTACAAACTTCCGATTTAATCTATGGTAAATTTCTTCGCAGGTGAGTTTCTAGAGTCGTGCTTACTCGCTCCATGAAGATTGCTAGTATTAGAGAACCTAGGTGAGGCGCTGCCGTATGCGAGTTTCTTTGAAGCTACCGACATGAGTGCCGCGTGAAGCTTTGCCTGGGAGTTGCACAAATCGGTTGAGAGTTCATTCTTGCAATTTGGAACTCGTAGCAGAAAAAGATGATTGTTGTGCTGAGTGATTCCTGGGCATATTGTTTGCATATGGCTGATTTCTGTAGGTGTCATTTAATTCACCAAATGATAACCTCAGGGAGAGAAGAAGATTTTTCAAAGACCACCAGAATACTTCTTCAGCCACAATTAAAGCTTTCAAACTATCCTGTTTGATGTTTGCCTGTAAAATTTCCTTGACAACTGTTAGCGATGAGTGTGCCATAGTAATATTGTTTTCCATCTTCATGTTTTCATCTTTGATCAAAGCTTGGAGGGTGCCTAATCTTGATTTCAAGTAGCCCACGTTTTGACATAGTTTTCCTAGATACAACCATGCTAGATTGAGACCATAGAAACATAAGTACCAAACTGCCTGTTTAATTGCACTTAACACAATAAACGCCATATTATTTCCATTTACATGTAATTCAATCAGTTTGTGCTTTTGAAGACTCAGCAATTCAAAATAATGAACATCTGATATATGTGTCTTTGTCAGCTCTGTATCACTTCGCAAAATGGCCAGATAACTTTTTCCAAAATATCTAGCAAAAAGCCACAATATTATCAGACAGCTTTACTCTATGCAGAACAGTGTGCCATCCTTGTGGTTGTAGACCAGGTTTCAATGCAGCGGTTGCATATTTTGGAATATTAACATTAGCATTGGTGGAGTCTATTGCAAAATAACAACTCTTCTTAACAATTTCTTTTTGAGGGTTTAAGAAATAATCAAGGTTGTTGATTTCTGAAATAGACTTAAATAATAATGAAGCCCTCTCTGCACTTCTTTCTGGTAATTGTTTTAGATATCCTTGATTGAAAGACCCATGTTCCAATAATTTGCCTGCAGCAAATTCTACGGGCTGAGAAATGCTGAGAAATTCTATCAGAAGGCAAATTTTGCAACTCTTCACTATTTTTTATGGTCCCAATCAATTATTGAATCATCAAAGAAAACTAGATCAAAGATCATTTTCTATTGTCAAAAAATTTTCTTCTGAAATCAAGTTTTTTTTCTTCATATCTATCTTGGCCCATATGTTCTGATACCAATTAGATATGTTGTAATTGCATTTATCCTCTTGTTGTAACGAAATCAAAATGATGATGTAGCCTTTGAGGCTAGCCTCGAAACTTCTGAGGAGCCTTTGATGAAACGAACTAATAGCATAATCTCGGGACTTCTACAGTCCAACGGTCGCACCTTGAAGTACCTGACTGCAAAGATTTCAAGCCTAGGATATTGCACCTGCACAAACTGGTTAGTCGAAATAAACATGCATACAAAGTTAAAATGAAACGAGTGAGAAATACACAAGGGGATGGGATCTTATGGTCAAAAATTAGGGTGCGACAATAGGATGACACTCAATGACCATCAAGGTCAACATAACTGTGGTATACCTCAAAGGAAGCCGGGAGTGCTTGACTTGGGTACTAATGACGCTATTCTTGCACAAAAAAAGTTGCTCTCACAACAAGTTGAGTTGTTGACACAAAAAATATCAAAACGTTCACAACAAATAAAGGAGATGCGAGAAGTTACCAACCAAAATAAATAAGTTGCAAGTTGTGAGTTATGCAAGGGAGACCATCCTCCCGGGTATTGTCCTCCGATTGTAGAGGAAGCGAATTACAAGGGAAACTAAAACCAATATCAAGGCTATCAACCAAGACAACCTCCGTATCAATATGACAACCAAGGTTACAAACTAAGAGGTAATAACCACAATTATCAACAAGGATGGAGGCAAGATACCGACACTTCAAATCGTCAAAATCAATATCAAAAATACACTCAACCTTCACAACCTCAAGGTGAACCTCAAAAATGGAATACACACTCACTAATTTTATGCAAATGTCGATGTCCAATCAAAAGAATATTGATGCGGGTATAAAGAATCTTGAGACGCAAGTCGGTAAATTGTCTAAACAATTAGTCGACCAACATAAAGGGACTTTTTCGGTGAATACTTAATTGAATCCAAAAGATAATTGAAAAGGTATTCTTACTTGAAGTGAAAGAACAATTGATATGAGCATTAGTGAGGAAGTTGTGGAAGAGGAGGAAGTAATTGAAAAAGAAAAAGAAAAAGAGATTGATAAGAGTGAAGTAGAACAAAATATGAAGAGTGACTTAGTTGAAAAAGAGAAAAGAGAGATGGAAGAAGTAGAAAAGAAATTGAGAGAAGAGAAGAAGAAAAAGAATAAAAAGGGGAAGGAACAAGTGAGAAATATCTCAATCCAAAATCTACCTTATCTGCGTGGTCTGACCAAAAAGGATAATGCGAGGCATTATGCTCGATTTTTAGATATTTTTAGTCAATTTCAAATTAATTTTTCATTCTCCTAAGCATTATAGAAAATGCCTACATATGCTAAATTCATGAAGGATATTCTCACAAAAAAGAAACGGGACATGGATCAAGAAACAATAATGGTTGTTGCTAGTTGTAGAGTGATTATTCAACATACTTTTAAAGAAAGTGATCCGGGAATAGTTACCTTATTAGTGACAATTGGAAATATTTATGTTGGTAATGGGTTGATTGATTTGGGCTCTAGTATTAATTTGATACTGTTATCCATTGTGAAAAGGTTGGGACACATGGAGTTGAAGGCAACAAGAATGACTTTGCAATTAGCCGATAAATCTACTACCCATCCTCACGGTGTAGCAGAAGATGTTTTAGTGAAAGTTGATAAATTTTTGTTCCCCATTGACTTTGTGGTGATTGACATGGAGGAAGACGATGATGCTCCTTTGATTCTTAGTCTTCCTTTCATGAAGACTGCGAGAATGGTTATAGATATGGATGATGGGCTCATGAAAGTAAGAGTGCAAGATGAAGAGGTTTGCTTTAATCTATTCGAAGCCATGAAGCATTCTAAAGACAAGAGTGATTTTTTTTGACTCGATGCAACATATGAGGTGATTGAAGAGGTAAAAGGTCAAGTCCATGTTTCTACCCCCTTAGAAAAGGTTCTTACTAATGCTCTCCAAAGTTTCAATGAGAACGACGAAAAATAAATTGAGAAGTATTTGCGTGAACTTGAGGAGTTGGAAGAAATTCCTCCATTGGAAGAACGAATGGAAATTTTAAAAAAAGAAAAAAAATGAAGAAACCAAACTTGAGTTGAATTTGTTGCCCTATCACTTAAAATATGTGTTTCTTGATGAGGGAGGAAACAAACTGGTTATCATAAGCAATGCGCTTACTAATAATGAGGAAGAAAAGTTGATTGTTGTGTTAAAACTAAATAAAATTGGTATGGGTTGGACTCTTCCCGACTTGAAAGGAATAAGTCCATCCTATTGTATACATAGGATACTAATGGAGGATGACTTCAAACTGGTAGCTCAACCTCAACGCTGCTTGAATCCTACCATGAAAGAAGTGGTTAGTAAAGAGGTGGTGAAGATGTTGGATGTCGGGATGATATATCTTATCTCTCATAGTCTTTGGGTTAGCCTGGTACAAGTGGTGCCGAAGAAAGGTGGAATGAAGGTCATTTGAAATGAGAAGAATGGGTTAATACCGACTAGAACTGTGACTGGGTGGAGGATGTGTATCGATTATCATAGGCTAAATCAAGCTACGTGGAAAGATCATTTTCTTCTACCTTTCATGGACCAAATGCTTGAAAGATTATCCGGTCAAGAATTTTATTATTTTCTAGATGGTTATTCGGGTTACAAACAAATCATTGTTAACTCGGAGGATCATGAGAAAACCGTTTTTAGATGCCCATTCAAAGTCTTTGCTTATAGAAGGATGTTTTTTGGTTTGTGTAATGCACCGACTACTTTTCAGCGGTGTATGCAAGCGATCTTCTCTGACTTGATTGGGAAGTTTATTGAAGTTTTTATGGATGATTTTTCAGTTTTTGGACCGTCATTTGATCTTTGTTTAAAGAATTTGGATGTTATGTTGGAAAGGTGTGTGGAAACAAATTTGGTGCTTAATTGGGAGAAATGCAACTTAATGGTTACGAAGGGAATTGTGCTTGGCCACAAAGTTTTCTCAAGGGGCCTAGAAATTGATCAAGCCAAAGTGGATGTCATCGAGAAGTTGCCACCACCTTTGAACATGAAAGGAATAAGAAGTTTTCTTGGTTATACAGGATTCTATCGAAGGTTCATAAAATACTTCGCCAAAATTTTAAAGCCATTGAGCAAATTGCTCAACAAAGATAAGTCTTTCGAATTCAATAATTCTTGCTTGATTGCTTTTAATTCTTTACAATAAAGTTTGACTACCGCACCCATAATCATCGCGCCCAATTAGAAAATAGATTTTGAACTAATGTGTGACGCGAGTGATTATGTTATTGGTGTGGTACTTGGTCAAAGGAGGACAAAATGTTTTCATGCAATACACTATGCAAGTAAAGTTTTGAACGAAGCTCAAATCAATTATGCCACAACCGAAAAAGAGTTACTTGTAATAATGAATACGTTGGAAAAATTTTGGTCCTACCTCATTGGGTCAAAAGTGGTTGTCTACACGGACCATTTGGCGATAAAGTATCTGTTAACCAAACCTTATTCTAAGCAAAGACTTATTTGATGAGTTCTGTTGTTTCAAGAATTTGATACTGAAATTCGCGATGAAAGGGCTCTGAAAATGTGGTGGCAGATCACTTGTCCCGTCTTGCTAATGTAAAGGTGACCAAACGTGAAATTGAGGTTAAGTAAGAGTTCCCAGATGAGAAGTTGTTGATGGTTCAAGTTAGACCGTGGTTTGCCGACTTTGCAAATCACAAGGCCAGCAGATTGATACCGGAAAGTCTAACTTGGAATCAAAAAAATAAAATTTTGTCGAATGCCAAGTATTTTGTGTGGGATGAACTTTATTTTTTTAAACTTGGTGTTGACACCATTTTGAGAAGATGTGTTACGAAGGAAGAGTCACAAAGAATTCTTTGGCATTGTCACAACTCACCTTACGGTGGGCACTTTAATGGGTTAAGAACAACAACGAAAATCCTTTAATCGGTCTTTTATTGGCCTTCTTTGTTTAAAGATGTGAATTTACATGCCTAAAGTTGTGATAAGTGCCAATAGAGCGGAGGAATTACAAAAATAAATGAGATACCTTTACAAAACATGTTAGAAATGGAAGTATTTAATTGTTAAGAAATCAACTTTGTTAGCCCGTTTCCACCCTCATTTTCTTGTGAATACATTTTAGTGGTTGTGGACTATGTGTCCAAATGGGTGGAAGAAATGACCTATGCAAAAGATGACGAGAAAACTGTAATCATATTTCTGAAGAAGAACATTTTTCACGTCTCGGTACTCTGAGAGTGTTGATAAGTGATGGAGGATCCCATTTTTGCAACTCTCAGTTAGAGAGAGCTTTAGAGCATTATGGTGTGAAACACAAAGTTACAACACCATACCATCCACAAGCCAATGGTCAGACAGAGGTATCAAATCGTGAAATTAAAAGAATTCTTGAAAAACTATTTCTTCTTCTAGAAAAGATTGGTCCAACAAGCTTGATGACACGTTGTGGGCTTACCGGACCGTATTCAAGGCTCCGATTGTTTTCACACCTTTTAAAATGATCTACGGAAAAACTTGTCACTTGTTGATAGAGTTGGAGCATAAGGCTTTTTGGACCTTAAAATTCTTGAATTTTGACCCTAAATTAAGTGGAGAAAATAGGAAAGTGAAACTTCATGAGATGGATGAGTTGTGACTTCAAGCTTATGACTCCAACAAAATCTATAAGGAAAAGGTTAAAAAAATTCATGATCGGAAGATTGTCAACAAAAATTTCAAAGAACGTCAATTGGTCTTAATGTTTAATTCAGGATTGAAATTTTTTCCGGGTAAGTTGAATTCCAAATGGTCTGGTCCTTTCCGGATTAAGGAAGTTAAGCATTACAGAGCAATTGTTCTCGAAGATCCCTTAACAAATGAAAGTTGGACATAAAACGGCTAAAGACTCAAAATATAACTTGGTGGCGAGGTTGATCAAAGTACAATAATAATTCCGTTTGCCGATCCGTGAGGTCGCATTGGACAGTCGAGCTCAAACGAAATTAAACAAAGCGCTTGTTGGGAGGCACCCTAATATTGTAAGTACTCTTTCATGTTTATTTCATTCCTATAAGTGTTATATAAGTTTACAAAAGTGTTGTGATGAAATAATTTTAGAAAAAACCATAATTTTTAAAAATTCGGTCACCTTCGCCTTCAGCTCGTTGTGCGAGCTTGGGCGAGGTCACCTTGCGCTCGCAGTGCGAGCTTGCGTGAACTTTACAGAGTGTTATAAGTTTGGTCACATCATTTTTTTTTGTTTTTGTTTTAGTTGGGCCATTCTTGTGGGCCCATTTAATGCATTCTAATTTTGTGGGGGTTATCCCACCTTTCCCCATCACTTTTGACTTTTCCACTCTCACTCTCACTCTCACAAACAAAAACAAAAACACACTCTCTTTGTCTCTTTCAATCGTGCCCAAGAGCAATAAAGGCATTTTTAGTTTTCTACTTTCATTTCCCTACTCTCTACTTTTGAAAAATCCAGGTTTGATGCTTTCCTTGCCATTGTTCTCTTAATTTTAAAAAATCACATATGGTTAGGGTTAGTGAACTTGGTGAAAAATTAGCCTTGAGGGTTTGAAATTTTGTTGGTATGTGTTTGGATATATGTATTGATTTTGATTTTTTTTAATAACCATGGTTGCGTGTCAATTTCTTAGTTAGGTTAAAGTAGGCATTATGAGATTTTTCTTGTAGAAGTTTTGAATTGCATGTTCATAGTAAAGTTGTGGTGTGTTGAAATTGTTTCTGATGATTATATGCTTTAAGATATTTTGAAAAACATGTGAAGCGGATGGATAAGAAATTGTGTTGAGTTGCTGCTGTAAAACCTGGAAAATCAGGATTTTCGCAGGTTCGCCTTGAGCTCGTTGTGCTAGCTTAGGAGACCATGACAGTAGCAGTTGTGGTCTGTTTTCTTTTATGCTTATCTGTTGACTTATTTTCTCCTATGCCTTGCTTGTCTAATGTGTTGTTATGCTGGTGCTGGTTTTGTTTTTTGTTGTTGTTGTGTAAATGACACCTCCAAAAACAAATGCGTCAAAGATGCAAAAGAAGACCGGAAGCTCCTCTCATCAAGCTCAACCAAGACCATATGACAATTTACATTTCAAAGGTCCCAAGAAGACTGACAGGTGTCTTAACCTAGAGAAGAGGAGTATCTTTGCTGAGAAGGTATTCACTATTCATCCATAAGGAGTCTTATGGGCAGCCGCTATGGTTTTTGAAAACAAGAAGTGGGATAAGCTAATACATCCTTATGAGAGTTTTAATGTTGACATTATGAGGGAGTTATATGCGAATTCCCTCCCCAACAATGAGGAGATTTTCACATGGACCACGAAGGTGAACGGAAGGGATGTGAAGTTCGACCGAGATGATATTAATGAGGTGTTAGGGAATCCTTTGACTCTTGGGCCTAATGAGGTGGATGTGTACCATAGAGACTTGAGATTGCATAACATATTATTGGCATGACTAATGATTTGCTGAGGGAAGGAAAGAGTGTGGAGTTGAACCCATCTAGGGTTCTGGTTAGATACAAAAGAGAGGACATGCGTCATGTGGCACAACTTGTCTTACTCTTGGTGTTGCATAACATCAAGCTAAGGACTCATTCTTCTACAGTTCTGAATGACATGGCACACCTGGTGCATAGTATCCTGTTGGATACCCATATGGATGTGGCACACATCATTGCTGATGAGATGCGGGCGGTGGTAGAGAGTGGTGTAAAACAAAGTACCAGAGCTAATTGGCCTTTGGTTTTCCCATGCTTGATCATGTCATTATGTGCGCACGGGCATGCAAAGTTACCATCCCGCTTCCATGTCACCCTGACCATTGATATAGATGATGCTTATGTTTCCAGATTTTGCAAGCCGAAGAGGGGAGCTGGAGCTGGAGGTAGAGCTAGAGAGCTTGTAGGTGCAGGAGAGGGTTCAAGCTCTGGAGTAGCTAACTTCCAGAGTTTTGACCCTAATCAGAGGGAAGTCTGCAACTACAATTGGGATTGGATTCAAGCAACTCATCATGCTATGATTTTCATACATGATTCTATGTAGCTGACGCAATTACAATACTGTGAGCCTACAATAGATCATTCTATTATGACTAGGGAGCAGTTCCCAGCTCATGCAGGTTGGTCTGAGGCCAGACCATTTTCTATAGAGGAGGCAGGTGTAGCTGATGTTGAGGATGCTGAGGATGATGATGATGGTGATGGTGCTGAGAAGAATGAGTCCGAGTTTGAGGAGGATTAGTTTCTGATGTTTTTTGAGCTTGATCTTAAAAGCTTGCTTCCTTTGTTTTGACAAAGTGAAGTTTATTGTTTAAGCTTTATGATCATTGTTATAGTTTGATGTTGTTATATTTTATTTCTTTTATTTTCATGTTGTACTCTATCCAATTATTTAGATTTATTTTGGATTTCTACTACTACTTTTGTTAATGTGTACACCATTATATTATGTTGAATAAATTGAATATTTCAGTTTGAATGTTCAATTAGTATTTTTAATGGTTGTTAAATTGTTTTGAATTTTTGCTGCTACATTGAATGTGATGAGGAGAACTTCATAGATTTGTTGCTCTTTTGCATAAAAAGTATCCAATGAATATTCTACCATGTTTGGATGATAATGATAGGATTTTGAGTGTGATAAATGCAAGCAAGGTACATGGTTACCGCTTTTTAGAATTTTAGAATGACTAAGAATTTTATGCTTTGTACAAATGTATATTCTTGTTTCATTTTGCAACTTATTTGAATGCTTGGGTCACTTAGGTCCAAAAGGCACAAATTGTGAGAAACCTCCATTGCACACTAAATGCTTGGATGACTGATAACTTTGTTTAACTGATTTTATTCATACTTAATCTTTTGATCATTGTGATTTTGTGGAAGCTTTAGAAATAATCAAGAAAATTTGTTTATATTAAGCACAACCATATCCAAAAAGTAACTTACCCGGTGAGTAGTGAGTATTCATTAGCCCCTTTGAGCCTTAACAAATTATATCCCATTTTGGTGATGAACTTTGTTTGTGTACATAAAGATACTTGAAAGTTAAGTTCATCATTGAATTTTATGGGATTCTAAAAAATTATGTTCTTGAAACCTTTAAACTTTGGTCATGGTTTAAACTGATTTCCTTGCCATAAAAAGTAAGGAGCATTCACTTAAGGTTTGATTGTATTCAAGATGGAGAGAATGAAAAGAAAATGGTAGGTTTCTATAAAATTTGAAATTTTTTGAACAAGCATGAAGAAAATTGTAAATATGAATTTGAAAAAGAAAAGAAAAGAAAAAATGATTGTTTGAGATATAAAAAAATAGAAGATGAGAAATAAATGTGCAAGAGAAGTTTGGGAGGGTGAGCAATAAAGAAAAGAAATTGGTGAAAAGAAGTTGTGATGTATAAATACCATGTATAGTGAATGTTTCTTTTACGTGACAACTTTGATTCAATAGAATAATAAATGACCCTTTGTTATGAAAACCGACCAAGCTAAAATCTTACAAGCCCTTAGTGATTTGTTGCTTCCATGATTTCATTTATGATGGTTAAATGAATGTATGAATTAAACTGTTATTAGAATTATTTTTCATATGAGTGTAAATTGTTCCACGGTTGCAAACGCGTAAATTTTTTTATCCTTATTTTGAAGAGGAGTGTTAGAGTGATTCAAGTATAGTTGTTATTTAAATTCATTTCATGATATTTGTTTTAAGAACAAAATTCTTTGTCATTGTTTGATTCTAGGAAGTAGTGAACATTGCTTGTGCGAATTTGTACGTTGAATTTGAACCGTTAATCATTTCTTGGTTGAATTTTATGCTTAAGAAAATCCTATTATTTTCATGAGAGGCATACTTTGCTTGAGGAAAAGCAAAGATCTAGTTGGGGAGAGTTAGTTGAATGCCAAATATGAATTAATTTGTATGATCTTTCTTGGTATTTTTCAACTCTTTAATTGTGTTTCAATTGAATTATTCCATGAAATTGTGTGAATCTTAAACATAATTTCATATAACTTTGGATATATTGATTTGTGTGTTATTATGTAGAAATTAGGCTTGATCATCATGAAAAGACACAAAAGAATGGAAAAGAAAGCCAAAGAAAAGATGTTGATGTGGGTTGTTGTGCAAGCTGCAAGCGAAGTGAAGGTGAGCTCGTAGTGTAAGCACAAGGACAAATTGAAAGCGAGCCAGGAAAAAAGATGGCAGTATCTTTTGGCCTCTATGAATGCAGTGCAAGCTCAGATATTTTTGAGGGGCGGTTTAACTATTCCAGAGGCACTTGAAGTGCCTAAAGTGGGAGCTCCCCGTGCGAGCTAGTGCATAATTGGAGAGATATTTATGTACTTTTATTACTTTTTGGGACACATTCATTTTGACATTCTTAGAAACTCTTAGACAAAATATTTCTTTGTAGCACAAAAACCCCCCAAGTTCTTCATTTCTTCATCAATAAGTGATCTTTATCAAATAGAAGCTGGATTCTCATCCATTATCGATTCTTCATCGTGGATGTACATTTATCTTCTATCATTCCTTATGAAGCAAGCTACCATGGTGATGGGTAGCTAAATCCTTTGTATCAAGGGTAGATGTAGTCTTCATTGATCTTGTATTACTTTCTTTAATCTTTTGTATGTGAAGAAGTTGATGATTAATATATGGTGAATATATTTGTTCTTTATGATATATCTTTGTTTTGAATCACTCTAGACATAGATTTTGCAAAACTTGATCTAAGATATTCTTCTATCAATGAACAAACTCTAGACATAGATTTGTGAGTTAATATTTGCTTTGTATCAATCTTAAAGATTATTGTATTGATTGTTAGCATGAGACATCATCTAGTGATGGATACAATAATACTCATGAAATCGCTTTAGACATAAACGATATTGAGAGGGTACAAGATTGTATTAATTGAAAACAAATTCACATGCTTGATTAATCGAATATATGCAAGTTAGGTTGATGAAATCTATTCTTGATATGCTTTGTTAAACAAACATCTTTCTAGAATTTACTCTTTGCTAATAAAACTTATGAAAACTTATGATACCAAACAAAATACCTTTGAAAATCTTACTTAAAAATCTTTGAACTATAGAACGGCAAGTGATATCAGAACAATTCCTGTGGAGACGATAAAATAACTTTCACCACCTTATATGCTTTCAATAGACGCTTATCACCCTGAACTAGAAGGCAGAACTGCGTTTTTCCATGGGAGTTCAACTCAAAGCTCTGATTTTTCCTCCTCTGACCCAAAATCAAACAGCCACAGCATACAATATAATATCTAACATCAAAGAAATTATTAACATGCAATTTCATCAATTAATCATGGATGTGACATGGTTTGTTCATCAATTTCACAACAACATATGAACACACATTCATGACAATTTCATCAAGAAGAACACACAAAATACACAACACATAATCATACAATTAAATAGTTCATGTTATGTTCATGATTCATTAATCGAAAAGGGAAAAAGTTGTGAAAATCCTAATGGGGTTAAGAATTTTCCTCTACCCCAACATGAAATCTACACCATATTAGAGTAATCTCCCCGTAATCTTAGATTGCTTAAAAAATTCATAATTTGTTCCAAGCTCTTCTCTCCTCTTCAAGCCTTAACCTTGTCTCTTTCTTCCAATTCAGTTTTTCACGTACTCTTCTTTTTCTCTCATGTTACACTTTCCACCTCTGTCTCCCCATATTCTCTAGTTTTCTATTATTCCACCCAAAATCTCTTTTTTTTTTCTTCCTATTTTACTTTATTAAATAAAATAAAATGATTATATTCTAATATTAATTAAAAATACTAATATTCTAGTTATTTTCTAATCATTCTACCAAGCACTTATTTCTCACCACACCCTACCAATACCATTACACCCCTATAACCAGAAATCTTATTTTATTTTAATTAAAATACCAAATAATCAATTAAAGATCTAAATAATTCAATTAAATCAATTAATGAATATATGGTGTTACACGAGGCACATGATAATGACACTTCTGACCTTATCCACCGTTTCACACTTCTATGCTTTTGTTAGGCCTGCAGGAAACAATCTCTCACCCTTTAAAGTTTCAATACACTTCTCTTGAGTTAAAATTTCTTGCATTTTCATCTTTCACAATCCAAAATCGTTATCTCCAAAATTGCTTGCATTTAGCCATGGTGCTCACTTATAAATAATACCCCTTTGCCCAATAGTAGACGCCACTTGTTGTGAAATTGATAGAATAATTAAAACCATTTCAGAAGAAATTATTCAGAAATCAACCACACCAAGGAATTTGAGGCGTGGGACAAAAAACAATGACAACCAAAATTATTTGCCTTCAGTAATAAGAACTTTTAATAAAATATAAAATAGAATTAACTAGACAGAAAAAGATAAAAGAAAGCGAGAAACACACACAGTTTGTTTACCCAGTTCGATCAAATGATCTATGTTTAGGGGAGAGAGCAGCTCTCCAATTCACTATACTCCAAAAGTGTTTACAAGAGATTACAAATGAGTTACAAGAAAATATTCTTCCAAGTTCCCAAAACAAACCATATTTTCTACCCCAATTGTTTCTCAATATCTCCAAATCTCAATATATGAATCACACAATCCCAAGGTCTCCCTAAACCTTAAACCATTATTTCTCCCTTTAACTATAAAGCTCTCAAGATTGTCACACCATACATATTGCCTGACCATCATGGATTCCGCTGAATGACGCTTAACATTAGGTGTTAACATCTTGATCTCCAAAGCAAAATAACTTGATCATTTAGATCATCTTCAGACGAAGATTTTACATCATAGTGTTGTCATCATCAAAACCATTGAGGCCATATGATTGATGCATACATTATATCTACAAGCACTTAGATTCACACCTTGCACAATATCAACTCAACATACAGTATGTGCTTGAGACTGTAGTTGTGTTCTCTTATGTATCTCTTTTCTTCATCACCTCCTAATTTGGATATTTTAGTGTTCAAGTTTGTATTCATGCCCATGCTAGATGGCGAGGAACCCATTTTACTTTGCACAGACTTAGTGGAATAATTAGTAGACCCATTTCTTACTTGCGCCGAACTCAGGCTATGTTGAGACCCATAGCCCATGTGGAAATGGTCATACAAGATACAAAGGTAATTATTTGTAGATATGTGACAACTCAGAATCGGAGGTTTAAAGATAGGATTGTACAACTTGAGGAACATGAAACATATTGTATTTACAATGGATATCCTATGGTTAGTGACAGTGATTTCAAAGTATGCCCCAACAAGTTGAAACTTATATTCAATGGAGGAACCACTGTTTCAAAAATGGCAATACCTAAAATACCGTCACACCAATTCCAATTTAAGCATATAATCAATTTTCTTTCAGCAATGATCTCTTATATGGTGAGCTTTTTATAATGTTTACGTATCATGTGTTATATTTTGTTACTCAACAAACCACATTTTAATTTTGTGAATTCTTTGCAACTTTAGACGTTATAGGTGTTCTGCAAGATGTTGCTAAGAGGCAAATGGGTAGCGGTGGAAAGAAATCGTGTGCCAATATAACTATTCATGATGAAGCTGGAAATGTCATTGAGGTTGCATTATGGGACGAATACGTTAAACAATTCATGAAATGTAATATATCAAACAACTTTGCTGGACTAACACTCCTTATTTTAACACATGCGCGGTGTAAGCAAAAACAAGGCTTGACATCTAATCCTTATTTTTGACAAAATTTGTGTTCTTCATCAGTTTAAGCGTTCTCGTATGTAACGGAAATTCTATATGTTAACTTAGACTATCCCCAAAGTTCAAACCTTTAAATCATTGTATGAGAATTTTCTATGCACTATGCATTATTTCTTTAGTTTGACGACTATATCGTTTACTTGCATATCCTAAATGTTTTTTGCATTCACTTATTGCACCAGGTTAGCAGCAACAAAATCAACCATTTCTCCATCTCATTCTCTCACTCAAACATCGGATTCATTTGTACAATCTAGCAACAAAAAATAAACACACCCGAATGAGGTCAAAAGTATCTGACAAATTTGTGAATTCGGTGTCGCTTGCGCGAAAATAAGGTGCCGGCATGACAGAAGAGTCGCCACCTTTCGTTATTTATCCCTCAGAGCGGGAAAGGAAACGATCGGAAAAACCTGACGAATAAGGGTAAGACAAGGTCATCGCAACCATTGTCTGGGTTCGGGAGTCGGTTACGCAAGGGGAAGGTATTAGCACCCCTCACGTCCGTCGTACTCGACGGGATCCACGCTTGTTTGTTTACTTGGACGGGTTGGTTTTATTTTATCTACCTATCAAGGCTGGCTGAAAAAGAAAAGAAAAATGACTCGGCAAAGCGTCGCACTTTATGCCTACGTATTCTCATCAGAGAATGAGAAATCAGAGTCAACGTAGTTCGGCCTATGAAGGATTATGGGGGAAGGTAGCTCGCCAAGACTTCGCCATCTTGTGCCTACGTACTCTCAACAGGTATGAGAGATCAGAGCTCACGTAGTTCGGGAAACTACGGTTTATTTCCTGTTTTGAAAGAAGTGTTTTTTATTGTGTTTGCGATTTCAACCGCACTAGAGACTATGACCTGAGAGTGAATGTGTCGCATGTCACCCAAAGGGTACCATACTAAACATCCAGACTGTGGAAAAGGAACTCTCCTACAATCCTTTCTCAGATAGCTTAAGGCTCGTAACGTACGAAAGAAATCATTCATGATTACTGTATCTTAAACTGTTTTGAGATGAGAAGAGAACAGGCCCAACTAGGAGGGAGACTATCAAGTCCTACTGTTATCATGCCATGGATTCATCCTATGGTTGAGGTTTGAACAGGGAACTCCTAGAAGTTGTCATGCATAGGTTTCAACCTAAAAGTCTATCATCAAATCCTTATCAAAGGAAATGAGAGTCCTAAGGGATCATGTCAATGATACACCAAAACAGACAAAAGCATCAGCTTTAAACAGTAAAATGCATGCAATGCAAGTGAGGGAGGAAATGTGTGTGGGGCTTCAGCCTCCACAAGCTCATCTCAACCTCAAGCCAGTCATGAAATAACAGTAATCATACTGAAAAATAAACAACATGCTATCAAGCAATAAACAGATAAAAGAAATGAAGTGCCATCCAGGTTTGAGAAAGAAATTATCTACATCTAATCTCTCCCTAATCCTAACCCTAAAACGAAACCCTAATCAACTTCTAAGCAAAGCCCTAAAGCAAAACCCTAACCAAAAGAAATCAATCCCAGTCTTCAAGCTTCAAAACAAGCTTACTAAAGAAAGGGAGCTAAGTAGGCAGACTCGTAGTGCCTTCCACAGGAAAGCACTAGGAGGCTTATACTTAGGAATCATATCCTATGTGGCTCAACAACTGTGATCAGTTTACATTCCTCCTCAGGAGAAACTAAACTCACATGAAGGCTCCAACATCATTGGATACTTAAGAAGTCCTAGATGAACTAAGGGAACTAAGTGAACAGACCCATAGTGCCTTTCTCAAGAAAGTACTAGGGGGCTTCCACTTAGGAATCATATCCCATGTGGCTCAACAACTGTGATCAGTTTACATTCCTCCTCAGGAGAAACTAAACTCACATGAAGGCTCCAACATTATTGGATACTTAAGAAGTCCTAGATGAACTAAGGGAACTAAGTGAACAGACCCATAGTGCCTTCCTCAGGAAAGTACTAGGGGGCTTCCACTTAGGAATCGTATCCCATGTGGCTCAACAACTGTGATCAGTTTACATTCCTCCTCAGGAGAAACTAAACTCACATGAAGGCTCCAACATCATTGGATACTTGGGAAAGAGGTGAGAAGAAAGAATGAAAGATATCCATAGTGCCTTCCTCAGGAAAGTACCATGAATTTCCCTCAAACTTCAGGATCTCAAACCTCACAAACAGAGAACAAGCTCCAACCTCTCAACCTCTGGGTCTTGATCTTCAATCTTCTCCTTCATCATGCTCCTTCAACAAGGTCTTCACAACAAACCAAGCCCCACAACAATTCCCAAAGATAAACCCCCAGAGATGGACAATCAACACAAAACATGCCACACAAACAGTCCTATTCAGAAAATACTCCAAAAATACTAAAGAAAGGGGGAAAAATCTAACATTTATTCACAAGGGTTTATTACACCTACCCATAATATCTCTATAATCCCATACCCAAAAATCAAGTCAAAACTTTTAAAAGAAAATGATTTACTTCACCTATGCTAAACCTAAACCCTAATTATGATTACTCTAATCTCACCTAATCAAATCACCTAAAAATTAATCCTAAAAATATGAATTAAATCCTATGGGAATGTTAATGTCCTAAGTTAATCACCCTAAAAAGAATGGAGCAAAAATCTTAAAAGAACTACCTAAACAAAATTGAACAAAATGAAGTATCAAACTAAATCATTTAAAAAAGCTATTTAAAAGAATAATATTCTAAAAATACTAAACTAAAAATAAAATGGAATTTTTGTTTTTATTAATTTTCTAGACAGGAATATGAGTCTGTAGAAAAAACAAGAAATGAAAAATATTAATTTTTCTATTATTTATGAATTTTATAAGATGCAAGAAAATAAAAGAAATTAAAAATAAGAAAATAAAAGGAAATGGGGAGGGGGTGCGTTTAGAAGAGGCGCCTAGTTGTTTTTTCTATGGGCCAGAGAACTGGGTGGTGCAGATAGTAAGCGTTAGGCCCACATGCATTTCAGAAATTAAACTCAAAAAATAAAAGGAAAATGACTAAACGCGTGGTTCAAATAGCAAGTTTTTCCAGTTCATTTTCAGTTGGGCTTTGGTTGGAGGGTGCGTGTAGTAATGTGATCCAGGGCCCAGGTCACCGTTTAATTTAAACGCTGCGTTTTGCGCAGTCAAGGTTTCCCTCCGTTTCTGATTTGAATGTTGGCCGCACGATGAGGTTAACAAGTCAAATATCTGAGATGATCTAACGGTGCATGGTCATCGTCTCCAACACACCATCTAGGGTTTCAGTTTTCAGTTTTCATGCACACGATTTCTCCTCCTTCGTGCTCTCTCATATGGCCATGAAAAGCCACGATCCAAAGACCAAAGTTGCTCCATTTCTCTCCAAGAACACGATGGTACCCATAGTTTTCACTGAAACATCTTGTATCTTCCAAACAGAACGCATGAAGGTTAGGGTTTCAACATGCTACACTGATATCAACTTCGATGAACCTTAATTCCAATGGTACTACCTTGTTCCTCATATTACCCTAATCAATCTAAACTATAACATGCTAACTACAACCTACTAAACAGCTTATTCTTGAACTTTAAAGAATCTAGGGTCTGCCATGAAACCTCACAAGAAGCTCTCTAACTCTCAGAACATGATCACCTGACCTAGCCTATTCATTCTACACCTAGAAACCTAATGGAAAGCGCATAAATAATGAGATATGGGGAAGCATACCAACCTGTCAAGTTGTAATGGTGGAGGTGTGCAGAGCTTGATTCAGAGCTTGCAACCTTCCATGATTGATCTTTAATGGATGATAAGAGTTCTGTATGCAAAAAGATTGATGGATAATGCTTGTAATGAGTGAATCGTGGCTTGCTTGCACTTGAAGTCTCTCTTGAATATAACCTTCTCCCTTACTCTTCTCCACTGAATTCCCCCAACCATTTTCTTCATTGTGAGCTCCTCAATATATAACAATCAATGGAAGATCCTAGATTCATCTAGAAAGTTCTAGAAAGTCATGGAATTTCTCATGTAGTGACATATGGTATTATCTCATCTCATGCATTAAGACCTTTAATTTTGCTTTAAAATCTCCTCACATGAGATATTGGGAGTGTATGAGTGAAAAACAAGCACAACCTTGCCTTATGTGAAGTTTTCCAAAGGTTCCTTATTATGCAAGTAACATGATTACAAAGCAACCCCTATTTTTAGACCTCAAATCAAAAATGTGTTTAAACCATTGTTTTTAAAATTATGTTTGGATTCAAAATGACATATTACATGACCTATTTTGGATTTGTAGATCTCTCAAACCATTTTCCAACTTGGATCCATTTAAGTTATATGCCATTTTTAGGTCATTTTCACCCATTCTTGTCAATCCTTGCTACAAGCTTTTCCAACAACTCATGACCACTTTTTTAGGCTTAAAATGCCATTTTGAACAACTTTTATGTTTTGAGTTTTTTCATTTGAGGCTTGGAAATAGGAGATATGGCCTTTGCTTAAAATGACCTATAACTTCCAAATGACCAAAATACCCCTGCCTTGTACAAACCATAAGTTGAGTTCTACAAATCCTATGAAGGACTTATATAACTCTCTAGAAATCTAAGAAGATGCTCTTAAACATTCATGTTGACCAAGAGATCATAGGAATCATCCTACTAGGGCAAAAGTTGTCTGCAAGTTGGGTGACTTTCAAGGACCCAGATTCACACACCTCAGATGACCTGTAATTTGTCAAAACCATAACTTGAGCTCTGCAAATCCTATCAAGGACTTCTACCACTCAAATTAAATCTAAGAACAAGCTCTACAACATTCATGTTGTGGGAAAGATGAGATAACAATCACATCTTGAGCTAAAACTGCCTGGAAGATAGGGATCAAACTAGGGTTTTTTCACTAACAATCCTTAGAAACCCTAACTTAAAACTTCTCAAAATCCTCAATCATGATGAGTTGGTCTAGGAATCATACTTATAACATCTCCATACATCATTCCATGATCTCATGGCCCTTGGATTAGGTCTCAACCTTTTCCAAATCTTCAGTTGACCTAGGGTTGACCCAGTCAAAACCCTAATTCTACCACTCATGGTTGAGTCTTCTGAATTCTTGCATAATGACCTCTCTGGGCTTCATGATGGCTTTCAAGACATCTCATAAGCTTTCTCAAAGCTTCCAGTTCATTCTCAAAGTCTCAGAATCATCTGAGGAGCTCCCACAACTCTCAAGCTATGAAGCACACAACCTTGGTTTCAACCAATTCCTCTGAGGATCTCTTGAACTTTCTGATGAAGGTATCAACCTGCAAACACTTGATGGATAAATAAATGTTGGTCAAATTTTGGGGTGCAACAGCTGCCCCTATTCAAACGGCTTGAACCTGACTGGGTGAGAAGCGAACGGCTCTCAGCCAATCAAGGTGCGAGACGGTTGAATACCGGTAAACCCGAAAATTTGCCAACTGCACGAGCACACGATACTCTGTGGGGAACAAATCTTCGAATACTGCAATACTAGCTGCGCGGCAACTAGCTAGAGAAATACTGATCTGACATCGCCGTCAGTTATCCACGTTAACTTCTTCTGACATCGTCTTCAGGCAACCAAAACACCCAACATCACCGCTGGAAGACTAAACCACCTGGCATCGCCGTCAGAAGCAGACAAAATTCTGAGGAACACCCAACATCGCTGCTGGAACACCAAATCACCTGACATCGCCGTCAAGAACAACCATAACTCGGGGAAACAAACATCCAACATCGCCGTCGGAGAACTAAATCTGACATCGCAGTCGATCAACCAAAATACCCAACCTCACCGCTGGAGAAATAAATCTGACATCGCCGTCGGACAATCAAAATGCCCTGCATCGCCGCTGGAGAACTAAATCTGACATCGCCGTCGGACAATCAAAATACCCCGCATCGCCGCTGGAGAAAATACAACACGGAACAACTCTGACCTGGGGCTCTCCCTCAGAACCATAACGAACATCCGAATACTACTGCATACTGATCCCACCGTAGAACTTCAACATCAAAGCTATATGAAACCCTGGCCCCTGGCCACTTCCAGCTTCAGCTAGAAAAGATCTTCAAGTACTCCTGAAGATGAAATCCTTGGCCTTCAAGGATATAAACCTTGCCCGTCGGCGATTCCAACTTCAGCTAGAAAAGATCTTCAAGTATTTCTGAAGATAATCATCCTTGGCCTTCAAGGATATAAACTTTGCCCGTCGACAACTCTGCAGGAGGTATCTTCGACTTCAGCCTGAAGAAATGGTCCTTGGCCTTCAAGGATACATGGGTCTGCCTTCAGGCAGCTCCGCCTCTGCTATAGAGTATCCGTGACTTCAGTCAGGGATATACTTCGGCCTTCAGTCCGAAAAATGAATCCTAAGTCATTCATGACTTTGGGTATAACCTTGCCTTCAGGCACCTTCGCTTCAGCTTGGGAAATCTGTGACTTCAGTCAGAGAAGTGGTATCTTGAGCCATTCATGACTCTACGGGGATTCAAACACTTTACCTTCAGGCAGACTCCGCTTCAGCTGGAGAAACATCTTCGACTTCAGTCAGAAGAAACACTATTCACTTGATCGCAATCAATCATCACCTCAGGATAACCGACTTGGTCTTCAGGCTAACACGGATCACCTTGCATACAAAAGCTGTATCTACAAACTTTTGAACCTTGTCTTCAGACAAACGTTGATTCATCAACAAGGAAACCTGAATCCACAGGAACCTTCTGATATCGCCTTCAGGCGTTTACGAAGTCCATCTTCAGATTAGACATTATTGTTGGAGCAAACATATCACGCCGCTATTCTCTTGACATCCTGTCAAGTCGTTGCTAAATAAAAGCAAACATGCCGGGTCACCGGAAATAATCATCAGGTTAACAACTCTGTTGAGGAGAGAGGAATGAGAGTTCACCCAAACAATCCTGACGACCCACTTGGGGAAAAGGAAGAAGGGTTCACCCAAACAACCTTGTATACTTTGCTGCAGAAAAACGAGAGAGTTCACCCAAACGACTTCAACAACTGCTGGGGAGTCAAAGAGTCTGACATCGCCGTCGAACACACATCCAACCTCGCCGCCGGAAACAAACATAATCTGACCTCGCCGTCAAATCCAACATCCAACCTCGCCGCCGGAAACACACAGCTGACCTCGCTGTCAAAGTGGAGAAACTTCGTTGGGGAACTGACCACACAGTAACCGGTAGCACATAGTCGATCATACCGCTTCACGGTCAGACTTCAATCATGGAGCCTTCAGGAGAGATTCTAACTTCGCCGTTGGAAAACCTGTTGGGGATGATGCTTCGCCGCTGGGGAATTTGGAGAACTATCACGTAACTCCACTCCGGGGGTCTAGAACTCATTCTGGATAAATCAACTCTGCTGAGGGCTTCAAGAATCATCTTGAACAAACAGCTCCGTCGGGCACCTTCAAGAATCATCTTGAACCGATAACCATTCTGGAGCAAACATTCTGTTGGGGATTTCAGGAATCTTCCTGGGCAACTCTTGCTGGGGACAAACCAATCACGGCCTGAGCAGCTTCCAAGGATTCGGCTCTCTTGGAGTTTCAGGAACCATCCTGGGCGATCTTCGCCGGAGACTCTGGGTATCAACTTAAGCAACCAACTCTAGAGACTGCGCTGGGGATCTCACAAATCATCTTGAGCAAACGGCCCTGCTGAGGGATTCGAGAATCATCTTGAACTGAAGACTTCGCTGGGGATCTCAAAAATCATCTTGAGCTGAAGACTTCGTTGGGGAGAATGTCAGGAATCATCCCGAGCAACTGATCCTTCGGCGGAACACCTGTAAAACAAGAATGGTAATAACCTAGATCATGTTTATGATGCATATGCTTCGGCGCCATGCCCCACACGGTGGAAATGCTATGCGTTTATGCTAAATGCTATGCAATCATGCATAATGATGTGATCCCGTCAGCAAAATAAATGCCGGGGGGAAGTTCTCCTGTCAAGGAGAAAAGAACTACTCCGATAGAGGAATCATCCTGCTGAGGAGGATATTAACACGCCAACATTAATTGGGCTCCGTCTGAGGAATTGATCTTCCGTTGACTGCTGCAGGGGAAACAACTTCAGTTGATCGCTGCAGGGGGACGAAGCTCTATGAGAACCTGGACCTGCTGAAGGAAAGCGATGTCAATCGCGGGAGTGAACTGCGTGGCCGCCATGGCTACTTTTCTGGGGATAACAACTCTGTGGGGGACCAACTTCAGCTGCTCAACACTCCACTGGGGAAGAACCAATCATGATTTAATCACCTTCCAAGGATTCGGCTCTCTTGGATATCTGCGAACTCGGCTGAGGAAGGAGAAGCCATTCTTCTTTGCTGGGAAGAGTACAACTCTGGGGGGAGATACAGCATCAGCTGTTCAACACTATGCTAGGGACAATCTACTCATGGTCCCAACTGCTTTCAAGGATTCGGCTCTCTTGGGGGTTTGCGGACTCAGTCGGGGAGAGAAATCATTCTACTTCACTGGAGAGTACGACTCTGACGAGGAGTTTCAATTCCGCTGGGGAAGAAGGAATCATCCGACTTCGGGGGAGAATACAACTCTGTAGAGGAATACAGCCTCAGCTGTTCCAACACTCTACTGGGGAAGAGGGAACCATCCGGCTTCAGGAGAGGGTACGGCTCTTGGTGGGGAATCTCAATTCCGCTGGAGACTTCAGTCTGGCACCATCAGTTACTGCATACTTCGGCGTAAGAATAGCTCCTACGAAACCTGCACTTGTGACCCGGTGCTGGGGAAGAATACGCACTTGGCGCGCAACTCAGCTGAGAGGATGACGTTCCTTCAGGATGCGTCTGCTTGGGGGAAGAGAATCTTCTCTGCCTGGGGAAACATATCAATGCTCACTATCTTGCGTTCAGATTCTGTGGAGGAGATACTACTGAACACTGCTGGAGAAGGAGGACTCGCCCTGCTTCGGGGATGCGGACGGTGCATTGCCTGGAATATGCCACACCTGCAACAACACAAACAAACGGGCAAGATACCCTCCTCAAAGGGGCCTATCAAGGTTATTATCTCGTGACAATATTCAGGTAATTAATTGTTTCAACAATCAATGGGCCTAGGCCCGTAAGTTTATGTATGCGCATTTTATCAAAAACAACGGCGTTTTCATTCGCAAGCAAAACAGATAAATGCTAAACAGGCAAGCAGAATTGCTGAATAATATGCATTTTATTGATGATGAACCCCTGAATGGGTAAAAAAATGTTTTTACAACAGATGCAAACTCCTGGAATGAGGAAGCCGCGCAAAAATACAACATAAATATACATCAGTATATACAAATGTCGGCAACGAGGCGTGGACGAACACCATGAGTTGATCCCTCTAAGACCCACTCGACTTCGATATTTCTCCGACGCTTCAACTTCGGAAGGGATTGATTCAGATAAACGGCCCTCAGGTCCTCCAAACCACTAAATAATGAAAGTCCACACGCGGAACGCAGTCATTTGCTTATTCAAATCCCTAACTTTTGCGTGAACTGCCCTTTACGGGTTTTCAGTTCACCGGGATACCCTTTTTTGCCGAAGCCGCCCAGTGTAGGTTTTCGACTTCGCGGGTGTACATTTTTTTCAATATATCCCTAATTTTTCCCGAACCTTTTATTCTGTTTTTGGTTCGCCGGGATGCCCCTTTTTTGCCTGGACTCTTTCTTTTTTGTCCAGCGGGTCTCTTTTCAAGCAAAGTATTTTTTAACTGCGTCCGCGTTCACCGGGGATGCAAAATCTTCACCATCCATCGTGGATAACAACAAAGCTCCTCCCGAGAAGACCTTGCTGACGACATACGGCCCTTCGTAGTTCGGAGTCCACTTGCCCCAGTGATCGGAGTGTGGCGGAAGAATCTTCTTCAGGACGAGATCACCCGTCTGAAAGCTTCTAGGACGCACCTTCTTATCATAAGCTTTCTTCATTCGGCTCTGGTATAGACGACCAAATGCAATCGATGCTAACCTCTTCTCGTCTATCAGGATGAGTTGGTTCAAACGATTCGTAATCCATTCTGCCTCGTCGAGTTTCACATCAACCAAAACTCGCAAAGAAGGAATCTCCACTTCTAACGGTAGGACAACTTCCATACCGTACACCAAGGAGTAAGGAGTTGCCCCGGTCGACGTACGCACCATCGTACGATAACCGTGCAAGGCAAACGGCAGCATCTCGTGCCAATCTTTGTACGTCACAACCATCTTCTGAACAATCTTCTTTATGTTCTTGTTGGCGGCTTCGACGGTGCCATTCATCTTCGGCCGATAAGGAGATGAGTTGTGGTGTTCAATCTTGAAGCTCTGGCACAGCTCCTTCATCATCTTGTTATTCAAATTCGAACCATTATCAGTAATGATCCGCTCGGGAACTCCATAACGACAGATGATGTCCCTCTTTATGAATTTAGCTACCACCTGCTTGGTCACATTAGCGTACGAGGCTGCCTCCACCCATTTGGTGAAGTAGTCGATAGCTACCAGAATGAAACGATGACCATTGGATGCAGTGGGCTCGATCTTGCCTATCATGTCGATGCCCCACATGGAGAACGGCCAAGGGGAGGACATGACATTCAATGGGCACGGCGGCACATGAACTTTATCAGCATAAATCTGGCATTTATGACATCTCTTCGCGAATCTGAAGCAATCCGACTCCATAGTCAGCCAGTAATATCCTGCTCTCAGGATCTTTCTCGTCATGGCATGCCCACCGGCGTGCGTACCAAATGTGCCCTCATGGACTTCCTCCATGAGCATACTTTCCTCCTTCTCATCTATACATCTGAGTAGCACGAGATCATGGTTTCTCTTATACAACACTCCATCAGGATTGAGATAAAAGTTTCCAGACAGCCTCCTCAGAGTCTTCTTATCCTGGGTTGACGCACCCGCAGGATACTCCTTAGTCATAAGGAAGGTCTGGATGTCGTGGAACCATGGCTTGCCGTCGGCGGCATCCTCGATTGCAAAGACAAATACCGGTCTATCAAGACGCGAGAGAGCAATCCTTGGAGCCTCATTCCAAAAATTGACCTTATACATTGAAGCTAACGTGGCTAAGGCATCAGCCATCTGATTTTCAGCCCTGGGTACATGATGAAGTTCCACTCGATCGAAGAACGGAAGCAGCCTCCTGGCATAATTCATGTACGGCACCAAATTCGCTTGACGAGTTTCCCACTCCCCTTTAATCTGATTGATTATAAGCGCTGAGTCACCATACACGTCTAGATTCTTGATTCTCAAATCAATTGCCTCTTCTAGACCCATAATACATGCTTCATACTCCGCCTCATTGTTGGTAACTGGAAAAGTCAGTCTCGCAGTAAACGGGATGTGGGATCCGTGAGGAGTCGTGATGATAGCCCCGATGCCACTTCCATAGGAATTAACCGCTCCATCGAATATCAACTTCCACTGAGATTTCCTATCTGGCCCCTCACCGGGCAATGGCTCATCGCAATCCTTCGCTTTGAGAAACATAATATCCTCGTCAGGGAATTCAAACTTCATCGGCTGGTAATCCTCGATTGGCTGCTCGGCAAGGTAATCAGACAATACGCTTCCCTTAATGGCCTTCTGGGAGACGTACTGAATATCATATTCCGTTAACACCATTTTCCATCTGGCAATCCTGCCCGAAAGAGCCTGCTTCTCAAAGACGTACTTGATCGGATCCATCTTCGAAATCAGCATAGTGGTGTGATTGAGCATATACTGTCGTAGACGTTTGGCGGCCCAAGCTAATGCACAACACGTCTTCTCCAGCATCGAGTATCGAGATTCACACTCAGTGAACTTTTTACTCAAATAATAAATGGCATGCTCTTTTCTGCCTGTCTCGTCGTGCTGACCGAGAACACACCCCATACTATTCTCCAGAACCGTCAGGTACATGATTAATGGCCGTCCAGCCACTGGGGGTATCAAGATTGGAGGTTCTTGAAGATACTGCTTTATTTTGTCGAATGCCTTCTGGCAATCCTCATTCCAAGTAATCGCCTGATCTTTCTTTAAAAGTTTGAACATCGGTTCACAAGTGGCCGTGAGCTGAGAGATAAACCTTGCAATGTAGTTTATTCGGCCCAAGAAACCACGAACTTCTTTTTCTGTTTTCGGCGCTGGCATTTCTTGAATAGCTTTTATTTTCGCAGGATCAACTTCGATACCTCGTTCACTAACGATAAACCCCAATAACTTTCCGGACCGCACTCCGAAAGTGCACTTGTTAGGATTCAGCCTCAGCCTGAACTTCCTAAGCCTCTCAAAAAGCTTCAATAAGTTGACCAGATGCTCTTCCTCCATTTGGGACTTTGCAATCATGTCATCAACATAGACCTCGATCTCATGATGAATCATATCATGAAACAAAGTTACCATTGCTCGCTGGTAAGTGGCCCCTGCGTTATTCAGACCGAAGGGCATTACCTTATAGCAAAATGTTCCCCAGGGGATGATAAACGTCGTTTTCTCCATGTCCTCCGGTGCCATCTTAATCTGATTGTAACCGGAGAAGCCATCCATGAATGAAAACACGGAGAACTGGGCGGTGTTGTCGACCAACACATCGATATGAGGCAACGGGAAATCATCCTTAGGGCTCAACCTATTCAAATCCCGATAATCGACGCACATGCGTACCTTACCGTCCTTCTTCGGTACAGGCACTATATTGGCGACCCACGAAGGGTAAGTGGTAACGGCCAGAAATCCTGCGTCCAACTGCTTCTGGACTTCTTCTTTGATTTTTACAGCCATATCTGGTCTCGTCCTCCTAAGCTTCTGCTTGACTGGAGGGCAATCTTCTCGCAACGGCAAGCGATGAACCACGATGTCTGTGTCAAGTCCGGGCATATCTTCGTATGACCAAGCAAAGGCGTCATTGTACTCTCGAAGCATCTCGACCAGTCTATGCTTGACATCATTCTGCAGCGCAGCCCCTACTCTGACATTTTTGACGAGCTCTTCAGAACCCAGATTTACGATCTCAATATCTTCCTCATGAGGCAGAATAACCTTTTCCTCTTGTCTCAACAAGCGGGCCAACTCTTCCGGAAGGTCTTCGTCTTCATCAATCTCATCCTCGGCTTGATAGATCGGGCAATCGAAGTCGTAATGAGCCGTAGAGGGTCCAGAGTCGATGTCGTCTGTTATGTGGATCATGCAATAACAAGGGTTAAGTTTAAAGCAAGAATATGCAGGTTAGCACAAACCTCGTTGCCATTTTACTGTTTTTTCAAAATAAACATAAAACGGGAATAACAGAGAACACAATATTTGAGTACGAAGAAAACGCCTTTGATTTATTAACAAAATGCATGTACATAATCCAACAAGGCCCTGACAATAAAACCACTATGCCTCGGGCAGGACGTAGGGTTGTACAAAGATTGTAAAAAGTAAATCATTACTCTTCACTTGTCAGCTGGATAATCTCCTTGATGGTCCAATTGTTGAGGCGCTCGCCCAGCTTGCTTGGCTGAATCCAGGCGTCAAGATCACAATCGATATCCCCGCTGTCCTCTGACGCCGCGTTGATGCTTTCGAAAATCACTCCGCCACTGGTAAATAGGATCGGCCCCTTCCCACGAGACGAACTGCTAGACGAAGAAGATGAAGCTTCAGCTTCAGGAGAATACCCCAATCCAAACTTATCCTGCTTGATCGGTATCTCCAAAACATGCCCCCAGCCTGGGGTGGAACCGGCTTTGACGACGACCCGAGCTTCTTTGAACGAGGAGAGATTCATCTCTTGCTTCTCTACGACGACAGGAGCTACCTCTTTCACCTTGACGGCTTCAAATGCTTGGCAGAGAGTTTCATGGATTTCGCCATCCATTTCAACATACTTAAAGGATGACAAGTGGCTCACCATAATGTCCTCCTCACCACAGACGGTTACTATGCTTCCCCCGACAGCATATTTGAGCTTTTGATGTAGCGTGGACGTCACGGCACCAGCAGCATGGATCCATGGCCGACCTAAGAGGCAACTGTAGGCAGGCATGATATCCATGATATAAAAAACAGTATCGAACGTCTCCGGACCAACTTGAATCGGCAGGGTCAACTCTCCGAAAACGTGGCGCTTAGTTCCGTCAAATGCTTTCACCACCAGATCACTGGGCGTGCAAAGCAATCCACGAGTGTCCAATTTCATTAGTGCCTTCTTCGGAAGCACATTAAGCGACGAACCCGTGTCCACCAGGACATGCGACATGATTGTGCCTCTGCACTCTATCGAGACGTGCAAGGCGTTGTTGTGATCTCTCCCTTTAGGAGTCAGCTCTAAATCTGTGAAACCTAGCCCATTGCCAGCATTAACATGGGCTACCACCTCTTCTAGCTGATTCACGGATATCTCTTGCGGTACGTAGGCAGTGTTCAATACCTTCAGTAACGCGTTGCGGTGCACTTCAGAACACAGCAACAAGTTGAGAATAGAAATCTTTGACGGAGTCTGATGAAGATGGTCTACAATCTTGTAGTCGCTCTTCTTGATTAACCGCATGAACTCCTCAGCATCTTTGACAAGCAAATCTTTCTCTGCGCCACAAGGGACCTCTTCGACGGCTCGGCCTTTACCCTTATCAGCAGCATCAGCTCTGACCACTTTCTCTGCCACAACCTCTGTCGGTGCAAACACTCTTCCGCTTCGAGTAATACCACTGACTCCTGCGAGATTCTGCACAGTCGACCCATACGGCTCCAGCTCTACCTTCTGACCATTGCAATAGACTTCGGCGCCATAATGCCATGGAACGGTGTTAGTGCTCTCGAATGGGATCGGCCCGGCCCTGGTAATAGTGATTGTAGGCGGTCAGGGCGCATAAATGGTAATGGGTTGACGAGGAATGGTGATGGTGGAGACTTCATCTGCCTGTTTCAACACAACCTCTCCTGATACACTTTCGAATCTCCGGCTGAACTGCAAAATACCCTCAGACATCAGACTTTGGATACCTTCTACCAGCTGCTCACACCCATCAGGATGTGTAGCACAAGCCATGCATAACTCTCCGCATCCTGGAAAGAACCCCTTCTTCAACAACTTAGCTTTGACGAAACTAAGCGGCGTCTTTAAGTCTTTGACATCAGTCAACAGATCTGCACTCTCCTCTTTGATAATGGCGTTCACTCCGCCTCCCCTATGATGAGGCATAGGGTTTTTGGTGACATTGGGCACATTATCAGAAAAGTTAATAACCTTGGCGTCTACCAGGTCCTGCACCTTATGCTTAAAGGCTTTGCAGTTCTCAATCGTATGGCCTGGTGCCCCAGTATGGAAATCGCAAGTGGCATTTGCGTCATACCCCGGTGGTGGTGCCCCTGTTAAGGGAGTCAACATCCTCTTTTGCACTAACTGAAGCTGAAGCAAAGTTTGCAAGAGCTGCGCATACGACATAGGTGGTGCTTCGAAGTGACGGCTTGCCAGAGGAGCCCGATTCTGATATTTTCTATATCCCTGCTGATTCTGTTGTTGCGGCTGCTGCTGCTACGGTTGCGGAGCTGCTGGGATATTTATGCTAGCTATCTGCTGCTGAGGGCCTTTGCCCTTTCTCCGAGCGTTGGTGACAGCACTCGCATCCCCCTCTCGATGTTTACCAGCGTAGGGTTTCTTTCCACCTCCTCTAGCTGAGGATGATTCACCTTGAATTTTTCCAATCTTTATACCATTCTCGACATGCTCGCCCATAGTGATGAGAGCCGAGAATGTCCCAGACATGCCACTGACTAGCTTTTCATAGTAGATTCCAGGAAGGGTAGCCACGAACATTTGCACGAGCTCGCGCTCAACCATCGGCGGTTGAACCCGAGCAGCCAACTCGCGCCACCGCTGGGCGTACTCCTTAAAGCCTTCGTTGTTCCGCTGCGAAAGGTTCTGGAGTTGGACTCGGTTGGGGGCCAAGTCGCTATTGTACTGATAGTGGAGGACAAACGCTTCAGCGAGATCTTTCCAGGTGCGCACGGTAGTGGGCTCCAAGCCCATATACCACTCGAGGGATGGACCAGAAAGACTATCTTGGAAGAAGTGCATCAGCAACTTCTCATCGTCGGAATAGGCAGACATCTTTCTATAATAAGATCGAAGGTGGACACGAGGGCAAGTAGTACCCTTATACTTCTCAAAAACAGGCACCTTGAACTTATGAGGTACCTTGAAATCAGCAATTAACCCCAGCTTGGACATATCAACGCCCAAAGTATTCTGATTCTCAATGTCTCTCATTTTGTCTTCCAGCGCTTTGAACCTGAGTCGCGCTTCAGCATTCAACTCTGCTTCCACACCTCTTTGAGAAAACACATCATCCTGATGATCCTCAAGCCACGGTTGAGGCACCAACAGATTTCCGACGCCAGCGTTGCCATTGACCGACCCTATGTTGACATTAGCTCCCAGACTACCATTGCCGACGCCCGTCGCATTGAGTCCGATATTGGTCATCATGTTGCCATTAGCACTGTCGTTGCCCCCGGCAACAGGAACAACATTCTGTGGAGCATCGACCGGAGGAGGAGTAGGCACAGCCCCGCCATGAAGTATGCCGTTACTATCAACCCTGGAGATCAAAGGTTGAACCAAAGTACGAAGCTGGTCCTGACCATTAGCGACTACCTGCATCAGTTCCATAAAACGATCCATCCGTTCACGGAGCTCTTGAACATTTGACTGCACCTGATCCATGATCCTTGTCTGATTAGCTCGAGTTGAGTAACGGTGAATGAGTCTCTGATCAATCCTGGAAACCGGAAGCAGCTCGGAACCTGTGAACCTGAAAAACCTGTCAACATTAAAGGTTAGGGAAAGCAACAAAATGTACACCATGCAAATGCTTCATGCAGATGTATGAGTGTGTCTGTGTGCTTGGGAGATTTCCCCCGATCCTAGCGCCTTGGTGCCAGTGCTGACAATAAGAAGGAGAAGAAATCTGAGCCCAATCATGGAAACATCAATCTCATATACACATGGGAAGCCTATAGCATCAGCGACAGTCAACTTCGACACATCAGGGGCCGGGAACCTGTACGCAACAGTCTTCTTGAGAGAGGCCATAATAATACAAGAGGAGGCGAGAAATCCTGGATCAGGGAAATGGTAACTGCAACACAGACACATGTTAATGGGATGCAAATGAACATGCAAACTAATGCAAAATGCAGGCATGCAATAATATATCCAAGTAGCTGCTGTGGAGGTTCTGTGTCAATAATCACTGATGAGAAGAAAACCGCGGCGTAAGACCACTGATCTGATCTGCTAAGAACGACCTTCTGATAGGACCATATATATAAGATCAAAATTCTGCTCTGTCGGGAACAAATGTCTGATAATAAGGACCCCGGATGTATGATCAAGAAATATCTGCTGATGAAGTCTTCAGACCCCAAATCAAAAATCTGCCCTATCAAAAGCAAACATACAGCTGCTGATGAGATCTTCAGACCCCACTCAAAATCTGCCCTATCAAGAACAAACAACATCTGCTGATGAGATCTTCAGACCCCACTCAAAATCTGCTCTATCAAGAACAAACACCATCCGCTGATGAGATCTTCAGACCCCACTCAAAATCTGCTCTATCAAGAACAAACCACTGATGACGATACTCTGATCAAAACCTGCTCTATCAAGAACAGACATACACCTGATGACAAGATCCTCTGATCAAAACCTGCTCTATCAAGAACAGACAAATCTGCAACTGAGAAACCCTGGTACCAACATAACTGATCCACTGTCGAGAAAAACAGGTAGTCTGAAGGTCAAAGTTTCCTGCACTAAACCCAATCCCGCTCACAGGTATGGACCTAATCCACGGACAAAGGTACGGCATCCTATGCGGTCATCAGCGTCACAGACTTTCATGAGTGACGATACGATTCCCAGAAGGAGTGGCATCATCAAGTCATGAAGAGGCCTCACTTAGCTGACTTCCAAATGATCGGTCCCCAGAGTCGACAATCCTCACGTCTGGACTCCCCTCATATCCTCAGGACCGGAAAGGAGCACCTCGGCGAGAACCTCGTCTGAGCGCAGATTTCGTAGGGAACTGTGCCTGCTCAGCAGACAGGTCCGTCTACTACTCTCCGCAACTATGTCTAGGTGTATACTCAAGCCCAGGTTCGGCTTCTCACTCATAGTAACCTCCCTCTCCCACAGCAGCATAGATAATCATATCAAACTGGAAATAAAATGCGGGAAATAAAGTGAGAGAAGTAAAAATGCGATAAATAAACGCAACCCAACAAGCAAACATACAAGCGCTAGGATTGACTCTCATAGGGAACCGGAGAACCAGAGATTCTGGGTTCGATCCCCAGCAGAGTCGCCAGCTGTCGCTTGCGCGAAAATAAGGTGCCGGCATGACAAAAGAGTCGCCATCTTTCGTTATTTATCCCTCAGAGCGGGAAAGGAAACAATCGGAAAAACCTGACGAATAAGGGTAAGACAAGGTCATCGCAACCATTGTCTGGGTTCGGGAATCGGTTACGCAAGGGGAAGGTATTAGCACCCCTCACGTCCGTCGTACTCGACGGGATCCACGCTTGTTTGTTTACTTGGACGGGTTGGCCTATCAAGGCTGGCTGAAAAAGAAAAGAAAAATGACTCGGCAAAGCGTCGCACTTTATGCCTACGTATTCTCATCAGAGAATGAGAAATCAGAGTCAACGTAGTTCGGCCTACGAAGGATTATGGGGGAAGGTAGCTCGCCAAGACTTCGCCATCTTGTGCCTACGTACTCTCAACAGGTATGAGAGATCAGAACTCACGTAGTTCGGGAAACTACGGTTTATTTCCTGTTTTGAAAGAAGTGTTTTTTATTGTGTTTGCGATTTCAACCGCACTAGAGACTATGACCTGAGAGTGAATGCGTCGCATGTCACCCAAAGGGTACCATACTAAACATCCAGACTGTGGAAAAGGAACTCTCCCACAATCCTTTCTCAGATAGCTTAAGGCTCGTAACGTACGAAAGAAATCATTCATGATTACTGTATCTTAAACTGTTTTGAGATGAGAAGAGAACAGGCCCAACTAGGAGGGAGACTATCAAGTCCTACTGTTATCATGCCATGGATTCATCCTATGGTTGAGGTTTGAACAGGGAACTCCTAGAAGTTGTCATGCATAGGTTTCAACCTAAAAGTCTATCATCAAATCCTTATCAAAGGAAATGAGAGTCCTAAGGGATCATGTCAATGATACACCAAAACAGACAAAAGCATCAGCTTTAAACAGTAAAATGCATGCAATGCAAGTGAGGGAGGAAATGTGTGTGGGGCTTCAGCCTCCACAAGCTCATCTCAACCTCAAGCCAGTCATGAAATAACAGTAATCATACTGAAAAATAAACAACATGCTATCAAGCAATAAACAGATAAAAGAAATGAAGTGCCATCCAGGTTTGAGAAAGAAATTATCTACATCTAATCTCTCCCTAATCCTAACCCTAAAATGAAACCCTAATCAACTTCTAAGCAAAGCCCTAAAGCAAAACCCTAACCAAAAGAAATCAATCCCAGTCTTCAAGCTTCAAAACAAGCTTACCAAAGAAAGGGAGCTAAGTAGGCAGACTCGTAGTGCCTTCCTCAGGAAAGCACTAGGAGGCTTATACTCAGGAATCATATCCTATGTGGCTCAACAACTGTGATCAGTTTACATTCCTCCTCAGGAGAAACTAAACTCACATGAAGGCTCCAACATCATTGGATACTTAAGAAGTCCTAGATGAACTAAGGGAACTAAGTGAACAGACCCATAGTGCCTTCCTCAGGAAAGTACTAGGGGGCTTCCACTTAGGAATCATATCCCATGTGGCTCAACAACTGTGATCAGTTTACATTCCTCCTCAAGAGAAACTAAACTCACATGAAGGCTCCAACATCATTGAATACTTAAGAAGTCCTAGATGAACTAAGGGAACTAAGTGAACAGACCCATAGTGCCTTCCTCAGGAAAGTACTAGGGGGCTTCCACTTAGGAATCGTATCCCATGTGGCTCAACAACTGTGATCAGTTTACATTCCTCCTCAGGAGAAACTAAACTCACATGAAGGCTCCAACATCATTGGATACTTGGGAAAGAGGTGAGAAGAAAGAATGAAAGATATCCATAGTGCCTTCCTCAGGAAAGTACCATGAATTTCCCTCAAACTTCAGGATCTCAAACCTCACAAACAGAGAACAAGCTCCAACCTCTCAACCTCTGGGTCTTGATCTTCAATCTTCTCCTTCATCATGCTCCTTCAACAAGGTCTTCACAACAAACCAAGCCCCACAACAATTCCCAAAGATAAACCCCCAGAGATGGACAATCAACACAAAACATGCCACACAAACAGTCCTATTCAGAAAATACTCCAAAAATACTAAAGAAAGGGGGAAAAATCTAACATTTATTCACAAGGATCTATTACACCTACCCATAATATCTCTATAATCCCATACCCAAAAATCAAGTCAAAACTTTTAAAAGAAAATGATTTACTTCACCTATGCTAAACCTAAACCCTAATTATGATTACTCTAATCTCACCTAATCAAATCACCTAAAAATTAATCCTAAAAATATGAATTAAATCCTATGGGAATTTTAATGTCCTAAGTTAATCACCCTAAAAAGAATGGAGCAAAAATCTTAAAAGAACTACCTAAACAAAATTGAACAAAATGAAGTATCAAACTAAATCATTTAAAAAAGCTATTTAAAAGAATAATATTCTAAAAATACTAAACTAAAAATAAAATGGAATTTTTGTTTTTATTAATTTTCTAGACAGGAATATGAGTCTATAGAAAAAACAAGAAATGAAAAATATTAATTTTTCTATTATTTATGAATTTTATAAGATGCAAGAAAATAAAAAAAATTAAAAATAAGAAAATAAAAGGAAATGGGGAGGGGGTGCGTTTAGAAGAGGCGCCTAGTTGTTTTTTCTATGGGCCAGAGAACTGGGTGGTGCAGATAGTAAGCGTTAGGCCCACATGCATTTCAGAAATTAAACTCAAAAAATAAAAGGAAAATGACTAAACGCGTGGTTCAAATAGCAAGTTTTTCCAGTTCATTTTCAGTTGGGCTTTGGTTGGAGGGTGCGTGTAGCAATGTGATCCAGGGCCCAGGTCACCGTTTAATTTAAACGCTGCGTTTTACGCAGTCAAGGTTTCCCTCCGTTTCTGATTTGAATGCTGGCCGCACGATGAGGTTAACAAGTCAAATATCTGAGATGATCTAACGGTGCATGGTCATCGTCTCTAACACACCATCTAGGGTTTCAGTTTTCAGTTTTCATGCACACGATTTCTCCTCCTTCGTGCTCTCTCATATGGCCATGAAAAGCCACGATCCAAAGACCAAAGTTGCTCCATTTCTCTCCAAGAACACGATGGTACCCATAGTTTTCACTGAAACATCTTGTATCTTCCAAACAGAACGCATGAAGGTTAGGGTTTCAACATGCTACACTGATATCAACTTCGATGAACCTTAATTCCAATGGTACTACCTTGTTCCTCATATTACCCTAATCAATCTAAACTATAACATGCTAACTACAACCTACTAAACAACTTATTCTTGAACTTTAAAGAATCTAGGGTCTGCCATGAAACCTCACAAGAAGCTCTCTAACTCTCAGAACATGATCACCTGACCTAGCCTATTCATTCTACACCTAGAAACCTAATGGAAAGCGCATAAATAATGAGATATGGGGAAGCATACCAACCTGTAAAGTTGTAATGGTGGAGGTGTGCAGAGCTTGATTCAGAGCTTGCAACCTTCCATGATTGATCTTTAATGGATGATAAGAGTTCTGTATGCAAAAAGATTGATGGATAATGCTTGTAATGAGTGAATCGTGGCTTGCTTGCACTTGAAGTCTCTCTTGAATATCACCTTCTCCCTCACTCTTCTCCACTGAATTCCCCCAACCTTTTTCTTCATTGTGAGCTCCTCAATATATAACAATCAATGGAAGATCCTAGGTTCATCTAGAAAGTTCTAGAAAGTCATGGAATTTCTCATGTAGTGACATATGGTATTATCTCATCTCATGCATTAAGACCTTTAATTTTGCTTTAAAATCTCCTCACATGAGATATTGGGAGTGTATGAGTGAAAAACAAGCACAACCTTGCCTTATGTGAAGTTTTCCAAAGGTTCCTTATTATGCAAGTAACATGATTACAAAGCAACCCCTATTTTTAGACCTCAAATTAAAAATGTGTTTAAACCATTGTTTTTAAAATGATATTTGAATTCAAAATAACATATTACATGACCTATTTTGGATTTGTAGATCTCTCAAACCATTTTCCAACTTGGATCCATTTAAGTTATATGCCATTTTTAGGTCATTTTCACCCATTCTTGTCAATCCTTGCTACAAGCTTTTCCAACAACTCATGACCACTTTTCTAGGCTTAAAATACCATTTTGAACAACTTTGATGTTTTGAGTTTTTTCATTTGAGGCTTGGAAATAGGAGATATGGCCTTTGCTTAAAATGACCTATAACTTCCAAATGACCAAAATACCCCTGCCTTGTACAAACCATAAGTTGAGTTCTACAAATCCTATGAAGGACTTCTAGTACTCTCTAGAAAGATAAGAAGATTATCTTCAACATTCATATTGACCAAGAGATCATAGGAATCATCCTACTAGGGCAAAAGTTGTCTGCAAGTTGGGTGACTTTCAAGGACCCAGATTCACACACCTCAGATGACCTGTAATTTGTCAAAACCATAACTTGAGCTCTGCAAATCCTATCAAGGACTTCTACCACTCAAATTAAAGCTAAGAACAAGCTATACAACATTCAAGTTGTGGGGAAGATGAGATAACAATCACATCTTGAGCTAAAACTGCCTGGAAGATAGGGATCAAACTAGGGTTTTTTCACTGACAATCCTTAGAAACCCTAACTTAAAACTTCTCAAACTCCTCAATCATGATGAGTTGGTCTAGGAATCATCCTTATAACATCTCCATACATCATTCCATGATCTCATGGCCCTTGGATTAGGTCTCAACCTTTTCCAAATCTTCAGTTGACCTAGGGTTGACCCAGTCAAAACCCTAATTCTACCACTCATGGTTGAGTCTTCTGAATTCTTGCATAATGACCTCTCTGGGCTTCATGATGGCTTTCAAGACATCTCATAAGCTTTCTCAAAGCTTCCAGTTCATTCTCAAAGTCTCAGAATCATCTGAGGAGCTCCCACAACTCTCAAGCTATGAAGCACACAACCTTGGTTTCAACCAATTCCTCTGAGGATCTCTTGAACTTTCTGATGAAGGTATCAACCTGCAAACACTTGATGGATAAATAAATGTTGGTCAAATTTTGGGGTGCAACACTCGGCAAGGTAATGTAATGATATTTATCATGATTCAAGTCATTGTCTTTATCATTTATTCTATGAACAATTAAGGGATTAATCGAGGATTGTTTTCCACAATCATTGGTACAACCAAACGACTTAAGACATCCAAATTTGGATAGTTCTATGACGCGTGTTCGGGTTGCAAGTCATCAAATAAGTCACATGGAACCAAATTTGAATGTGTTTGTAGAGTTAAGGATGTTGAACCTGTTTCAAAGTAAGACTTCCCTCTCATTTCCCATTTGACATGTATTACTTATGCAGCTTCCTAAATTACATATACCATTGTTGAATGATTATTTTAGATACAAGATTGAAATTGAAGTCGAGTATGACAATCACATGGAATGCTTTGTGTTTTGGGATAATGATTATATCCCATACATTAATATGTCTGCTAGGGAATTGAGACAAGTCATGAAAGAGGTATTCCCAAATGCAATATTTACTCTTTCTTTGCAATTTTCATTGTAAGCTAACTACATTCCAATGCATAATCAGATAATTGTTCTAGGCTGGAGAAGATAACCCGAATATATATCAACTACACCTAGACAATCTTTTGAACCAAGATCTTTCTTTTAGAATCAAGTTTCAATCATAGTATAGCCAATTCTAAATTGTTACCATCCTTAATGAGCCTGGTATTTACAAACTAGCTACTTTATTATCCGTATTAACTCCATCAAATCATGATGAATTGAAAGTTTATTATGAACTAATCATATAAACTCCATCCAATTTTTCTATTTACTTAAACTTATGAACTAATTCTTTACTTCATATTACTCTAAGTACTGGTGTCTATCTCACCTTTAGATAGATAATACAATGAAGAGTTTATATGGACAAGTATATATACTGGCGTCTACCTCAGTTTACACCAGTAGAAACATTCTCATGAAAATGCATCACTACTGCTTCATAACAAGTTAAGGATTTAGACCCGACCGTTCTTTACTAAATTTCTGCATTCCTTTTAGACATTGCCTTCGATTTTGATGCAGCTAATAAAACATTAACTCTAGCTTAATGAAAATCTTTGTTAGAATGTATAAACAAATTATATTACAGTCACCACTCTCCCATAATACTATGCATGTAGTCATTCATTTTCATGGTTGTCGAAGGGCTATAATCACAAAAGAGTCGCGTTCTAAACGACAACGAAATATACCTAAGCACCACCTACCCAAATACAGTCGCAACTAGAATTCCACGGTCCGATATCACGACCTCACTGGAAAAATCAAAAAACAGTTTCTCAGGTTGTTGAAGAAGTTTGGTTGCTTACTGCGAAAATTCTTGGCTCAGAGCCTAGCCATAGCAAACATGTTTTTCATCCTACCAAGAAATTCTCCAAGTTACATCCCGTTAGACACGTGGACGAACATGTTCCAGTCCCCAAAGTTGTTTCCATTCTAAAACCTGCTACAACGTGTCCTATTTTTACCCCTACTGTTAATCCAAATTTCAATAGTAACACTGACGATGAATGTGACTACGACCCTTTTGCAAGTAAGTGGTTACCATGCTTTTTATTAACACTAATTACACAAAACAGTTATGTTTCTATTTTGTAATTTTTGAAGGACTCATGTTTATTAGCAACTTCAACTTTTTACATTTTTCATACTTTAACCCTGTTGATTGTTGATGATTTAATTTGACTATATATTGGCTCATCAATTTGAGAATGAATCATTATCCGATTCTGACGACTTCCAACCACCTTTTGTAATTAATGGTAATTCTCATACCACTTCTAAAAGTACATTATAATCAAATATATGCTTTTTATTTTAACATCTGTATTTGTCTATAAATATGTGTGTATTTGCATAATCACTATGCCAAAACAGACCTTTAACAGCGCTTTTTTTGACCTTTAGCAGCGCTTTAAAGCGCTGCCTAAAGTGGCGCTGCTAAAGGTAAAGGCAGCGCTTTTTTTGTGGAAAAAGCGCTGCTAAAGACATCACCTTTAGCAGCGTTTTTTTACCCCTTTAGCAGCGCTTTTTAAAGCGCTGCCTAATCTCCCCCCCCCCCCCCCCCTCCCCCCCTTTAGCAGCGCTTTATTAAAGCGCTGTCTTAGACCCCCCCCTATAGCAGCGCTTTATGAAAGCGCTGTCTTAGACCCCTCTTTCCCCACCTATAGCAGCGCTTTTTTAGCAGTTTCTCTGTCCCCTTTAGCAGCGCTTATACATAAAAGCGCTGTCTAATGTGCACGTTTTGAAAAAAAAAATTTCCTGATTAATGGCATTTTTTATATATTTTTCAATAAACCTGCTTATATTACAATACCTGCTTATATAATTTAGCCCTTTATTTCAGCACTTTGGCTTTATATACACAATTCAACACTTTGGCATTATGTGCACAATTCAACACTTTGGCATTATATGCACAATTCAACATCACAAATTATATACAATTCCACTTTAATATATATAATTCAAAAGCTTCACAATTCAACATCACAAATTATATACAATTCTCAACTCGAAATTCAACATCACAAATTATACAATTCTACTTTAATTTCTTCCAATCTTTATTGCTGGCCATAATATACCTGTAATTCAGAAAAACTAAAGTATCAAATGAATGACATTCAAATATGTAAATAAGAAATATATATATATATATATATATATATATATATATATATATATATATATATATATATATATATATATATATATATATATATATATATATATATATATATATATATATATATATATATATATATATATATATATATATATATATATATATATATATATATATATATATATATATATATATATATATATATATATATATATATATATATATATATATATATATATATATATATATATATATACACACACATAAGAAACGTATAAATAAGAAATAATATGTTATTTTATTGAATGAGACAATATGTAATTTTACAAGTACCTTTAACATCTTTTTCTTTTTTTAGTTCGAAGGTGCTTTACTTGTCTCTTAACAACACGGACGGATGGATTGATCCAAATTCCCTCGCTATGATCATTTCTAACATATGATTCGTCTGCTATAATATTCTCATCTGGATCATCCCTAACATAAGATTCATTCTCAACATCAACCTCCCCCTTTTCTCCAATGTTATCGTTGATTACTTTGTTGGAAAAAAGAACTATAAACCATTTCGTACTTTTCGGATCAGTGACATAGAACACTTGTTTAGCTTGTGTGGCTAGAATTAAAGGCTCATCTTTGCACCCCACCTTTCTCTGCATCGCTTACCAACCTCTCAAACATCTTTGGACAATCTTGAAGATCTTCTTCAAGTGCTTCTGCAATATCTTCGACTCGATCACAATCGTATGTATCCCTACCATTGTCCTTTGAAGTAGAGGTCGTATTGTTCTGGGGTTCAACATTCTCGTTACTTATCTCACCGTGTAATGTCCAACATGTGTAACTTCGATCAATTCCATGTCTCATTAAATGAGATTCCAACTGAACCGCGTCAATTTGACGCCCATAACAGCAACCTAAGCAAGGACATGTGATCCTACTGGGGTCTTTAGCGTGTTCAACAGCAAACTTAACGAAGTTCGATACCCCATTCTCGTACTCTTTTGACAATCGATTAACAGACATCCAATTTTTATCCATAATAATTGAGTAGTCTAAGCAAAAACAGATAATACCTGTAAAGAAATCACTAACTTCTAAGAAAGCTATACAGTAGGATGCTTGGAAACGATCACAACCTTTCTCTTCACAGGTAACCCCTATAACAGACAAAATATATATTTTATTAAAATCATATTAATAATTTACAAAACAAAAATACTAGATAATCCACCAAAATATATCATATTAAAAATACTAGATAATCCATCAACATATAAAACCATCAACATATAAAACCATATCAACATATAAAACCATCAACATATAAAACCATAACAACATATATATATATATATATATATATATATATATATATATATATATATATATATATATATATATATATATATATATATATATATATATATATATATATATATATATATATATATATATATATATATATATATATATATATATATATATATATATATATATATATATATATATATATATATATATATATATATATATAAAACATGAAGCACATTCCTTCTCTCTACAAACAGATTGTTTCAATTTTAATACCAAAAGTTTCATCAACAAAAATATTTTCCAATAAATCTATCATATATTTTCCAATATTTTCCAATAAAGCGACAGCAAATATTTTCCAATAAATCTATCATATATCATATATCATATATCAAGGTTCAAAGAAATATATAACAATGGTGAAAAGATCAATAAAAAAGAAAACCATAGTAAAACTACACATACCGTAACAATTTTGGAAATGAAATGGACGGAGGCACTCGAAAACGGACGGTGAACAGAAGACGGCGACGACAACGGTCGGAGGGAGGGCGACGGCAACGGTCGGAGGGAGGGCGACGGCAACGGAATGGTTCTGGAGGGTATATAGGGCAAAGTTCGTTCGCCAGAGCAGAGGAGAAAGAAAGAAAAAAAGAAACTCGCGACTTCTGTTTCTCTTAAAATTTTGGAGGGTATATAAAAATTATTATACTAATACCTTTAGCAGCGCTTTTTAAAGGCCTTTAGCAGCGCTTTAAAAAGCGCTTTCATAGGGTGCCTTAGCAATGACATATAGCAGCGCTTTATAGAAAAAACGCTCTCGTAGGGTCGCCCTTTAGCAGCGCTTTTAAAAAGCGCTTTCAAAGGGTCCTCCTTTAGCAGCGCTTTTTAAAAGCGCTTTCTTAGGATCCCCTTTTAGCAGCGCTTTTTAAAAAGCGTTGTTTTAGGCTCCCCCTTTAGCAGCGCTTTTTTAAAAGCGCTGTCTTTGGTATGTAATTTTTTTTCTTTTTTTTTACTGACTATTTAGCAGCGCTTTGTTATAAAGCGCTGTCTTTTTATGCGCTGCTAAAAGTCAATTCTGGCGTAGTGAATACTATGATATTAGGGATCCTTTGATTGAATGTCGTTATTGTAAAGTCATGGAATGGTTGAGTTCCTGTTACTTAAACAACCATCTAAGTTATTATCATGTCTCATATCCGATGATGACAGTGTAGTTAGTAGGAAGTTTCAACAACAAATTCACATTTACAACATGATGTTTGCATTCACATCACCTGGTACAAAGTTGGATAATAGTTTTAACAAAGAAGGTGGACCACCTACATTACGGATTCAAGGACAATCTTGTCATCGAATTGAAAGTTTTTTACCCCCAGAAGGTCAACCACCTAAATTTGCACAACTTTATATTTTTGGCACTGAAATTGAAGTCCAAAGCAGAATGCAAGGTTTAAGGTAACCAAAATTACAATTACTTTTTTTTATAAACTAAACATGCTCTTCTTTATCAAAATTTCACATTTAATGTATCTTTTCTATACTCCATTATATTTACTTCCTTTAACATTTATAGGAACACAAAACAAATTGATCCAATCATTGTACATCAATTGTCAGATATGATATACAGACAAAACCCTCATGTCAAGTGTTTTCAAATGGCCAAACAATGGTTGTTTAATTCTAATACACAAAATTTGAAGTTGAGACTCATCTCTGATAAAACAATTGATGGTAGAATATACAACTCATCTCTGATAGAACAATTGATGGTAGAATATATAATCAAGCAATTGTTTCAAAAGTAGCTCCTTTAGTGATTGGTGATCTTGACACTAAAGAGCAGAGGGTATAATCATGCAAACTACAGGAGGACAACTGTAGAGAATTAATGAGCTTCATGCAAGCTACTTGGCTTATCAGTATCCTTTGATTTTCCCCTATGGAAAAGATGGTTATAAGCGTAACATTGATCATAGAGACTTAGGCATCTTCCAAGACAACAAGAGAAATAGACTTACAATAAGAGAATGGCTATCATTTTGCATTCAAAGTCTAGCGAGGCAAAGTCTTTATAAGCATCAAGAAGACTTTTTCAACAATTTTTAATTGATGGCTACACAATGTTAGAGTCGGAAAGATTACAATGGATTTTTGAAAATCAACCAAAACTAAGGGTTTTGAAGTACAAAAGTCTAAACGAAGAGGGTGATCAAAGTCATACATTTGGATCAACCACAGGAAAGAGAGTGTTCTTGCCTTCTACCTATGTAGGTGGAAGGAGGTTTATGGATCAGTTGTACTATGATGGTATGGCTATTTGTAGCAAGGCCGAGTTCCCTGGTTTATTTATAACTTTCACTTGCAATCCTAATTGGCTAGAAATCCAAAGAGTAATAAGACCACTTCATCTTAAACCGCAAGATCATCCTGATGTGATATCAAGAATATTTAAAATTAAGTTTAACCAGCTACTATCAGATTTGACAAAAAAGGGTGTCTTAGGTAAAATGGTTGCTTGTAAGTTCTTATTTATCAACCTTACTTTTCAATTTGTTTTTACTTAGAGTAACTTATTATTTTCTTACACTTTTTTAGATATGTAAACCATTGACTTTCAAAAGACAGAGTTGCACATGCACATATACTGCTATTTTTGCATTATTCTAATAAGTATCTAGGATCTGAAGACATTGACAGAATAATTAGTGCTGAAGATATCCAACTTGGTTAAAACTCATATGGTTCATGGCCTTGTGGTTTGGAAAATCTAAGTTCACCTTGCATGAAAGGTGGCAAATGCTCCAAGTATTACCCAAAGAAATTTCAGGCTACAGCTTTAGTTGATCAAGATGGCTATCCGGTTTCTAGGGGAAGAGACAATGAACACACAATTAAAAAAATGGAACCATCCTTCATAGGGTTCGTGTAGTTCTTCACAATCCAAGTTTATTATTGAAGTATGAAGCACACATCAACATGAAATGGTGCAATCAGAGTACTTCTATCAAATACTTATTCAAATATATCAACAAAGGTTCTGATAGAATTTCTGCTGCTATTCATTCTTGTGATGATAATGCAATCGGTGAGAAGAAGAACATTGATGAAATCAAACAATATTTAGATTGTCATTACATCTCCCCAAGTGAGGCATGTTGGAGGATTTTTTTTAATATTCTATACACATAGGAAACCAATTGTAAAGAGATTATTTTTTCACATGGAAGGAGAGAATTATGTTTACTACAAAGACTTTGAGCAAACTGAAAATGTTTTACTCAAACCAAGTGTTACCGAATCTATGTTTACAGCATGGCTTGAGGCAAGCAAAATCTATGATGAAGCTAAGTTGTTTACATATGGTGACTTTGTCTCTAAATTTGTTTATCATAAACAGAGTAGAACTTGGAAGCCTAGGAAGAGAGGGTATACTATTGGTCATCTTATTTGGGTACATCAAAGCACAGACGAACTATATTATTTAAGGATGATGTTGACTGTCAAGAAAGGACCAATAAGTATGAAGACATAAAAATTTGATGGTTTTCAACATCAAACTTTTAGAGAAGCATGCTTTGCTATGGGGTTTCTACAAGATGATAGAGAATTTATTAAGGCTATAAAAGAGACGCATGTTTGAGGGTCTGGTGTTCTTTTAAGGAAGTTATTTGTTACTACGTTGTAATCCTCATCAATGAATAGACCAGAGCATGTTTGGAGTAATACATGGCAATACTTATTTGATGGTATGCTTTACAAAAAACGTGTTTTGACCAGAAACTCAAGTACACTTTTTATGAAAACTTATTTGCAAGGCTAATTCTATTATAAATTTCAATTTGTTAGTTATAGTTTCTTCCTTTTTCTATCAAAGGATTAACACTTACTGATGAAGAAATAAAACAACTCACCTTATTGCAGTAGAAACTCAGTTACAAAAGAATAACAAAAGTTTGAAAGACTTCAAACCAATGTCGTATCCAAATGACTTTGTACTTTCTTCTGTTGAAAATCAGTTGATTCATGAAGAGAGGCATTATGATCCAATTGCTCAAGAAACAATTTTCAATGATTTGTACTCATCTCTTACAGGTAATTGTCCATCTTACATACAAATTTAAAGACATATAAATCATGTCAACATTTGTGACTTTGTTAAATATATTACTTATTCTATATGTCATTATGCTATAACGCTCTAAATATCAAACTTTGCTTCATTTTCATTTACTTCCCAATGTCTTATTTCATTTATTTTTATATACTGTTTTAATTCTAAATGTCATACTAAATATATTGTCACAACAATGGTATTTATAGGAGAACAAAAACACATTTATGTTGAAATCATGGAAGCTGTAGAAAGACAAAATAGTGGAGTGTTTTTTTATATGGTTATGGTGGAACAAGTAAAAAATTTATGTGGAACACTTTGGCAGTTGCAGGTTTGTTGTTATCAGGTGGAAGAACAACTCATTCAAGGTTTAAGATTCTTGTCCCTACTTTAGAATCTTCAATTTGCAACATTGACAAAAAGGATGATCTTCATGAGCTTTTAAAGTTGACAGATCTTTTTATATGAGATGAGGCTCTAATGGCAAACAGGTTTTGCTTTAAGGCTCTTAATAAGTCTTTGGAAGACATTATGAGTGAAATTTCTCAAACTTCTAAGAAGCTTTTTGGAGGCAAAGTAGTAGCTTTTGGTGGTGATTTTAGACAAATTATGCTCGTTGTCCCGAGAGATAGTATATCTGATATTATTCATGCAACAATCAATGCTTCTTATATTTAGGATGAGTGCAAAGTCCTCAAGCTTACAAAAAACATGCACCTACGAAATGGTACAAATACTTCTGACAAAGAGAAGGTTTGCATTTATTTCAGAGTGGATATTGAAAATTGGGGATGGTACCATGTTTGAGTCTAACGATGATTATGTTGACCTTTCAATTCCTGATGAGTTTTTAATTTTTAATTTTGCACATCCTATTGAGGTTATTGTTCAGAGTACCTATCCCGATCTCATTCGTAGCTATCATGATCCCAATTATCTACAAAGTCACGCAATATTGACTTCAACATTTGAGGTTGTCGATGACATTAATCAATACATTACAAATCTTCTTCCAAGTACTAAACATGTTGTTTCATTATTTTAATGATAATACTATACTTGCACTATACTTTGCATTATTTTATTTTTTTACATTGCTATGTTGTTTTAACTTTACGGGAGAAGAAAAAGATTACTTTAGTATTGATTCTATTGATAGATATGCAGCTACAAACTTTGATGTTTTTGAGCACTTGACTTCTGAATTTCTAAATGCTCTAAAAACTTTTGATTTACCTAATCATTCTATCAAATTGAAGGTTGGTGTCACTATTATGTTGATGCATAACTTAGATCAATCTGAAGGCTTATGCAATGGAACAAGACTAACTGTAACAAGGTTTGTTAATCATGTCATTAAAACTAAGATCATTTCTGAGAAGAATTTAGATAACATCATTTATATTTTTAGAATGACTTTGTCCCCGTCACAATCACCATGTCCATTTAAGTTGTCAAGAAGACAATTCTCCTTTTTTTTTTTTTGCTATGACAATTAATAAATCTCAAGGGCAATCTTTAGACAATATTGATTTATACCTACCAACTGCTGTTTTTAGTCATGGTCAACTATATATCGCAATGTCTCGAGTTAAGATTAAAAAAAGTCTTAAATTTTTAATTCATGACAAAAACAACATTGCAACAAGTACCACTAACGTTATATTTAAGAAGGTTTTTCACAATATTTAATATGTATATCATTCAAATTATTCACTAACATAAAGTTTTAAATTCAATATAGGATTGTTTTTGTTATATAACTTAAATTATTTTGTTTTCAGGTGAAATTATAAATGCCAAATTGGAGATTCGTGTTCCTTTTGTAACCTTTATTTTTTTGGTGTGCAAGACATGTTGAAGTTAATTCGAAGTAAGACCAATCAAATCAAGACATGTTCCTTTTACACTTTCTAGATTCATTTTTGCATTTCATAGATATATTAAAAATTATAATCTATATAATTCGAAGTTAATTGCACGGATATTCTCCTAGTTTATAACAATAAAATGAGAATGAACAAAAGTTGGAACTCATTACTCAAAATGAGTTCGGACTTGCCTTTGACTCAGGAACATGGGGAGAAAAGGCAGGTTTGGACCAAATTAATCGGTTTAGATCAGATTGTTGAATTTTTAGTGTTCACACAAACCACATCTACTTGTGCATTGTACATGTTAAAGATACTGGTATTCATACCATTGCAAAATAAACTAGCCTTGATTTGAGTGAATTTGTTGGAAGAAATGACTCCATTCACCGTTTCTATGAAGCATTCATATTTAGATGCACTAATAACCAAAGAGTGAGTGACCAAGTAGACATTACTATTTATTATCATAGTTTATAAATGCAGCTATTGTTACAAAGATGTAGAATGACAACTGCTTAGCTACTAATGTTACATAAATCTAGCCATCTAGGTAATATCATAAATCAAAATGGCTCAAAAGTTGGCATAAATTTAGAGCTAATAACAGCTTACAAAGGATTGATGGAATTATCTTGAAACCTGTCTTGCTTCTATGTCTTGAAGTCTCAAAGTAACAGCTCGCTTGTGTGCTTCGAGTCCTTCAACTTCAGCCATGGTCTCTACATATGGTCCAAGTTTTCTTAGACCTTCCTCTGTGAGAGACTGCACAGTTATGTACTTGAGGAAAGAGTCCAATGACACACCGCTATACATTCTTGCATATCCATAAGTGGGAAGGACGTGGTTTGTCCCACTTGCGTAATCACCGACACTCTCCGGTGTCCACGGCCCTAAAAACACAGAACCTGCAAAATCAATTGAATCGTCAAGGAGACATTTTGTGGTTATCTAACAAGAATTCAGAATGCAGAAGCACAAAAGGCACCAAGAAAAGAAGAATACATAGACTGCATTACCTGCATTCTCGATAAAACTCTCCCACTTCTCTGCGTCTTTCACATTGATGATTAAATGCTCGGGTGCATACATGTTTGAGAAAGTGATGGCCTAGAAGATGCAAAAGTAACTTTTACTTCTGAAACTCCAATATAGATGCTGACAGATTGAGACTTAACAAGCCAAAGACGTAGTACTTTAAAGTATAAACTGTTTCATTGATTGTAAACAAACAAAAATAGAGCGATAATTTTAAACTCCTCCAAAGGTAGTAAGGAACTATACCAATAGATAACTTTATTGTAGCACGTGTTTTTATATTGTATTACTCGGCTGATCCTATATAGCTCGGCTACCCACTAGCATAAGCACTTGTGAGATTGCTCGAGAGCTTATGAAAATAGCTTATGACGCGTCTATAAACTATTTTCAGCTTATCTTCATAAGCTCTCTGTGATAGCTTATGAAAACAACTAATAGCTTATATGAAAAACTTTGACTTTGTTTTATCTTTTATTATAGAAAACTTATACATAAGCACTTATACAATAAGTGATTATGTAATAAGTGTTTAATTAAGCTACTTATCAAAACAAAGCCTAACACATCAACATGCTTTTAGTGCTCAAAGACATAAACTTGAACTTAAGGACTGACCTCAAGCATATCACGTGCATGCACGATAAAACTGTGACTTAGTGCTTTCGCGGCAAATTCGCCTCTTGGAAGACTCTGACACTGTTTGCTGAGTTCCTCCTGAATTGCACTCTGATCCACACCATCTCCAGCAATCACGAGAACAACCTGACTATCAGGGCCATGCTCAGCCTGAAATCATAAATTAGTTTTTAAGATATCAGAAATAGACAAGGAAGCCGAAAAGATAAGGAATCAACTTGGCTGTGTAGGCAGAACAATAAGTGGTAAATTTATCGTCTCAAGTTAAAATTTGACAGGATGGTGGTGATGAACATGAAGCATGTCTCCTTGGTTTATAAATTTGGTTGTTTTCTAGAGATTAGTGATCAAGCTTAAATTAATTTCTATGATGCATATGTGACAAGTACTAGGATCCTATATTAAATTATGGAATCATAAAGTAGAAAATGGAGATAGAAGCTTTTAGAATAATCTATAAACTACACTAAAGTACGAGTATAGTTTTCTAAGAGGATGAAAAAGATAACAAGTTTTATTGTGAAAATAAGTTAGTGAACAGTGTTTATAAACCAAATAGTAGAGTAAGAACTCATTAAACCTGGGAAAGCAAATCAGCAGCTACATGAGATGGAATTGCGTGCTTGTCTGCAATGACTAAAACTTCAGATGGACCGGCCGGCATGTCGATTGAAACCATGGCTTCACTGTTCTGCAGAAAGAATTAAAATAAAAAGAAAAGAAAAGAAAAGAAAATGGAAGGACACTTTAGATTCAACTAATGAAATGCAATAGAGGATGTGGATACAAATCAAGAGATTCAAATGTAAAATACAAACACACTTACTTGAAGTATCATTTTTGCAGCTGTGACATATTGATTTCCAGGGCCAAAAATCTTCTCAACCTGTAAAAGTTTATCACAAATTCACAATTAGAAATGATAGAAAAATATATGAACTATAAATACTGTTAAAAGGAAAGAATCAGATCATGGTATTTATTCGTTATTAGGATTATAATTCGCCTAAGAAACACGGTCTCTATCACAGACACCTAACCCGGCAATTTTAGGTATCTTGGTCACCATGCATTCATTAAGCAGCGAGATTTGTGTTATTGTTTGTTAACGATTAACTAAGAACATGTCAAGACATTTAACTTATCAGTAAGGAGTGAGAAGTTTGACCATATATAATCATGAGTTTGCAATTCATTAGAATGTGGTATACTAATACAAAATAAAATAATAAAAATAATACAAAAGATATAAAGCAGAACACAATAAATACAAATAGTAACGGCAATATGAAAGATGAGTTAAACGAGAAGCCGAACCTTAGGACAAGTTTCCGTTCCCCAAGCCATAGCTGATATGGCCTACAATTGAGAAAAATGACAAATTAATACTTGTTTAATTAATAACGCAATGACACATAAAAATTAATCTAACTAAAAGGATAATATATTCAAATTACAAAACCAGAAAAGTTTTATAATATATTATCATGCAACAAACCTGTGCTCCTCCAGCTTTGAGAATGTGAGTCACCCCAGCCTTCTTCGCACAATATAGCACCTCCTGCAGAAAAACTTTAGTCAAGCTTAAAAGAACAAAACATTACATCATAATTATTAGTATAAATTTTATACGATATAGACAAATACCTTGCATGTTGAGCCATCCTGGGTGGGAGGATTTGCAAGAACAACAGTTTTACATCCTGCAATTTGTGCAGGCTGGTATAGAAAACAATGTACATTCAGCTAAATCTGGACACAAAATCATAGAACATTGAACAAGAAAAGAAGCAACGAAACATGCATTCAACTTACAACTGCAAGCATCAAAGCTGTTGAAGGCAATACAGCAGTTCCCCCTGGAACATAAAGACCCACGGAATTAATACTTCTTGCAACTCTCTTGCATTGGACTCCCTGAAGTTTTGGAAAACTCAAGACTCACATAAATAAGATATTATTGGGAACACTAAGAACAATTAATGAACAAGCAAGCATGGTAATTAAATAAAGAACAAATTAAATACATAGAAAAAATGAGAATTCAGAAGACATATGATCACAACTGGACAAATAACCAACTGATTTGATCTTTTTAGTACTATATATGTACTTATTCCAAGAATACCAGTGTTGTCATTTGTGGTTCCTGGAAAATAGCACTTTGTTCAAATCCAGCTACGCCGCAGTGCTGGAGTGTTGCCGTAACTGCTATTTGACAGCATTTTGTACTAAAAACTAATAGGATATCATAGAACAATAGTGTTTTGTTTAAATTCTACTAAGCTAAAACACTGTCATAGCCGCTATTTAACAATGCTAAATAATGATGCAACCAACTACTTTCAGCATGTAGATTCACAAAATCAAACCCTAACACACATCTAATGCAATAGCAATATAGTGATATCTAGCCACTGAATATTTCAAATTATAACAATAATCCATAAGGGTATGCTTAAATTAAGTTCCAGATCAGTCTAGAACCATCAAGCCTTTCCAACTACAGAATAAAACAGTGAGAATCAGCATTAACATACTTTCATGTTCTCAACACTTTTCTCAGGTGATTTCTGAGCAGCATGAAATGCATAAATATTGCTGTAGGCAACATCAAAAGCTTCCTTTATAGATGGTTCAAGCTGCAAAAAAACAGAAAACAACTTTTTAAATGGGGGTAACGCGGCTCACACTTGTGGTCAATCTTAGATTTGATTAATAGATATATCAAGTGTCACAAGTTATTATTAACCATCAACAGAATTTTGTTAACCACAAATTTAAATATGATAAATCTTAATTTAAAAAAGTTCAAATCTACAAGTAGTTGAAACACCTAAAATCACTGCTAATAATGTTCAAACTCATGTTTAATTAAGTTCAACAGATGGTTAAAAACTTAATAACTTATCTAATCTTGGTAATCACATTAACTACAGATTGAATTGCATTAACCCTTATAACATTGTCCCAAATTGATGTTCAAATAACATGATCATAATAAGAGTAGAACACAACACAAGTTGAAGAATTGCAAAGAAACAGTATACCACTGGATCTGGGAGGTCAGAAACAAGTTCAACAATCTTATCTAGATCAACTTTATCAAACCTTGAAGTATACCTAAAAAAACACAAAAATTGAAGTTAAAAAGGGCAAATTAGACAAGAGCGTGGGTAAAAAGTTATCAAATTCAAATATATAATAGAACTATCAACTGTTTAACAGCAGCATCTCCTTTATTGTGAACATCATCAACAATGGGATTAACCTGAAGAGACAAAAAGGAACGATTTTTAGAGTGAAAGAAAACCCAATTGGGGAAAAATAAAAAATTAAGGGGAGAAAACTTACAACGTTGAAAATGGAAGTGAAATCAATTCGAGGACGAGATTTAAGGGAGAGAAGTTCGGTGTGAGTGAGGTTTGATAAGTGGTGGGTTTTGATGGTGTTGGCCATGGAGATTGAACAGCGTGTGCGGAAATTGGTGTTGGAGAGAGAGAAGGAGAAGGGTTTGTTGGTGGTTGGGTGAATGAAGCAGCGGTTCCAGCTGTTAGTGTTAGAAGCGGTAAGCGCAGACTTCATCCTCCTTCTTCAAACACAGTTCTTTCTATGAGTGCTCTTCCTCGCTTCTTCACCACTATTCAGGTTTTACAGTTTAATTACCATTTTACCATGTGTTGGAATAATGTTTTGTATTATTTATTTATTTTTAGTATTTTATCACAAAATTTTGTTTGCTATGTTTAACGTTTTTTTAAATAGGAGGGCAAAAGTTCAAAACTAATACATAAAGTAACTAATTTGTCTTACAAAAGAAACATAAAGATGCTCTTTAATTAGAGGTTGAAGTCACGTAAGATTAACTTCATAAATCTTGCTAATATTATTGCAACCTTCCTTTGCCAACAAATCTACACTACTATTCAATTTACAATAAATATGCTCAAATTTAATCTATTTAAAATTATTGTTAAGGTGTTAAATGTAATGCAATAATATTATAACTAGAGCGAGACATCGTGTTAGACACCTGCAGCATAGAAACCACCCTAGAGTTGTCAATTTGGATCTTAAGTTTTTGACACCTTTGCGCAGAGTAAGTTGAAGGTCTGCTAAAACGCCATATTGTGAATTGACGTCGTCAAAAACAAACCAAAATATGAGAAAAAGATTTTAGTTTTTTGAACAAACACAAAAAACCCTATTAGATTTTACAAAAGGGAAAGAAGAAGGAAGAAGAAGAATAGAAAATTAGTTAAAACTGATTTACTATTCACTTTCTCAATAAAGGTTCAAAGATTTGTACCACACTCCAAGAAGAATAGCAGCAATTAATCTCTCTCACCCTAATTAAGATTTGCACCACACTCCAAAGATGAGAGACTAGCATGCTATTTATAAGGAAACTAACATACTAAGCTAATGAGCTTTTAGACACAGACTCATTACACAAGCTAACTTAGGGGACAAACTAACTTAAATAATTGGGCTTACAACCAAGGTCTAATTCGACATGCTAACACTCGTAGCATACTTCGACTACAACATGTGAACAAACTTCGAGTACAGGCTAAGATTCTTTCGAATTGTTGAACCAAGAAGCTAGCCTTCGACCATACTAGAGTTCGCTGCAATATCTCACAAATCTCCACCTTGGAATAAACTTTATAACATAAAGGGAACAAACTAGCTTTCTTCATGTAGCTTTATCAACTACATACAGTGGAAGAACTTGCAATTTGGTAATGTATTCTCCTTCTCTGATAAGGCAGCGTTGATCTTCTCTGATCCTTAACAAATGCTGTTGAACAAGAAGAGCTTGCATCTTCAAGCGCCACAAATTAAAATCATTCACGCCGGTGAATTTCTCAATCTCATACTTTGTTGACGACATATTTTCCTCCACGTTCACCGCACCAGTTTGTTGTGAATTGATGTCGTCAAAAATAAACCAAAATATGAGAAAAAGATTTGAGTTTCTTGAACAAACACAAGAATCCTATTAGGTTTTACAAAAGGGAGAGAAGAAGGAAGAAAAAGAATAGAGAATTTGTTAAAAATGTTTTACTATTTACTTTCTCAATAAGGGTTCAAAGATTACAAGTGAATACCAACAATTAAACTCTCTCACCCTAATTAGGATTTGCACCACACCCCAAAGATGAGAGATTGACATGCTATTTATAAGAAAAATAACATACTAACCTAATGGGCATTTACGCGCAGGCCCTTACACAAGCTAACTTAGGGAACAAGCTAATTTAAACAATTGGGCTTAAAACCAATGTCCAATTCGATATGCTAACACTCATAGCATACTTCGACTACAACATATGAATAGGCTTCGACGACATACTAAGATTCTTTCGAATTGTCGAACCAATAAGTTACCCTTTGACCATATTAGAGTTCGATCCAAAATCTCACACACCCCAAAGCCTTGCATAGACGGTGCTGCTTTTACCAAGATTCTTACTGAAGCCCCTAATCTAATTACCATTATTGTTACGTAAAAGGCCCTCATGACCCACCAAACTATCGTGTATGGAAGCCTCATCATCATTCAGGCAAATCCAATCTCCCTCGGAAGGCCTCCATTGAACCAGAATAGAGAAAGAAGTGGATGGAACCAATCAGTGCTTTAAATTCTTGTACTCACCATACTGATGCACCATACCAGTGATACTTCTAACAATATTGGTTTGCATGATGAAGTTGGGTTTGTGAATCCTTTAATTTCGCCAAAACTAGATAATATGCCATGCAAAGGCCCAAAGTGCTCCCCGCCCACCCCCCCAATAATTGTGCCTAACATTATGATTGTTTTGTATATTGCTTTGGAGCCAATCCCCTAACTCAATTTGGAAAAAACTCTACTTATTAGTGTTACTAACAAGCTGAGTTCACACCTGTTTAGCAATGGAACAATCTCTCGAAGTATGAAGAATAGTTTCCTCCTGATTCCTACAAACATCACAGTAAGCATTCCTCAATTGGCCATGACCGAGATACTTATTTGTGATGAGGTCGTTATGACATAACTTCCAAATGAAATGACGAGTGCACTATGGGACCTGAAGCTTCCAAATGTCATCCCAACCATTCATATTATTGTTCACGTTTTTGTTGACAGAAGGAGAAAGTTGCTTATACATAAAAGCAATAGTGAAGGACCCACTATCAGACACCCTCCCCCCCCCCCTAATGTACTCATATCAGTCACCCTAGAATTTAGAATAGGGGGGTGGATAGCTTTAATTTTATCCAAAGTATCATTGTGAAACAAGGCTGGCAGAAGGTTCCAATTCCAATCCCTATTATGATCACCCACTTTGGCGTTTGGACCCATTATGCAGTTCTGATTCTGCAACTTAGAAATCAGCTTCGAATTTTGCTATCCAAGCATCCCCTCACACCCTTATATTGTTGTCATTCCCCACTTCCCATAATGTCATACTATCTAATTAGGGCCACAACTTGACTATTTGTTTTCAAAGGCTAGTATCAGTGGCATTGGCCTCAATGCTACTAGTTTGTTTCCTATGAGTAATTTATTTATTTTACATAACATCGCACCATAGAGTTTGTTTACCACTATTCAGCTACCAACCAAGCTTAGCAAGGCAAGCTTTATTCATAAGCCCAAACATCTTAATGCCCAAACCACTTTGAGTCTTAGGCAAGGCAATCTCAGTCCACTGAATAGTATGCATATTATGCTTCTCGTTACTGTCACCCCAAATAAATGCCATTTGTAATTGTTGAATCTCCTTGATACACGCCTTAGATATACCAGATGTCATCATACTATAAGGAGGAAGAGCTTCAATCACAACTTTAGCAAGAGTGACACGACCATCAAATGACAATTGATTTCTTTTTTTGGTTAGTAAGCCTGTTTTGGACTTTCTCAATCAAGTACCCATAGTCTTTGTGTAATGGATGTCTTTTAGATCGAGCCACACGACAACGACCGGTGGTGCTATGTCGCGTTCCAACGGTGTCGGCGACGGCGAGAGGTCGATAGTTTGGCGGTGATTTTTGGGTCTTCGAGCATTTTTCGAGTTCGAGCGTCTTTCGGTGATTTTATTTTGAGCAACATTTGATGTTAAAACCCTTTCGGCGACCTTAAGGTCAATTTTGAGTAATTTGAGTATGACTACCCGACTTTATATTTAGTAGAGTTATCACATGTGAACCTTTACCCTTGGAGTTTTTGGGGTACTCTATAGTTATCTTTGAGAATTGAGGGGTTTGAGGTATTTTTCAGCTTCCCTGGAAAAAATTTATGAGTTAGGGGTTTGGGTAATAACATAACTTTGTATTTTTGATGAAAAATGATTAAAATTGTTTTAAATCATAATTTTGAGTATAATAATTTGGAAGAATTATAGTGATGATCTTAATTGGCGATTTTTTATGAATAGTAATTTAGAAGGATTACACTGAAGACCTTATTTGGTAATTTATAATGACTAATAAACCAAAGTGATTACAATGACAACCTGTGATTGACAACCTATAAAACTAATTAATGGAAGAGAAGTTAAGATATGGTATACCACTCAGGAAGCCAGCACAACAAGAAAAACTTAATTATACACTATTTGAAGATGAATAAGTTCATTGTAATGAATGGAATAAAACTTTATCTTTCTCCATTCAAACCAAATAAAATACAAAATATTGGCAGATGTACTCTCCAGAATCTATGATGAAGTTGAATTTAGTGTTAGCATGTTGTATCAGAAAATCGCAGACTTTTCTCACAACAGTCTACTACTACCATTGTATTGTAAAAATTGAAGCACAAGGGTACCTGAAATTACAAATTGTTAGAAAGAGTATGTTACCTTGTAAAATAGTCAAAACTATGACCACACGATGTGACATGAAAATAACATTATAGGAGGACTAAAACCAATTATTATAGAAACTTTTACTATAAAAAACATTTTCAAAAGTAAATCAAAATTGAATTAGAGTAAATATAATATTCTTATAAAAGAAGTATATCACAACCCCCAATAATCAAACAACAATTTTCAATTTTTTTTATAAATAAAACGCTGGTGAAACATGAAGAAGAAGAGATGTTGCTGATGGACACAACAAGAGATGAAGAAAGATTTCAGGACCAATAGTAATTGAACTCAGGATGCTCAACACACATGTCTAGAAAGAAAGATTGGTTTGTCAACATAAACCCCTCAATGAAGAACATGGTGAAATTTGCAAACAATAATACTCTAGCAGCTGAAGGTATTTGTTATGTTCTGATTATGAGAAAAGATGGCAAGAGATCAATAATTTTCAATGTGTTGTACATACCAGGCATGAAGAGCAACTTGCTCAGTATAGGGCAGTTGGTCGAAAAGAATTACAAAGTGTCGATTAAAGACAAGATGATGAGAGTTCTCGACTCAGGTGGTAGGTTAATCTCGAAGGCCCCAATGTCTCAGAATAGAACCTTCAAGATTGAACTTAATGCGATGGAGCATAAGTTCCTTGCAACTGCAGCCAACAGAGATGAATGAATATGACATTACAGAGTTGGCCATATAAATTTCAAAGACATGAGAGATTTGAAAAGAAGAAATATGATTTCAGGATTACCAGAAATCGACATCCCAAATGAAGTATGTGAATAATGTATTCAGGCGAAGCAACACAAGAACAACTTCAGCAAGGATGCAAGAAGCAAGTTGAAGGCAATTCTTGAAGTCATATATATGATGTATGTGGTCTTATCCAGGTGGATTTAATTTGAGGTAATAGATACTTGTGACATTCATAGATGATTTCAATCGAAAACTATGGACTTACCTGATCAAGAAGAAAAGTGAAGTGATCGAGGTATTTGCCAAGTTTAAGTCTATGGTCGAAAGGCAAAATGGTTGAAAGCTAAAGATTCTGAGGACTGATGGTGATGAAGAGTAAGTGTTAAAAGATTTTAATGCATTATGTGAGAAAGAAAGGATTGTGCATGAGGTGGTGCCACCCTACACTCCACTGTAGAATGGAACTGCAGAAAGGAAGAATAGAACCATAATGAATATGGTGAGAAGTATGTTGAGAGGCAAGCATGTACCCAACAAATTATAAGGAGATGTTGTGTCGACTACAACATACATCTTGAATAGATGTCTGACGAAGAAGATAGAAGGAATTACACCAGAAGAATGTTAGTCTGGTGTCAAGCCTAGCCTAAATCATCTGAAGGTGTTTGGATCTATAGCATATAGACATGTGGAAGATCAGTTGAGAAGAAAACTTGATGACAAGTCGAGTCAAATGATCTTGATAGGATATCATTCGATTGGAGGATACAAGTTGTTTGAACTAGTGAACAAGCAAGTTATGATCAGCAGGGATGTGATCATAGATGAGCTTAAGAAATGAGATTGGACTGAGAATGTTAAGAAGGATTCAATGAGAATCTTATGTGAATAACCAGCTAGTGAAGTCGATAGAGAAGTTCAACAAGAAGAAGTCAGAGGTGAAACAGACCCAAGCAAACCTCAACGAACAAGACACATGCTTGTAAGGTTGCAAAAATGTGTGATTAAATCAGATGATGTGGTCAATGAAAAAGGTGGACTGGTACATTATGCTTTCTGTGCAAATGTAAAACTAGTCAATGCAGCTAAGGCATTGAAAAATTCAAAGTGGAAGAAAGCAATGAATGATGAACTAGATTCCATCGAAGTCAACGACACTTGGTCACTTGTCGAATTGCCTCAAGGCAAAAAGGCAATTGTTGTAAAGTTGGTATACAAGGTGAAACTGAATCCTAAAGAAGAAGTAACTTGACACGATGCAAGACTTGTGGTGAAAGGATTTCTTCAGAAAGAAGGAATCGACTTCGACGAAGTTCTTGCACCTGTTGCTAGGATCAAGAAAATTAGGTTGGTTGTTGGTCTAGTAAACATGAACAATTAGCACATATGTCAGATGGATGTGAAATGTGCATTATTGAATGATCCCTTAGATGAAGAAGTTTATGTTGCATAACTAGTTGGGCTTGTGAAACAAGGCGAAGAAAGAAAGGTGTACATGATGCATAAAACCTTGTATGCACTTAAGCAAGCTCCAAGTGCTTGGAATAAGAAGATAGATAGCTTCCTAAGGGAGAATGAATTTGTGAAATACACAACTGATCATGGAGTATATGTAAGAAGAAGCAATAGTGAATCACTTATACTATGTCTCTATGTCGACGACCTGTTGATAACATGAAGTTGCAAGAAGGAGATCAAAGATTTCAAACATGGCCTAAGTGAGAAGTTTGAAATGTCAGATTTGGGAAATCTCTCATATTTCCTTGGCATCAAGTTATACAAGAGTGATAGAGGTTTGATGATGCATCATAGAAGATATCCGGGTGAAATAATCAAGAGATTTGAGATGTAATATTGTAACCCAACTTCAACTCCAGCTGAGCCCAAATTGCAACTATCGAAAGACGCAACTGAAGATGGTGTCGATCCAACACACTACAGAAGACTCATTGGATCCCTTCGATACCTTTGTCACACAAGGCCTGATCTAGCATAGAGTGTACGTATGGTGAGAAGATTCATGAAGAAGCCAAAGACATCACACTTTACACCTAGCAGCAACGAAGAGGATACTAAGGTATCTGAAAGGAACTCTCGACTAGGACACTTTATTTCCTGCAGATGATGAAGGAAAAGAATGCAAGTTAGTGAGATACACCGACTCAAGTTGGTGTAGTGATATTGAGGATCAAAAGTCCACATCTGGTTATGTGTTTATGCTAGGTGGTGCACCAGTTATATAGAGTTCGAGAAAGAAGCTAGTAGTGGCATTGTTGTTGTGCAAAGCAGAATACATAATTGTTTCTCTCTGTGCATGCCAAGCAACATGGATGGTGAATCTGGTTGAAGATATTATAGGGAAGAGCCATGAAGATCGACAACATGTCTGCTATCAATCTGGTGAAGAATCTGATAGCACATAGACGAAGCAAGCACATCGAAATGAGGTTCCACTTGTAGCGGTGAAAAATTGGAGATTAAGCTATTGGTTAACTTAACTCACAAAAGCAAGAGTCGTCACCGCTCTTTATTGTTTCCAAAGGAATGGGAAAAGAACGAATAAAACCCACAAAAGTTTTAAAACAAAACTAATAAAAAATAAGAGATAAGGGTATGGGGGTTGGTTATACAATGGGAAGGTGTTAGCACTCAAAACATCTATAGTACTCTATAGGAACCTCTTGAAAATTTGCGTTTGGCTTTAAAAAGGTGTTGTTTGAAAAAGATTGGGGAGATGAGAAGAGAAATATTTTTTAAGATTTTTGTTTGACAAGACATCTTGAGCTTTGTGCCTACATACCCACAAAGTGCAATGTAGGATCAAAACCTCATAGTTTATGGTAACTGTCACACCCTAATTTTTGACCATAAGGTCTCACCTCTCTTTTGCGCGTTTTTCTGTCGTTATTTGACTTTAATATAATATTTATGGTTTACGACTAACGAACTTGTGTAGGAACGTATAGTAGGTAATTTTTGTTTCTAACTTCAAGCCATCTCTGGGTTATTTCTAAACAGGACCCAGTGTCTTTATCAAGAGTGCCCCAAGTCACAGAATGTTGTTTTTAGGGAGAGTTGAGATGAATTACTTTGGATTTTATGATCCTCCGAGACATTACGGTTTTGTTTTGGTCCATCCGACAAGTAATCAAATTCTCTCTGTTCTAAGCTTCCTGAGTATCATTTGCAAGCCGTTATGTTTCGCAAACCCAGACTATAGTTGAATTGGTAGTATTTTAGATGTATTTTAGATATTCAGGTGTCGACCAGTTGATTTTATGAAAGCGTCTCTTAAATTGGAAAGGGAGAGTTCGATTATGGATATTTACTTGCTTTTAAATCAACATGCACATCAAAATTGGAAATTCATAATCAAGACTTTTGGAGCAAAACTCTTATTCATTAATCAGAAATAGCTCGCATTTTATTACATGGATTAAACTACAAGTTTTTGTACAAATTTGTCGGATTACATAACTTCTAAAACTACAGTCCTAAGGCTTCTAATTTCTTGGGTCTTCTAGCTCCGGATCTTCATCTTCATCAGACACTGAACCTGCATAGTGAACAACAGTTAATTCAAAGCAAAAGGGTCTTTATTTGTTTTTGCCTCAGCCCTAAAAAAATTGTCATCACCGGGCCGGGACGGAAGGGTAACGACCGAAGTCGCCGCCAGCTTCCAAAATTAGGGACAATTCATTTTCGACAGTATCAAGGCAATTTTTTGTTCTTAGCAGTTTTTTTTAAAAGTCATTCTGCGGGACAGAGGTCCAATTTTCCATTTGCGACATTGGCTAAAGTTAACGGGTCAAAGAGGAGATTTTCACCAAACGTAAGCCCAATAGTCGGCCCACCATGGTAGCGCCCTCGTGAGAAGGGGAGAGGTCTCAACGGCAACAAAATTCTACAAGCAAATTAACATCACCAGCATCAATAATTAAAATTAATTAAATCAATCCAACAATTAATTCGTTCTTCCAACAATTACAGCACAATCAAAACCGATATTTTTTTCCAAGATCCAACAACGATATGATACAAAAGAAGAAAGGAATCAAAAATTTTCCAAATCGATTTAAACTTCCCAAAGCGGTAGCAACAGATCCGAACGAAAATGGAAAAGGTTTTAGATTTTCTAAAACCATCAAATATCAGCAGCCAACACGAGAAAGAAGAGGAAGTTTTTAAAGAATAATCATTGTGGTCCGATCGCAAATCTGGATTATAAAAGGAGAAGAAAGACAACAAGTTTAAAACAACGAAAAATCACCATTGTGTTCGCAAGCGAGTATCACCACCACCACATAAAGCTCAGATCGGAGAACGTCGTCATCGCCGAAGCTCAGACTTTTTCTGAATCATCATCGCCAAAAGAACCCGCAAACCATCAAGAAGTCCGTCGGAAACCCCTACCATCGACCGCGCAAGCCCTCACGCCGCCGCGAGCCAAATCGCAACCGTAAGCCCACCGTTAACACATTTTTGTGCTGTCTATTTTTTTCCAGGTTGTATCGTGCAAAGAAGAAGGAGTCTGTTACATGCAAAGACGAGAGGAGGAGGAAATTAAAGAAGAAGATGAACCGCGGATGAGGGAGAGAGGGATTGGGTGAGAAAGTGAGAAGAAGAGGACATCGGCGGCGCAGAGAGTGTCGGGGGGGAGAGGATTAGTTCTTTGGGTTTTTTTTTATGATTTTGTTTTTTTTTTATATTTTGTAATGTGATCACCTGCACACACACACACACCACAGTTACGGTGCACCCCACACATGCAACTTTGTGATCTCCAACGGATCCACATCCAACGCTCCACAGCGCAGCTCCACCGTAAACCCTCATAACTCACCCACACCCAACCACGCGCCTAACCCTTCATTTTCTTTAATTAATCATTAATTAATTTTATTAACTAAACTAATCTTTTTATTAATTAACATAATTAATTTTATTTTTATAATCAATCACCTAGTTATTTAATTAAATGAATTAAACCCTTTTACTTAATATTTAATCAATTAGCCTAATTTAATACTTATTTAATTTATTCATTTTCTAAATATTAACATATGACTTTTTTTGTGACTTGAAATAATTTATATTTACTCTTTTGTTAAAATTAAAATTTTTTTTTTATAAAATCTTCTTCTCTAAATAACTTGCTTTTATTTTATTAATAACTAAAACCTTTTTAAAACCTTTCTTTTAATAATAACTTAATAATTTGCTTTTTTATTTAAAAAGCTTAAGTAATTTACATCTAAATTTTTATTAAAACTAATAATAACTAAATCTTTTATAAAAAAAAAACTCTTTTAATTTAATTAAAATAATTTACACTAATAATCTTTTTTAACAAACTTTTTAGATAAAATTAATAAAACTTATCTTCATAATTAATCTATAATAATAACTTTTATTAAAATTGAACCGTCTCACTTTTTATTATTATTTAATAAGATAAGTTGGATATTTTGAAATCCTCTTAGCTAAAATTTTCTCTTTAGAATTTAGTTCAGCTCAAACACCTTTTATTAAAACTAATAATAAATTAACTTTTCCTAAATTAATCTCACTAAAATTAATCAGGTAACTTTTTAAATTTTAATTTATTCCCAACTTTTATTTAAAATATAATTCACCCTTTAGTTTCTTTTCCTCTTAAGATAATTCTGTTAGAATTTATTTAACTTAAAGTAAATAGCTAATATATCTAACTTAATTCTCTCCTTAAAAATTAATCGTGCACGTTCTCATACCCCGACTTTATTCGAATATTCAGACCTCCACATTCGTCTGCTTATAGCACTTTCTATCTGTTGCTCTTTATTTTTACCGTCATTTATTTTATCGCATTGCATTAGGTCCAAAGGAAGAGCCTATGCATGACTTAACAATTTGTGTGTATCGCATCTCATATGCATCATAATCCCCCTATTCGATCTTTGATCCTTTTCAAGTTGATCGCTTAAGTTTAGATCATACCCTTTAAGGAGGAACCTTTTTCTTTTACAACTTAGATAAACAACATTCAACTCAATCAACATTATTCAAACTACAAGAGAATAAGATGTTAGTCATCTTGATGTTAGAACACAGATTGGTTATTAGTTATATATCTATGTTTTGATGATAACACTAATGAAATTTTGTATTAAGAAATTATATACTCTAAATTTGTTCAAGTATTTTTGTTGCAGATATTAAATTTAATATTCTTCTGAAAGCAAAAATGAATCTGAACATTGAACTACACAAGGCTCTGAGCGTCAGAAGCATCTCGTTATAAGACTCTGAGCGCTGTCTACAGAAGAATCTGAAGCAGAAGCTACAGATGCATCTGAAGCGTAGACTGAAGACTTTGTATGAAGAGTTTCAAGCACTGTTTTTTCAGAAGACTCTGATAGTACTGTTCGCTGCAAGTACTGAAGATCTGATCTCCAAACTCTGCTCTGATTGTTACTCACGCTGAAGCACTCTTGCTGCAATACTCTGATACAACAAACTCTGATGACATCAAGACTCTGATCACTCAAGGCTCTGATGTTGATTGCTGTGAAACAGAAACTTGTTGAAGAAGATTATTCAAAGATATATCCGTTGGCATATTTCAAACGTCTCTTTCCTCTTTTATGCTAGACAGAAGAACTCAGACAAAAAGGATTTTTCTAAACGTTCTACTTCTAGGAAAGGTCAAGTCATGTGAAGAAAAAAGGCTACAGCTACTTTGCAGTACACAGTCTTCAAGCATGAAAAGTCTTGGAAGTCTTTGTCTATAAAAGCAAGCCTTCAATAACTTTCTATAGTTGACGTATATTGACGAATTCATTGAAAACTCTCTCAAAGCTCTCATACAAATTATATTTCTTTGTTGAATAGTTTCATACGTTCTTAATTTTAAGTGTATAAATCACAGTTGTGATATAGCTTTCATAGAAGCATTTTAAACACTTGCTTAGTGTCGCTACTGCGAAAATCGGCGCCGGCTGAATAGAAGAGTCGCCACCGTGCGTTATTTATCCCAAGGGAGGGAAAGGAAACGCTTGAAGTAAACCTACCGCAAAGACGGGAAAGGAATGGTCGTCGCAACCAAATCCTGGATTCGAGAGTCGGTTACGCAAGGGGAAGGTATTAGCACCCCTCACGTCCGTCGTACTCGACGGGATCCACGCTTGTTTTCTGGTACGGATTGTTGTTCTATCTATTCTACAGGTCTGGGGTTAAAAGAAAATAAAATGACTCGGCAAAGTATCGCACTTTATGCCTACGTATTCCCGTCTGGAACGAGAAATCAGAGTCAACGTAGTTCGCCTACCTACGGGAAAGGAGGGGAAGGTTGCTCGCTAGGATATCGCATCCTATGCCTACGTACTTTCATATAGCATGAAAGATCAGAGCAAACGTAGTTCGGGCCACGTACGACACAAGTCTGTCTTGATTGTTTTTATCCTTCTGAAAAAGGTTTTCCTCTGCTTACGGGTCCAAGCGGACAAAAATGATACTTTTGATTGGTTTACAGTCTTTTACGCAAGAAGTATTTTTTAGTGTGTTTGCAATCTCTGACGCACTAGAGACTAGGATTTGAGAGTGACTACGTCGTATGTCACCCTAAGGGTAACACACTAAGCAATCAGATTACTGAAGAGTGACCCTCTAGCAACCTTTTCTCAAATAGCTTAAGGCTCGTAACGTACGACATTGATTAACCTTATTACTGTGTTTTTGAATTATTCTGAGATGAGAAGAGAAAGGAGCTCTGAAAAGCCTATGGTTGAAAAGGGAATCAAAATCTACCCTAATGTTGTCATGCATGAATGAAAGCCTAATGTCTGTCATATTTCTCTCTTGCACAGAGAGAAACAGAGATCCTAGGGGATAAACGGAAAAGCAACAACGTATATACAGTAAAGCGGTAAAATGCATGAATGCAACAATACAAGCGACGCAAGGGAGTCCCACTCAACCTCGAACCTAGAAAACAACAGGCAAAAGTGAACAAAATTCACTTTAAACCTAACAGGGTAATTATCAAACAATACAGTCAGGAAACTCAAACAATACATCAACAACTCTAAACAGCACCAACAACTCTAAGCAGCAAAATCTGATAGAAACAGCAACAAGTCACCAACACCTTCAAGCAAGGTCTTCATCCATCTACAAGATTCAAACAAGCATCCATCTTCAAGGGAAACAGCAAGCTACCATAAGCAGAAACTTTAAACAGTAGACAACATCAAACAACTAAGCAGCAGTAAGTCCTACTTCAAACAGTTGCACAGCTCTGACAGCACCAGCTCCTTCTTCTAACAGTCTTCAAGGCAATGAACTTCATCTTCAATCTTCAAGGGATCCTTCCTTCAAGGCAAGCTCTCCAGCAAAGAATTGATGTTATCAGAAGAAATTGAATGTCAAACAATTCATTGACGACCAAAGGAAGTCTATGGATAGTTGACATCATAACAGAGTGGTTCTCTCAAAGTTCTACCTCTAAGGTATGGCCACTGATCCCTCCTAAGGAGATAGGTGAATACCATAAAGGGACTTTATGTCATAGAAAATAATGGAAGCAAAGGAAGTTATCCATGTTTATGAAAGAATTTCTATTCTAAGGCTCTACCTATACCCTATGTCCTATGGTCTTCAAACAACTCCAAGCAAGCCAAACAATCTCCATCAAGCTTTGATTTTGATCTGCAATCTTCTCTATTGATCCTTGCCAAGCTCCCACAAGCTCTAACTAAGCCCACACCCCAAGCAAATGCCCAAAAAGCCCACACAACAAAATAAACCCCAAGAATGGGCAAACCAAACAATCACACAATTGCAAAATATACTAAAAATAGTAAAATAGTATTTACAAGCCTAATATTCATTCTAAGGGAAATACTATATCTACCCTATATACCCCATAGGTCCCATACTCTAATTCAATCTAAAAAACCCAAAAATAAAATGTTCAAGTGCACCTATGTTGTGTATAAACCCTAATCTAACCATCCTAATATCATCTAATCAAAACTAATCAAAACCCAATTATAAAATCATGAAATAAATCCAGGGGTAAGCTCAAGTTTATATCTAATTACTCTAAAAAGAATAGCACTAAAATATAAAGGGAGCTAGCTAAACAAAAATCTACAAAACTATGTACAAACTAAATTCAATGAAAAACAACTAAATGTAAAATATTCACAAAAAATAAAGAAAATACCTAAACTAATATTTTTATTTATTTACAATTTTCTTGAAACCATTATCAATATGTTGCAAAAATTCTCAGGTCAAAATATTTCTTTTTCAATTTTATATGATTTTTCAAAGTTATAAAGAAAAATGAATTAAATGAATTAAAAAAAGAAAATACTTTGGTGCAGATAGCAAGAAAATGTAACACAAAACGCATATGGGCCAGGCAGGGGGGTGCGCGTAACAATATTCACTAAGCCCATTTAAACTTCAGAAAATGAAAAGGAAATTCAGAGAAAAATGAAAAAAACTTGGTGTAAATAGCAGGTGAATCCAATGCAATCTAGTGGGCTTGTCTACTAGGGGGTGGGAACAGCGAAAACAACTTAGGCCCAAACTTCCAATTAAATGAAACGACTGTGTTTTGGTATTCAGCAAAAACCTTCACAAACTGAGACTTAATCTCATCCACACGATCCATGCTTTGGTCAAAAGTCAGCGCACATCCAATGGCTGAGACATTATCTTCCTCATTTGAATCAAATTGGAGCCAAAACTCCATTGATGGACCTCCAAGAACACTCAGAATGCAGCCAATCGAACATCATCAATTCTTGATCAAAAATCATAAAATAAAACCCTAACATGCTCTATTTTTCACCCTGATTCCATCTATGGTATCATCATCCATTTATATCATCTCTAACAGCAAACACGATTCCATCTCCAAAATTGATCAGAAATTCAACATTCACCATTCATCAAATTATTGTGCCTAATCCCTTCATCACCTAACACTGATCATATAATGCTATAGAACTCACTCTAATCCTCAATATCTACTCAGTTCTTGATCCCAACAGAAAGTGTGTTGCTATGTGAACCATCACCAATTCTTCTCAAACTCTCCAGAAAGTTTCTCCTAACCACATACTAACACTCTAACTTAACAAATCAACCTAATTACACCTAACTCGAGCCATAATTAAAAATTTACTAACCTGATGAAATGAGGAAAACAGATGGTAGAAACCTTCAATCCAAGGCTTGTGCTGCTCCAAAATCACTCAAGGTATTGATATCTTGCTTCTGTATGCAATGGATCTCGCTCAAACAACTTGAATCACCATAACAGAATTTCACTTGCAGTTGGATATGTGAAAACTCAAGAACTCGATTTGGCCAAGGATTCACTCTGATTTTGATCTCTACACATTCAGTGATGATTATTGAATTGAATTGAATCAAAAATTTGAAAGAATGAAGAAGAATTTTGAGAAAATGGAATTGAATTGCAATGGAAGACGATGAATTCCAATCTATGAATTTGGCACCAAATGAATCCCAACCCTGGTTTAGATCAACTCAAATGACTTTATAGGTGATGTTAGAAACTTCTAGAGAGTGCTGGAATGATCCTATGAGAAATTGGATATCTCATGTCATGGTAAATCCTTTAATGAGTTCAACAAAACCAGTTGGAGTTTGGACTATTACAGCACATGAACAAGGCTTGAATTTCTCTCCAAATGAGAATTAGAATGTGCTTGGATGGTTCCTTGCATTGTAATCCACCCCTAGCTTGGTTTGGCAAGTGTAGCTTCTTATATAAGTAACCAATGATAAGTCCAAGTTCTTGACCTCAAATTCAAAATCCAATGATGTCAATGATCTCAAAACATGTTTTCCCTTCAATTTGGTATATCACATGATGTATTTTGGCTTTGGATCAAAAAATCCCAAATTTGGTCACTTGAAAATGGACTTTTACCTTCCATATTTGGTCAATTTTATCATTTTGAGTTCCATGCATTTCCAAACCATCATGACCTCTTACCTAGACTCAAAACATCATTTTGAGCAAGTTTGATGTTGAACATTTTTCCATTTGAAGCATGCAAGTAGGAGTTTTAGGCATATGCTTGAAATGACCTATAATCTTACTTTCCCAAAATACCCCTGGCTTGTCAAGATCATAAGTAGAGTTCCACAAATCAGAATGAGGCATACCATACCTTTCTAGAAAGCTAAGATCATGAGGAACAACTTTCATGTTTACCAAAAATCTATTTGAAAATTCCTTGTGGGGCAAACGTTGCTTGGAAGTCAAGTAACTTTCACAGGTAAATTTCAGTGTCCTCAGATGACCTGTAACTTGCAAGAACCATAACTTGAGTTCTATAAATCTCCTTTATGCCTTCCACCACTCAAATTAAAGGTCTTGAGATGCTATACAAGTTTCATGTTGGCCAAGGATCCATTTGAGACTTGTATTTTGAATTATTTTGCTTGGAAGTTTGACCTAAATTAGGGAATCTCACTCAGAAACCCTAATTTAGAAACTTCTCTTCTTCTTGATTTCTTTTGATTTCTCCTTGGCACAACACCACATCCATATCCACATATCAAAAGATGAATCCCACATCCTTCAAATAGGCCTTGATGCCCTTCAATCAAGCATTAGACCTAAGGTTGACCTAGGGTTGACCCAGGTGAAACCCTAGTTGACTGTCTTCAACTGTAGCTCTTGTAACCACACCAATAACTTGTCTTACTTTCAAAATGACCCTCTAGGTCTTCCATGATGTCTACACACATTCCATGCCTCAGTCCATAGCTTACAACCTCTTTGATGATCTTCAAATACTCCCCAGATAGGCTATAAATCCACTGCTTGATCTATTAACTTCTCAAAGCTTCACCTTCTTTCTTGGTGACTTGAATAGGCTTGAATCTTGAATAAAAACCTTTTGGATATGCTTCTTGAGATGAAAATAGCACTTGATCCCTTGTTGGATGGCTTGCCTATGATATGCTATGTAAAAGAATGAACTATGTATATGATCTACTATGCAAATGATAAAGCTATGAAAACACAAATCAGGTAAAACAAGTTGGTCAAATTTTAGGGTGCAACAGCTGCCCCTATTCAAACGGCTTGGACCCGACTGAGTGAAACGCCCGGAGCCTTCAGACAATCGAGGTACGAGACGGTTGAATACCAATAAACCCGGAAATTTGCCAACTGCAAACATAAATTACGAAATAAACTGCACCACTATCTGGGGGAACACTATCTACAAATCTGATTTCAATACTATCTTGTCAATATCGGGATAAGCTTATTGACTTCACTGGGAGAAGTACTTTTGTCGAATATAAGAACACAACTCTGTCTTGTCATGGGACACATACTATATCCCTTACGGGGAAATCATCCGTCTAAATACTGAGGAGTTCATCCGCCTATCTCTTACGGGAAACATACATCGATTTAGTAACACTTCATCTGCCTATCCAATACGGGAACACTATTCTGTTTACATCACAGGAAAATTTTCTTCTGCCCATCACACAGGAAAATACACTTCTGCCCATCACACAGGAAAATACACTTCTGCCCATCACACAGGAAAATTACACTTCTGCCCATCACGCAGGAAAATACCCTTCTGCCCATCACACAGGAAAATTACACTTCTTCCCATCACACAGGAAAATTCACTTCTGCCCATCACGCAGGAAAATTACACTTCTGCCCATCACGCAGGAAAATTCACTTCTGCCCATCACGCAGGAAAATACACTTCTGCCCATCACGCAGGAAAATTACTTCTTCTGCCCATCACACAGGAAAATACATTTCTGCCCATCACGCAGGAAAATACACTTCTGCCCATCACACAGGAAAATACACTTCTGCCCATCACGCAGGAAAATTTTCTCGGACATAGCTTCTTTGCCTATTCTTTGCATTAACTAACTCCACTGGGGATATTCCGAAAATAACTGTCAAACACTCGTCTCGATAACAAGTGGCTACTTCTGAACTTTGATTTTATAAAAACCTGAAACGCTGCCGCAACAACAAACTTGAAGAAACATTCCGCTGGCCGAATACAATAACGCCTCAATTGGCAACTCTGTGGGAAAATAATAAACTGAACCACATCATCACACGTCTCCTGGCGAGACCTCGATCGTCTGGTAATATCTGAGCTTTAGAACTCCATACTCCTGTTGAGAACCATACCTGAAAGCAAAAGGTCAACCAACCTGATCTATGTTTCATAATGCGTATGTTTGATAATGTCATAATGCTCCATACAATATGGAAATGCTACGCGTTTTTTATTTGGGGAATGCAAATATGACACTATATGCCGATGCAAATGCAGGCTCGAACTGCTGGGATAGCTCTAACAAGCTTGCTTCATCAATCTTGGCCGTCGAGGACGAATATCACCCTGCTGGGGAATGAACGGGTATCACAAAGTATTCCAGCAAAATAAATGCCAGGACCCACAACCAAATCTGTCGGGGAGAGTTTTAACCTTCGATTTCCACTGGGAGGAACGAAAACACTTGCTGAAAGAGAGAGAACTCCGCTGGGGACGAAACGACTCTCTTGGGGAAAATAAACTGACTCCGTTGGGGAGAATACATGAACCTACTGGGAAGGGAATCTCTGCTGGGGAGAGTAGACTGTCTGGGTACAGCTCACAAGTTCGGAAATATTAGTCTTCTGAGGCTACACAACTCTGCTCGAGATAGGGAATCCTTTTGGGGGACACCTCGCTGTCTGAATACAGCCTGCAATCTTGGAATCATCAATTCTGTTGAGGGTAAACGACCCTGCTGGAGAATGTCCTTCGGATAAGCTGTGACTAGCTGGGGAATTTGATCCTTCTTCAATAAGGAACATTGTCATCTCAGCTTCAGGGAATGAAGCGCGACCTGCATGGGGATTCACTTCACGTAACGATCAAGTCTTTTCGTTACGAGCCTCTGGTTAGGGCGGCAATCTTCTGATCGTCCACTTCGTATGGTCAAGAACCCTGCAACACCACAAACGAGACAAGACAAGTCTATACAACCAAATCTATTCAGGTTAGTGTTAGTGACATCATTTTCAGTCAATTCAAAGTTTTAGCAATTTATTGGCAAGGGCCAGCAATGTTATGCACTTGCTAGTTTTATTAAACATTGGCGCTTTTCACATACAATACAGTAAAGAACAAGCATCACATACTGAATAACATGTTTTATTAATGGGGCCCCTGAATGGGCAGAGTTTTGTACACTGGATGTAACTCCTGAAAAGAGGAAGTTACGCATAACAAATATACAAGTATGCACAGGAAGCATAAATACAATGACAAATCAAATTTGCACATATGTCAGCAACATGACGCAGACGAACATCATAAGCTGATCCTCCTATGACTCGCCTGACTCTGGCGCTTTCCCTGTATTCAAACTTCTGAAGAGATTGTATCTGATAATCGAACTCTCAGGTATATTCTCCCGCACCAATGTGCACCGTAGTATCAAATTTGGACTGCAGCCATTTGCTTTTCAAATCCCTAACTTTTGCGTGAACCGCCCTTTGCGGGTTTTCAGTTCACCGGGATACCCTTTTTTGCCGAAGCCGCCCAGTGTAGGTTTTCAACTTCGCGGGTGTACATTTTTTCAATTTTTATCCCTAATTTTTGCCCGAACCTTTTATTCTGTTTTTGGTTCGCCAGGATGCCCCATTTTTGCCTGGACTCTCTTTTTTTTTTGTCCAGCGGGTCAATTTCAAGCAAAGTATTTTTTAACTGCGTCCGAATTTATAGGCGACGTAAAGTCTTCACCATCCATGGTGGACAACAACAATGCTCCTCCTGAAAAGACTTTTCTGACAATGTATGACCCTTCGTAGTTGGGGGTCCACTTGCCCCTGTGATCTGCCTGTGGCGGGAGAATCCTTTTCAACACAAGGTCGCCCGTCTGAAAGCTCCGAGGATGTATCTTCTTATCATACGCTTTCTTCATTCGGCTCTGGTATAAACGACCATATGCCAGAGAAGCTAGCCTCTTCTCATCCATTAAACTCAGCTGGTTCAACCTGTCTTTCACCCATTCTGCCTCGTCGAGTTGGACATCTTGTAATACCCTCGGGGAAGGAATCTCAACTTCCAGTGGTAACACTGCTTCCATTCCGTATACCAACGAGAACGGGGTTGCCCCGGTTGATGTGCGTACCGTCGTACGATAACCGTGCAAAGCGAAAGGTAGCATCTCATGCCAGTCCTTATAGGTCACTACCATCTTCTGAACAATCTTCTTTATGTTCTTATTGGCCACTTCAACATCGCCATTCATCTTGGGTCGATAAGGAGAAGAGTTGTGATGTTCGATCTTAAAACTCTGACACAACTCCTTCATCATCTTGTTATTTAAGTTCGAACCGTTGTCGGTAATAATCCGCTCAGGGATTCCATATCTGCAAATGATATCTCGTTTGATAAACCTGGCTACCACCTGCTTGGTCACATTTGCATATGATGCCGCTTCCACCCACTTGGTAAAATAATCAATTGCTACCAAAATGAAACGGTGTCTGTTAGATGCCGTCGGCTCAATCTTCCCAATCATATCAATTCCCCATATCGAGAATGGCCACGGTGATGACATCACGTTCAGAGGACTCGGAGGCACATGGATCTTATCCGCATAAATCTGGCACTTATGACACCTCTTCGTAAACTTGAAACAGTCAGTTTCCATAGTTAGCCAGTAATAACCTGCCCGCAGCAGCTTTCTTGCCATAGCATGCCCACCAGCATGTGTACCGAATGTACCCTCATGTATTTCCTCCATCAGCAACTTCGCCTCTTTCTCGTCTACACAACGTAACAGCACCAAGTCGTGGCTTCTCTTGTACAGGACACCGTCCGAATTCAGATAGAAATTACCAGCCAATCTCCTGAGAGTCTTCTGATCGTGACTGGATGCCCCAGCCGGATACTCTTTGTTCTTCAGGAAATTATGGATATCAAAATACCAGGGTTTATCATCAGACGCTTCATCAATTGCAAATACGAAGGCGGGTCTGTCAAGCCGAGAGATAACAATTCTGGGAGCCTCATTCCAGAAGTTAACTTTATACATGGAAGACAATGTCGCCAAGGCATCAGCCATTTAATTTTCTGCTCGCGGCACATGATGCAATTCAACCTTGTCAAAGAAAGGCAACAATCTCCTCGCGTAATTCATGTACGGTATCAAGTTGGGCTGACGTGTCTCCCATTCTCCTTTTATTTGATTCACCACCAGAGCTGAGTCTCCATATACATCCAGGTTTTTGATTCACAAATCAATGGCTTCTTCAAGCCCCATGATGCAAGCTTCGTATTTGGCTTCATTATTGGTAACCGGAAAGGTCAATCGAGCAGTAAATGGGATGTGCGACCCATGTGGAGTAGTGATGATTGCCCCTATTCCGCTACCATAGGAATTTACAGCTCCGTCAAAGATCAACTGCCATTTGGAACCCAATTTTGGTCCTTCATCCGACAACGGTTCTTCACAATCTTTCATCTTTAGGTACATGATATCCTCGTCAGGAAAATCAAACCTCATCGATTGGTAGTCCTCAATGGGCTGCTCAGCGAGATACTCTGATAACACGCTCCCCTTTATAGCCTTCTGTGAAACATACTGGATGTCATATTCGGTCAAAACCATCTGCCAACGGGCAATTCTCCCCGATAGTGCCTGCTTTTCAAATACGTATTTGATAGGATCCATCTTTGAGATGAGCATGGTTGTATGATTTAGCATGTACTGCCTCAAACGCTTGGCGGCCCAGGCTAGCGCACAACAAGTCTTTTCAAGCGTTGAGTATCGAGATTCACAGTCAGTAAACTTCTTACTCAAGTAGTATATCGCATGCTCTTTACGCCCTGTCTCGTCATGTTGACCGAGAACACAACCCATACTCCCCTCAAGAACCGTCAAATACATAATTAAGGGTCTCCCTGCCACTAGGGGTATCAAAATAGGAGGCTCCTGCAAATACTGTTTTATTTTATCGAACACCTTTTGACAATTTTCATTCCATGTTACAGCCTGGTCTTTTTTCAACAGCCTGAATAACGGCTCGCACGTTGCTGTTAGGTGAGATATGAATCGAGCGATGTAGTTCAACCTCCCTAAAAACCCGCGCACCTCTTTTTCTGTTTTAGGCGTCGGCATCTCTTGTATGGCTTTTATTTTTGCAGGATCAACCTCTATTCCTTTTTCACTCACGATAAACCCCAGCAGTTTACCCGATCTCACCCCGAAGGTGCATTTGTTAGGGTTCAGTCTCAACCTGAACTTCCTAAGCCTTTTGAATAATTTCAGTAGATTCACCAAATGCTCTTCCTCCGTCTGGGATTTGGCAATCATATCATCGACATAAACCTCGATCTCTTTATGCATCATGTCATGAAAGAGAGTCGTCATTGCACGCTGATACGTTGCCCCAACATTCTTTAATCCGAAGGGCATCACTTTGTAGCAAAATGTTCCCCAAGGCGTAATGAAGGTAGTCTTCTCCATGTCTTCTGGCGCCATTTTAATCTGATTGTAGCCCGAGAAGCCATCCATGAAGGAGAATACGGAGAATTGAGCGGTGTTGTCGACCAGCACCTCGATGTGAGGAAGTGGAAAGTCATCTCTCGGGCTCGCTCTGTTTAAATCACGGTAATCTACGCACATTCTCACTTTACCGTCCTTTTTTGGCACTGGCACGATATTAGCGACCCATGAGGGATATTTTGTAACAGCTAGGAAACCAGCATCCCACTTGTAATACCCCAAATTTTGCCCTAAGATTTGTCGTCGCATTTCATTGCATTTAATCAATTACTAACAAATTTGTATAGTCGTTTGACTTTTTGCCGGTAAATATCATATGGCATGTATTTTTTTCTAAAAAGTAAAAATGGCACAATTGGCAAGAGGACATGTGTAAGGAGTTGTGAGTGTGAGAGGTTGAGAGTTCGAATCTCACCTTTGTCACTTTTTGTTTTTTATTATTTTTACTCTAAATTTTTCTATCTCTCATTAAAAAATAACAAAAATAGTTTTTTATTATTATTTAATTATTATTTTCGTATTTTAATTAAATCATTTAAAATTTTTTTTTTCACTTTTTTCTAAATTATTCATAAAAATATCCAAAAAATCATAAAATAAAAAATATTAGAAAAAATTTTGTTCTTTTTATAATATTTTTGATTTTAGGAATCAATAGGATTATTAGTTTTTATTTTAAGTTTATTTTAATTATTTTAAATTATTTAAAATTTATTTTTTCTTAACTAATTATTTAGTTTGGGCTTTAAAATGGGCTTTAGGGACATTATTGACAATTTGGTGTTAACCCTAATTTGTTCCCTATATATACATGTGTTGCCTTGTTGAAAAAAGAGGGGAGAATGAAAAAAACCTAAGAGGAGTGAGTGCCGTTTACCGTTATTTCTTTTTCTTCATCTATTACTGTTGTTTCTTTTTCTTCATCGTTTACCGTTATTTCTTTTCCTTCATCTATTACTGTTGTTTCTTTTTCTTCATCTTTTACCGTTATTTCTTTTTCTTCATCTATTACCGTTATTTCTTTTTCTTCATCTATTACTGTTACGTTTATATATTTATAATTTTTAAATTGTTAGAGTTTATATATATATATAAGATTAATTTTTGATCGAATTATATCGATACGATGTTTGCACATTTGTGTGCATGACGCGTGACATTTGTGTTAGTTCGATCTGGTTGCGATGATCGCATTTTTGTGTGAGCAATAATATTCTTTTTTGCTTAATTTCTTTTTCTTTGCGATAAATTTTGTTTCGTCCGATTTAGATCTGGCTGCGATGAGCGCATTTCTGCGTTAGCAACATTGTTGGGTTATTTGGCACATTTAAAATTCATTATTGCTTTATTATTATTATTATTATTATTATTATTATTTATTATTGTTATTATCATTATTTTTATTATTACAATTATTATTATTGTTATCATTAATTTATTAAAACTTGTTATAATATAAAAATCTTTTTTTAAAATAAATAACTTTATCATCTTTTCCAAATTAATATGAAAACCTATTATTTTTAAGAAAAACTTTTTTTTAGATAAATTTAAAATAATAACTAAAATCTTTTTTTTAAAATAATAACTAGAACCGTTTTTTTTTTAAAAAATATATAATAATAACATTAAACTTTTTTTTTTTTAAAAATAAAACCTTTTTGTTAGATAATTAAATTAAGACTATTTTTGAATTTTTTTTTTAATAATATTAAAACCTCTTTTTTAACTTAAATCAAAAGCTTTTTTATATATCACAAATAAACAACAAAGAATATCTATAACTTTCGCACTTCCGTTTCATAACTCGCCTGATTACTGTGTGACTCTGTCTACTAACCTTGTGTATTCAATGTGCAGCTTGTTACGTTGCTATTAGTTATTTTAATGTGTTTTTCAATTCAAGTTGTATATAATTGTATCCGTTTCTCATTTGTAACCTCACGAACCAACAATCGCGTTTACTTTCTGCATTTTATTTCCGTTTGTATGATTTAAATTTCTCACACTTCCATCACTATTACTTCTGTCACATCACACCTCTGAAGGATTAGGTCTAGCCGTTTGGCCGCCACGCCAATAGTCCTCAAAACTTCAAACCCTTACAAACCCTAACTTTTCACAAATGTCTCGCCGTGGACAAAATTACAAAACTACCCCTAGCTTTAGGTCAAAGAGTCGCCGCACTCATTTTAGGGTTTCCCGCCGCGGAATCCCTTACCTAACCCTAATTCACTTAACAATTTACAACGTAGATATTGGAGTTTCTACACTCCGCGTAAGCGTGTCCTTAAGATGCGTTTATTCCCCTTGAGACCTTGACCACAGTCAAGAAGTCTCTAACCTCCCTTTTGAGGGGAACTACAGTTACTCTGATTCCATTCCCGTAAGGATATGTAGGCACAAGATGCGATGTCTTGCCGAGTAAACTTAGAATTAACCCCTAGGTCTTTTTTAATTTTCAATCCTTTGTATATACCCTAAAGCAAAATAATTAATGAAATAAATAAAAAATAATAATAAACAAAAGGTTCCCGTAGAGTACTACGGAAGTTTAGGGTGCTAATACCTTCCCTAAATTTAACCAACCCCCGAACCTTAGATCTCTCCCTTTTAGGTTTTTCCTTTCTTTAACCTTTCCTTCGGATAAATCAAAGACCGATTGTAAATGAATTAAGATTCAAGTTAATCAATAGCTTGACATCCAAATTTCACCGCAATAGAAAATGGCGACTTCACTGGGGAGTCCTAACTATTGAGGGTTATCCCTATTTTGTTTATTTTTCTTTATATATTTGTTTTATTATATATTTTGCTCACTTGTATGTATATATTGGGGTACCTTACTTGGAGTTACTGTGTTGTGAGATAAGTCCTACACCCGGACTTGAGCGACCTTATGATAGGATGGCTGATATATTCGACGAGGCTTATAGGGAGTGAGTCCCGACTAAGCTAAATCGAGAATCACCGCTCAGTTGAGACACTTTCGAAAATGGTTCGGTTGATCGAGTGTAATCGTGAAAACTTTTACCGTTATCGATTGGAGTCTGTGATACTGGGAACCGTAGTACCTTTACACCATCTTGACCTTATATAGGACGTAGTGCGGGAACTATGTGGGAGTAGTCCTACAATGGTTGTTACGCGATACTACGCTCGAACGAGGTTCTCTTGAGAATATTATCGACCCTTGAGTCAGTCGAGAAGTTGATAATATCCGAAAGATGGGCTGATGACTTTGGGCACTTTTTTAGAACCCTTGTTCTGCAGGTACAATTAACCTATAGTACACACCACTTTGGGAAGGGTAGACCTTGACTCCATTCATTGTTCCTCTAAAATTAGGACCTTTGTTTGCTTATGTGCGTTTGTGCTTTGCATCCATAAAGCATCATATCATTTCTAGTTTCAAGGAATTCAAAAGTCCTTTGCAAATTCAAGAAGTCCTACATTTTAAAGTCTAACAGCTTTTCTCGCTTTCCTAAAAGGGAATGTTTGCAATCGACCGTTGAAATTCTTGAGACCATTGCATGGCATTAGCATCACATTTTTGCATTGCATTTATCCCCCAGTTTCTCCTTCTTGGTCCTATCGTCTTCTAGTGTACCTTTGAGTCGTCAAGTTGATTCCTCGACACAGATATCAGACCAGAAACGGAACAGGAGTCACTTTGATCCTATTCTCATGACTTACACAGAGCTATATCCTGACTTAGTCCGGCAAGGACTGATTACTACAAAGGCTTTACCACCTCCTCTTAATCCTCCGGCTGGATTTAGGGCTGATCTCCATTGTGCTTCCCATGAGGGTGCCCCAGGCCATGACTTGGAGCATTGTTTTGCATTGAAGGCTAGAGTATGTGAATTGGTTAGAACTGGAATACTTGATTTTACAGACAGTCATCCGGATGTTCAGAAAAATCCCTTGCCAGTACATCAGAAATGAAGTTTTGTCACTAGGCCTTTTGTTTCTCGTTGTTTGCACTTTCCTTATTTTGTTTAAGTTGTTTGCTTTTAATTATGTTTGTACTTTCATTAATGAAATAAGCATTGCGACTTTTGATTCAATTCATTTCCGTCCATTTATTTGCATCTTTATGCTTTATTTTTCAAATGTTTACTTCTTGTCCAAAATTTTGATATGCTAAGATCGGAGGGAGGATGACGAAAATGTTATACCCATAACTGCTGTTAGTATGCTTTCAATTAAACCTTGTTGACGATGTAAGGCATTGTTTCAATTCCCAAACACTGGAGAAATAAGGAAGTTAATCCCTCGTCACCCCCTTCGGGCCTAGAAGTTGGAGTTTCTTTCGTTACAAAAAACCCACAATTTTAACCTTGGGATGAGTAGTTCTCAGTTAACTTGGTTGTGTGTTCATACGATACACCTTTCATTAACAAATTTTCCTTCGCACACGTCAAACAAGTGTCGAAGATGTTTTCTAATCAAAAGGTCGATGATGGTTCACCGTAATCATTAAAATCAAACAGTCACTTTCCTTCACACAAAAACATAATATAAAAAAATCAAAAGAAGCCCGCTAAGTCAAAACCTATGAAGGAGACTTAGGCAAAACTGGGGCATCCCGCTGACTGTAAACTCTAAAATAAACAGTTCAGGCTAAATTTAGGGATAATACAAAGAGATTTTTAAATCCTTATCTTGAAAATCCTCAATGTCAAAACAATCAAATGTTATAGGGGAGTAGTGGCTGCCTTTTAATAGGTCCCTTTGACTTCTGAATCATCACTGCTACGATCAATGAAATCCCTAACTTATGGGAACCTGAATGCATAGTATGAGTTAACTGAGCATAGGACTGAAGATCATCACGTAGATTGGGTGGGTACAAATAACTTTTGAGCCTTTATCTTTTGTTTCATAAACCGTGAACCAGGCCACGTTACAACCCTTAAAAGACCTAACTGAAACAGGGTTATTTAGAAAGTATACTACAACAAGGTTGCGTAACCTGACTCCAAAAGATCCTTGCGAATCATTTATTTTGGCAATACACTTTTATTTTAAACTTTGAGTGTCTTGAACCGCCTTGTTCTGACTAACGACTCATGTATTTTCCATCATTCAAAAATAATTTTTCAAAAATCGCATGAACTTTGCATTACCATGTTTGTATGAATATTTTTGTTTGCAAACTGGCTTTCCTCTAAGGAATTTTCAAACAGTGAGAAACTTGGTCAAGTGATCTTATCAGGGGCAAGTTCCTTTTACATCTTGTCAAAGAATTAGTTCAAGATTTGTTCAAGGCAATATCTTCTCAGATTTGGTTTATCCAGAGAATTGTTCAAGACCCAGACTGGGGCAAGCCCTCCGAGGATACAGCAAAACAGTCGATTCCACGAATCAGACAGCTGAAGCAATTATCAATTCATTTGACCTGAGGCAGTTTACTTGCATAATCCCCAAGCAGTTATTCATCATTCCTACAGTGACTATCAACTTGATACAGTTTAACAGAATGACAGTGATCTCCGTGTTGAGGAATCAGTCCTCCAGTTTTGTCATCTCACAGAAAGAGTCGAGTCTTGTCGTCGACGTCTGCATTTGCATTTGATCATATGTCATAGCATAATTCCTATACGTGTGCACATATTGGGTGCTTTACTCCCCATTTACATTTCTATCTTGGGTGCTTTATTCCCCATTTACCTCTCTATCTTGGGTGCTTTACTCCCCATTTACATTTCTAGCTTGGGTGCTTTATTCCCCATTTACATTTTTATCTTGGGTGCTTTACTCCCCATTTACATTTTTATCTTGGGTGCTTTACTCCCCATTTACATTTCTATCCTGGGTGCTTTACTCCCCATTTACATGTCTATCTTGGGTGCTTTACTCCCCATTTACCTTCTATCCTTGGGTGTTTTATCCCCCATGTACCTTTATCCCGGGTGTTTTATTCCCCGTTTACCAGATATTCCTGGGTTTACCTAACATCATGGTGTTTTACCCCCATTTACTTTTTTTCTCTCCCTGAGGTCGTGTTTTACTCGTGTCTTACCTTGTGGGCAAAATTTATTTACTTGGCATCATGGGTGTTTTATCCCCATTTGCGCTTTTCTCCTGAGCTCGTGTTTTACTCGCGTCTTACCTTGCGGACAATTTCTAATTTACTTGGCACCTATCAACAATTCTGTGTCGTGTCTACCCGACGTTCTTCCAGATATGACATGTCTTCTTCCCTAGTGCAATTCCTCGATGGGTCGTCCCCTGTGACGTTGTTTCGTCTGTATCCGTGCATTTGTCATTTTCATCATACGCATCATATCAGATTCATATTATATTTAGCATTATAGTTCGTTTTGTTTTGTCCATATCATTGCATAGCACTGCGTCTAAAGGCAAAATTTTCGGTTATCTGTATTTAAATCCCTCCACCATGATTTCTCGAGTCTCTGTTGCTCGAATCACCCGGTGAAGTTATTTAAATAGGGGCAACTGTAATACCCCAAATTTTGCCCTAAGATTTGTCGTCGCATTTCATTGCATTTAATCAATTACTAACAAATTTGTGTAGTCGTTTGACTTTTTGCCGGTAAATATCATATGGCATGTATTTTTTTCTAAAAAGTAAAAATGGCACAATTGGCAAGAGGACATGTGTAAGGAGTTGTGAGTGTGAGAGGTTGAGAGTTCGAATCTCACCTTTGTCACTTTTTGTTTTTTATTATTTTTACTCTAAATTTTTCTATCTCTCATTAAAAAATAACAAAAATAGTTTTTTATTATTATTTAATTATTATTTTCGTATTTTAATTAAATCATTTTAAATTTTTTTTTCACTTTTTTCTAAATTATTCATAAAAATATCCAAAAAATCATAAAATAAAAAATATTAGAAAAAATTTTATTCTTTTTATAATATTTTTGATTTTAGGAATCAATAGGATTATTAGTTTTTATTTTAAGTTTATTTTAATTATTTTAAATTATTTAAAATTTATTTTTTCTTAACTAATTATTTAGTTTGGGCTTTAAAATGGGCTTTAGGGACATTATTGACAATTTGGTGTTAACCCTAATTTGTTCCCTATGTATACATGTGTTGCCTTGTTGAAAAAAGAGGGGAGAATGAAAAAAATCTAAGAGGAGTGAGTGCCGTTTACCGTTATTTCTTTTTCTTCATCTATTACTGTTGTTTCTTTTTCTTCATCGTTTACCGTTATTTCTTTTCCTTCATCTATTACTGTTGTTTCTTTTTCTTCATCTTTTACCGTTATTTCTTTTTCTTCATCTATTACCGTTATTTCTTTTTCTTCATCTATTACTGTTACGTTTATATATTTATAATTTTTAAATTGTTAGAGTTTATATATATATAAGATTAATTTTTGATCGAATTATATCAATACGATGTTTGCACATTTGTGTGCATGACGCGTGACATTTGTGTTAGTTCGATCTGGTTGCGATGATCGCATTTTTGTGTGAGCAATAATACTGTTTTTTTGCTTAATTTCTTTTTCTTTGCGATAAATTTTGTTTCGTCCGATTTAGATCTGGTTGCGATGAGCGCATTTCTGCGTTAGCAACATTGTTGGGTTATTTGGCACATTTAAAATTCATTATTGCTTTATTATTATTATTATTATTATTATTATTATTATTATTTATCATTGTTATTATCATTATTATTATTATTATTATTACAATTATTATTATTGTTATCATTAATTTATTAAAACTTGTTATAATATAAAAATCTTTTTTTAAAATAAATAACTTTATCATCTTTTCCAAATTAATATGAAAACCTATTATTTTTAAGAAAAACTTTTTTTTAGATAAATTTAAAATAATAAATAAAATCTTTTTTTTAAAATAATAACTAGAACCGTTTTTTTAAAAAAATATAATAATAACATTAAACTTCTTTTTTTTAAAATAAAACCTTTTTGTTAGATAATTAAATTAAGACTATTTTTGAAATTTTTTTTTAATAATATTAAAACCTCTTTTTTAACTTAAATCAAAAGCTTTTTTATATATCACAAATAAACAACAAAGAATATCTATAACTTTCGCACTTCCGTTTCATAACTCGCCTGATTACTGTGTGACTCTGTCTACTAACCTTGTGTATTCAATGTGCAGCTTGTTACGTTGCTATTAGTTATTTTAATGTGTTTTTCAATTCAAGTTGTATATAATTGTATCCGTTTCTCATTTGTAACCTCGCGAACCAACAATCGCGTTTACTTTCTGCATTTTATTTTCGTTTGTATGATTTAAATTTCTCACACTTTCATCACTATTACTTCTGTCACATCACACCTCCGAAGGATTAGGTCTAGCCGTTTGGCCGTCACGCCAATAGTCCTCAAAACTTCAAACCCTTACAAACCCTAACTTTTCACAAATGTCTCGCCGTGGACAAAATTACAAAACTACCCCTAGCTTTAGGTCAAAGAGTCGCCGCACTCATTTTAGGGTTTCCCGCCGCGGAATCCCTTACCTAACCCTAATTCACTTAACAATTTACAACGTAGATATTGGAGTTTCTACACTCCGCGTAAGCGTGTCCCTAAGATGCGTTTATTCCCCTTGAGACCTTGACCACAGTCAAGAAGTCTCTAACCTCCCTTTTGAGGGGAACTACAGTTACTCTGATTCCATTCCCGTAAGGATATGTAGGCACAAGATGCGATGTCTTGCCGAGTAAACTTAGAATTAACCCCTAGGTCTTTTTTAATTTTCAATCCTTTGTATATACCCTAAAGCAAAATAATTAATGAAATAAATAAAAAATAATAATAAACAAAAGGTTCCCGTAGAGTACTACGGAAGTTTAGGGTGCTAATACCTTCCCTAAATTTAACCAACCCCCGAACCTTAGATCTCTCCCTTTTAGGTTTTTCCTTTCTTTAACCTTTCCTTCGGATAAATCAAATACCGGTTGTAAATGAATTAAGATTCAAGTTAATCAATAGCTTGACATCCAAATTTCACCGCAACACCACTGCTTTTGAGCCTCCTCTTTAATCTTCACAGCCATGTCCGGTCTAGTTCTTCGAAGCTTCTGCTTAACCGGCGGGCATTCTTCTTTTAGCGGCAGACGGTGCACAACCATATCCGTATCCAGCCCAGGCATGTCCTCATACGACCAAGCAAAAATATCACTGTACTCTTTGAGCATTTCAACCAATCTTCGCTTGACGTCGCTCTGCAGCGCGGCCCCTATACGAATGTTCCTTTCAACCCCTTCCGACCCCAGATTAATGATTTCAATGACCTCCTCATGAGGCAGAATGATTCGTTCTTCTTGCTTTACCAACCAAGTTAATTCTTCTGGAACCTCGCCATCTTCGACAATCTCTTCTTCGGCCTGAAATACCGGGTGCTCAAAGTCAAAGTGAGTCATAGGCGGTTCAACGATGTCATCTGAAAATGTTATCCTGCAAAAGGAATGGTTAAATGCTTCAAAATGTGTATAAAGCAAATAACCACGTTGCCATTTTGTTGTAAAAAATAAAAACAGGAAAAACAGAGATCACAATATTTGTACATGAAAAACGCCTTTTTATTTAATGATTAAACAGTGCAATATACATAACAGAACGATCCTAAGCAAAATCACGATGACCCGGGTAGGACACCAGATTGTTAAACAATTAAGAAAACAAAGTATTACTGTTTAGTGGTCATAGGAACAGTCTCCTGAATAGACCAGTTGCAAAGCCCTTGTCCTGGCATGCTCGGTTGAATCCAGGCGTCCATGTCGCAGTCGCTGTCTCCTTCTTCGAAATTTGAAACAGCGTTGATGGCCTCGTGATATACTCCACTAGCCGTGATTGTTATTGGTCCTTTGAAACGGGGTGCCCCTGCAGCAGGCGTTGATGATGACGGTTGATATCCCAGCCCAAATCTGTCCATCTTCACGGGAATATCCAGAACCTTGCCCCAGCCTTTTGTCTCACCAGTCTTCACTAGAGCCTGAGCCTCCTTGTATGATGAGACTGCCACCTCTGATGCTTTACTCGGCCCTGGAACCTTGTCTTTAATGGACAACCCTTCAAAGGCTTGACAGGGTGTTTCATGAATCTCGCCGACTTGAATGAAGACAAATGGCTGACCAATATATCTTCCTCCCCACAAACTGTAACCACACTGTCCCCCACCATGTACTTGAGCTTTTGGTGCAGGGTAGACGTGACTGCCCCAGCACCATGGATCCATGGTCGTCCGAGTAGACAGCTGTATGCTGGCTGGATGTCCATAATGTAAAATTCAGTTTCGAAAATCTCCGGCCCCACCTGCAGAGGTAACGTTATAGATCCAAAGACTGATCTTCGTGTACCATCAAATGCCCTGACCACCAAGTCACTAGGCGTACAAATGATCCTCCTGATGTCCAATTTCATCATTGCTTTCTTTGGCAGCACGTTCAAGGAAGACCCGGTATCTACCAGCACGTGGGACATGATTGTGCCTCTGCATTCAACTGAGACGTGCAACACCATGTTATGCTCTCTTCCTCTCGGGGTCAAATCAAAATCCGTAAATCCCAAACTATGGCCTGCATTCACGTGCGCCATCACCCCCTCCAACTAATTCACGGAAACATCTTGGGGTACAAACGACGTGTCCAGAATTTTTAATAATGCATTCCTATGGGCTTCGGAACACAATAACAGCGATAGTATGGATATCTTCGACGGCGTTTGTTGGAGGTGCTCAACAATCTTATAGTCACTCTTACGGATAAGGCGCATAAACTCTTCTACATCTTTCAGTGATGTTTCCTTTTCGTTCCTCTGCACAGGGACATCCTCATTCATTTTTCCTTTTCCTTTTGCCAATCGTTCAGCCTCTACTTCAGGCGATATAAAAATTCTCCCACTTCTTGTCATCCCTCCGGTCCCGACGACATTATCCACAACCTCAGCTGGCTATTTACTGATATCAAGTTTCACCCCATCACAATACGCTTCCAGTCTATAAGTTCAGGGTACTGCCTTAGTGCTCTCATAAGGTGTTGGCCCTGCCTTGGTGATAGTGATCGGCGGTCGTCTGGCTGGCGTCGTTATAGTTATCATTTTTCGGGGGATTGTCATCGTAGCTACATCACTTTGCTCATCAGCTAATACTTTTGCAGGTTTCTCAACTGCCGCTCTGTCGAATTGCAACGTGCCTTCATCTATCAAGATCTGAATACCCTTCTTCAATTCAGCATAACCCCCAGCTTGGGTCCAACACTCTAGACAAAACTCATCGCAGCCTGGATACACACCTCCTTTCAATAACCTGCTCTTTATCTCACACAACGGTGTTTTTAGTTCATCAACATTCATGATCAAGTTCAAACCCTCCTCAGTCAAAATAGCATTTGCCCCATGGTTGGGCATGGGCTGTTGTACTATGTTTGGACCTGCTTGTCCAAAATTTATGGCCTTGCTATCCAACAGATCTTACACCACATGCTTGAACGCGTGGCAAATCTCTATATCATGGCCAGGAGCCCCGGAGTGGAACTCGCAGTGCTTGTTCGTATCAAAACCAAACGGAGGAGTGCCCGTCATTGACGCCATAGTCCTCTTTTCCACCAAATTCAAACCCAGTAATGTTTGGAGTAACTCTGCATACGTATAAGGAGGTACATCGAATACTCTTTTCGGCCTCGCATTATGAAATCTCCTCTGTCCCTGATTTGGCCTCTGCTGCTGTTGTTGTTGCTGCTGCTGTGGTGGTATCTGCTGTAGTGGTATCGGTTGCTGAGGAAGTGGAATTGTGACGCTTACCACCTGTTGCAGATGATTGTACTGATTCCGTTCTCTGCCCCGGCCTCGGCCCCCGAATACTGCACTTGTGTCACCCTGACGGCGACCACCGAAAGCTCTTCTGTTACTGCCAGCTGAAGTAGATTCCTCAGCTTGGAATCTCCCCATTTTAATATTACTTTCAACCTTCTCGCCCATCAAGATTAGATTCGAGAAACTGCCCAAAGAAGCGGGAAACAACTTATCATAAAACATACCGGTGAACGTTCCTATGAACATATCATTCATCTCCTTCTCAACCAAAGGAGGATGAACCCTGGCAGCCATGTCGCGCCACCTTTGCGCATATTCTTTGAAGCTCTCATCTTTCTTCTGCGACAACCCCTGTAACTGGACCCTGTTCGGTGCCAGGTCACTATTGTACTTATAATGAGCCACAAACGCTTCAGCCAGCTGCTTCCATGTCTTTATCTGAGTAGGCTCCAATCCCATGTACCATTCAAGGGAAGGACCAGACAAGCTGTCTTGAAAGAAATGCATCAGCATTCTTTCATCATTCGAGTAAGCGGACATTCGTCTATAGTATGACCGCACATGCACCTTCGGGCAAGTATCTCCCTTATATTTGTCAAATGTGGGAGCTTTAAACTTCAGCGGTACCCTCAGGCCAGACACCAAACCCATTGTGGTCATGTCTAAACCGACAACACTTTGATTCACAACACCTTTCATCTGCTCCTCGAGCATCTTGATTCGCTGAGCGTTGTCTACAGGACCTTTAAAACCTCCACCAGAGAAAGCATCTTCTTGCTGGTCTTCTATCCAATTACCGTTCCCATTTCCATATCCATCATACCCATTGTTACGACCAAATCTAGTCTGATTCATCACAGGGCCCCGTCCTCTATTTCCATACCCTTGAGCGACCCCGGCAAGTCTAAAAGGCATCATTCCAGCACCATTTCCGTTACCGAATCCACCATAGCCCTGATTGGTATTACCAAATCCATCCTGTCCGAAGCCCTGAGCGTTGAAGCCGAACTTCCCATCCTGGTTAGCATAATCAAACCCCTGGTCGTTATAGCCAAATCCGTTGTTACCGAAGCCATTACCTCCAATATTGTCACCGCCCAGATTGGCATCCCCGAATCCAACGTTGTTAATGACAGTCTCATTACCGATTCTTGTATTACCGTTCCCAGCGCCAGCGCCATTGTTCATATTCCCAGTAGGTATATTCGTCACAGGTGGGGCTACTGGTGTAGGAGTACCATCCCCATGAATGGTGTCAACACGCACAGAATTGTGGTCTTCGTTTCCATTCCCGACATTTCTCGCTAGCAATGGCTGCACCAGAGTTTGCAAGTTTTCCTGTCCCTTCACAATTGTCTCCATCGTCTGCAAGAACAGCGCCATCTTCTCACGCATTTCCTGCATCTCACTCTGCATCTGATCCATAACTCTTTTGCAGTTGGTACGAGTAGAGTATCGGTGCGGGTGTTGACTTTCAATCCTGGAAAGACCTGAAGAATGCAGGAGATGAGATACAATTCAATAATTACCTGTAATGCAATATGAATGCGAATGCGATTATGTAAATATGCTACCGGTCATATTCCCCCGATTCTAGTTCCAGAGAGAAAGCCATTATGGCAATGAAGTCCTTATTCAGCAAGCGATAAACCAGAAAATACTCATATATAACAAATGCCAAGAGGCTGAGTACTGAATACAACCGAAGAGACCTCGGCCAACAAGTCTGGCGATGGCCCAAATATGAGTACAAATAACAGAGGTAAGGCAAAGATACGTCAGGCCAATATCCTCATCGTCTCTGAGTGTCCTAGTCGGGAGATCAACTCCTGCATCAGTACAGCATGCCGCTCGGTAGTGGATCTCAGATTCGTGGCGTCGTCCCGGGGAGCTCCTTTGCTCGAACTCTCGTCAGATCTGTACCTCTTAGAACCGGCCTTCTCCTCGCAACCTCTCGACTTCTCGTCACCGTCACTGACTCTGAGATTAGCAGTACTCCTCAGGGATGTTACTTCAACAATCCGTGCTTCCTGGGCTTTAACCTGTGCTTCCAACGTGGCAATCTGCATTTTCAGTTTGTCTTCACGTTCTTTCCGCTTGGTGAGCGTGGCCTCCCACAAAGCCTCCCACTTGCTGATACGAGCATAAGCCTTGCTTAGAAGTTCCTTCTTGGACGTAAGTACCTTGCTAACCTCGTTCAAAGCTATCCCTACTTTTTCTTTCTTGTTGGTCGCTTCTGTCAGTTCTGATCCCAACCTGTTAATCAATTCGGTCTGTTCCTTCACCGTGAAGGTGGCTTCCTTCTTCTCTCGTCGTAACTGGAAGATCTCCTTCTCTAACTCCTCGTTAGCTTTCTTCAATTCCTCATTTGCAGCTAACAACTTGTTATATTTCTCGCTCTCTTCTGCAGGAGGTACCTCAATCAATGGAAGATACAGAGGTTCCACAGCGGGATAAGGCATCAAAGACATACGAGCTCTCTCACGGACCTAGGCCAAATAAGGATCATAAGCTTTGCTGTTGCTCTTACCGAGCAAAGCCTTCCCCCTCTTGTGGATGCTAGCCCACGCATGCCTCAACCTGATCAAAGTAGTCTCGTCTAAGGAGCCCGTGAGATACAGAGATTCTTGTATCTCAGCCTCAATAGGAGCATCTCTCAAGGCATAACCAAACTGTCGTACCAATAGTGAAGGATTATAGTTGATACAGCCTTTCCGTCCAATCAGGGGAACATTCGGAAAGCCACTGCAACTATATATAATGTTAGTACCAAGCATACCCCGATCAAACCAAATGATATTCTCAGCAGATAGCCCCATCAACCGGGACAGCCAATCCAAAGTACCAACGGTATCAACAAACGGCCCAGTCTTCGGAAGGTGCCTCTGGAACCACCTGTACAGGAGAGGAAGACGGCAGGATACGTTCTTGCCACGACGTTTCTCATTCTTGTAGTGAATAGAATGATAAACATCGCCCAAGAGAGTAGGAATGGGATTCTTCGAGGCGAGAATCAGGAAGGCATCTGAATCAACAAAGTCTGGCACATTAGGAAACAAGACAATCCCGTAAATGCAGACAGCCAGAATAGCAGTAAAGGCAATCCAACACCCATTCTTCGCGCACTGCGCGGCCTTCTCAACTAGGACAGATAAGTGAAAACCATAAGCGTCATTCAACTTGACTAAGCCTCCTGGAAACTCAGAAACATCCAGACTGACAATCTCGGTGAGTGTAGCTAATTCAAGCTCGGTATCACTGGGTACAAAGGGCATCTGGTCTAGCACGGGAATATCCAACATGACATGATACTCTTCCAACGTGGGTGCAAGAATGTAGTCTGGAAACAAGAAACATCTCAGCTGTGGCTCATAAAACTGCATCAAAGTATACACCCCAGTAATCTCGAAAGCCGAAGGTGTGTACAACAAGCTAAGCAGCCTCCCATAGGATACTCTGAACCCAGCCCTCACACTCTCATCTGCCAAAGCAACGAAACCCAGTAATGAACTGATGTCTGGTGAATGCAACCTGTAAGCAACCGTCTTCTTCAGGGACTCCATGCCTGGCTAGAAAATGTCCTAGAATCAGAGGGGAATAATCACCTGCAACATAAATACATGTTAATAAAATGCAAACATAAAAATGCACATGCATATGCAAACATGGGATCAAGTGCAAGGCCGATAGACTGGGTTGCTCTGTACTGAAGCCTTGAGAACCAATCATTCTTTATTTCAAACCAAACCAACCACTCAAAAAGAAACCTGTAACCATATTTCACTGATAGAGGTAAACCAGGTATTCTGAGGTCAAAGGTTCCCTGCAAACAGACCCTCCTACCCCTCACAGGTGTGTACTTAACTCGCGGACGAGGTACGGCATCCTATGCGGATTCAACGTCACAGACTTTCAAGAGCGATGATACGATACCCAGAAGGTGTGGCATCATCATCCCTTGAAGCGGCCTCACTTAGTTGAATCCCAATTGATAGGTTCCCAGAGTCGACAATCCTCGGGTCAGACAACTTGTCGAGCCCTAAGGGTCAGGCAAGAAGCATCAAAGAGAATCTCGTCCGAGTGAGATTTCGTGGCTAGCTGGTGCGAGCTAAGCAAGCAGGCTAACCACTACTCTCTCTCTAAATCTGTAGGTGTACTCAAGCCTGGGTTTGGCTTATCTCTCAACAGATTACCCCATCATACCCACAACAATAATCACAATAAAATAATGCTGAAAGTAAAATACAGAAACGTAAATCCATACAAAATCCTCGACGGGAAAACAAGCGCTAGGATTGACTCGCGTAGGGAACCGTTGGAGTCCCCAGCAGAGTCGCCAGCTGTCGCTACTGCGAAAATCGGCGCCGGCTGAACAGAAGAGTCGCCACAGTGCGTTATTTATCCCAAGGGAGGGAAAGGAAACGCTCGAAGTAAACCTACCGCAAAGACGGGAAAGGAATGGTCATCGCAACCAAATCCTGGATTCGGGAGTCGGTTACGCAAGGGGAAGGTATTAGCACCCCTCACGTCCGTCGTACTCGACGGGATCCACGCTTGTTTTCTGGTACGGATTGTTGTTCTATCTATTCTACAGGTCTGGGGTTAAAAGAAAATAAAATGACTCGGCAAAGTATCGCACTTTATGCCTACGTATTCCCGTCTGGAACGAGAAATCAGAGTCAACGTAGTTCGCCTACCTACGGGAAAGGAGGGGAAGGTTGCTCGCTAGAATATCGCATCCTATGCCTACGTACTCTCATACAGCATGAAAGATCAGAGCAAACGTAGTTCGGGCCACGTACGACACAAGTCTGTCTTGATTGTTTTTATCCTTCTGAAAAAGGTTTTCCTCTGCTTACGGGTCCAAGCGGACAAAAATGACACTTTTGATTGGTTTACAGTCTTTTACGCAAGAAGTATTTTTTAGTGTGTTTGCAATCTCTGGCGCACTAGAGACTAGGATTTGAGAGTGACTACGTCGTATGTCACCCTAAGGGTAACACACTAAGCAATCAGATTACTGAAGAGTGACCCTCCAGCAACCTTTTCTCAAATAGCTTAAGGCTCGTAACGTACGACATTGATTAACCTTATTACTGTGTTTTTGAATTATTCTGAGATGAGAAGAGAAAGGAGCTCTGAAAAGCCTATGGTTGAAAAGGGAATCAAAATCTACCTTAATGTTGTCATGCATGGATGAAAGCCTAATGTCTGTCATATTTCTCTCTTGCACAGAGAGAAACAGAGATCCTAGGGGATAAACTGAAAAGCAACAACGTATATACAGTAAAGCGGTAAAATGCATGAATGCAACAATACAAGCGAGACAAGGGAGTTCCACTTAACCTCGAACCTAGAAAACAACAGGCAAAAGTGAACAAAATTCACTTTAAACCTAACAGGGTAATTATCAAACAATACAGTCAGAAAACTCAAACAATACATCAACAGCTCTAAACAGCACCAACAACTCTAAGCAGCAAAATCTGATAGAAACAGCAACAAGTCACCAACACCTTCAAGCAAGGTCTTCATCCATCTACAAGCTTCAAACAAGCATCCATCTTCAAGGGAAACAACAAGCTACCATAAGCAGAAACTCTAAACAGTAGACAACATCAAACAGCTAAGCAGCAGTAAGTCCTACTTCAAACAGTTGCACAGCTCTGACAGCACCAGCTCCTTCTTCTAACAGTCTTCAAGGCAATGAACTTCATCTTCAATCTTCAAGGGATCCTTCCTTCAAGGCAAGCTCTCCAGCAAAGAATTGATGTTATCAGAAGAAATTGAATGTCAAACAATTCATTGACGACCAAAGGAAGTATGGATAGTTGACATCATAACAGAGTGGTTCTCTCAAAGTTCTACCTCTAAGGTATGGCCACTGATCCCTCCTAAGGAGAGAGGTGAATACCATAAAGGGACTTTATGTCATAGAGAATAATGGAAGCAAAGGAAGCTATCCATGTTTATGAAAGAATTTCTATTCTAAGGCTCTACCTATACCCTATGTCCTATGGTCTTCAAACAACTCCAAGCAAGCCAAACAATCTCCATCAAGCTTTGATTTTGATCTGCAATCTTCTCTATTGATCCTTGCCAAGCTCCCACAAGCTCTAACTAAGCCCACACCCCAAGCAAATGCCCAAAAAGCCCACACAACAAAATAAACCCCAAGAATGGGCAAACCAAACAATCACACAATTGCAAAATATACTAAAAATAGTAAAATATTATTTACAAGCCTAATATTCATTCTAAGGGAAATACTATATCTACCCTATATACCCCATAGGTCCCATACTCTAATTCAATCTAAAAAAACCCAAAAATAAAATGTTCAAGTGCACCTATGTTGTGTATAAACCCTAATCTAACCATCCTAATATCATCTAATCAAAACTAATCAAAACCCAATTATAAAATCATGAAATAAATCCAGGGATAAGCTCAAGTTTATATCTAATTACTCTAAAAAGAATAGCACTAAAATGTAAAGGGAGCTAGCTAAACAAAAATCTACAAAATAATGTCCAAACTAAATTCAATGAAAAACAACTAAATGTAAAATATTCACAAAAAATAAAGAAAATACCTAAACTAATATTTTTATTTATTTACAATTTTCTTGAAACCATTATCAATATGTTGCAAAAATTCTCAGGTCAAAATATTTCTTTTTCAATTTTATATGATTTTTCAAAGTTATAAAGAAAAATGAATTAAATGAATTAAAAAAAGAAAAAAACTTTGGTGCAGATAGCAAGAAAATGTAACACAAAACGCATATGGGCCAGGCAGGGGGGGTGCGCGTAACAATATTCACTAAGCCCATTTAAACTTCAGAAAATGAAACGGAAATTCAGAGAAAAATGAAAAAAACTTGGTGTAAATAGCAGGTGAATCCAATGCAATCTAGTGGGCTTGTCTACTGGGGGGTGGGAACAGCGAAAACAACTTAGGCCCAAACTTCCAATTAAATGAAACGGTTGTGTTTTGGTATTCAGCAAAAACCTTCACAAACTGAGACTTAATCTCATCCACACGATCCATGCTTTGGTCAAAAGTCAGCGCACATCCAATGGCTGAGACATTATCTTCCTCATTTGAATCAAATTGGAGCCAAAACTCCATTGATGGACCTCCAAGAACACTCAGAATGCAGCCAATCGAACATCATCAATTCTTGATCAAAAATCATAAAATAAAACCCTAACATGCTCTATTTTCACCCTGATTCCATCTATGGTATCATCATCCATTTATATCATCTCTAACAGCAAACACGATTCCATCTCCAAAATTGATCAGAAATTCAACATTCACCATTCATCAAATTATTGTGCTTAATCCCTTCATCACCTAACACTGATCATATATGCTATAGAACTCACTCTAATCCTCAATATCTACTCAGTTCTTGATCCCAACAGAAAGTGTGTTGCTATGTGAACCATCACCAATTCTTCTCAAACTCTCCAGAAAGTTTCTCCTAACCACATACTAACACTCTAACTTAACAAATCAACCTAATTACGCCTAACTCGAGCCATAATTCAAAATTTACTAACCTGATGAAATGAGGAAAACAGATGGTAGAAACCTTCAATCCAAGGCTTGTGCTGCTCCAGAATCACTCAAGGTATTGATATCTTGCTTCTGTATGCAATGGATCTCGCTCAAACAACTTGAATCACCATAACAGAATTTCACTTGCAGTTGGATATGTGAAAACTCAAGAACTCGATTTTGCCAAGGATTCACTCTGATTTTGATCTCTACACATTCAGTGATGATTATTGAATTGAATTGAATCAAAAATTTGAAAGAATGAATAAGAATTTTGAGAAAATGGAATTGAATTGCAATGGAAGAAGATGAATTCCAATCTATGAATTTGGCACCAAATGAATCCCAACCCTGGTTTAGATCAACTCAAATGACTTTATAGGTGATGTTAGAAACTTCTAGAGAGTGTTGGAATGATCCTATGAGAAATTGGATATCTCATGTCATGGTAAATCCTTTAATGAGTTCAACAAAACCAGTTGGAGTTTGGACTGTTACAGCACATGAACAAGGCTTGAATTTCTCTCCAAATGAGAATTAGAATGTGCTTGGATGGTTCCTTGCATTGTAATCCACCCCTAGCTTAGTTTGGCAAGTGTAGCTTCTTATATAAGTAACCAATGATAAGTCCAAGTTCTTGATCTCAAATTCAAAATCCAATGATGTAAATGATCTCAAAACATGTTTTCCCTTCAATTTGGTATATCACATGATGTATTTTGGCTTTGGATCAAAAAATCCCAAATTTGGTCACTTGAAAATGGACTTTTACCTTCCATATTTGGTCAATTTTATCATTTTGAGTTCCATGCATTTCCAAACCATCATGACCTCTTTCCAAGACTCAAAACATCAATTTGAGCAAGTTTGATGTTGAACATTTTTCCATTTGAAGCTTGCAAGTAGGAGTTTTAGGCATATGCTTGAAATGACCTATAATCTTACTTTCCTAAAATACCCCTGGCTTGTCAAGATCATAAGTAGAGTTCCACAAATCAGAATGAGGCATACCATACATTTCTAGAAAGATAAGATCATGAGGAACAACTTTCATGTTTACCAAAAATCCATTTGAAAATTCCTTGTGGGGCAAACGTTGCTTGGAAGTCAAGTAACTTTCACAGGTAAATTTCAGTGTCCTCAGATGACCTGTAACTTGCAAGAACCATAACTTGAGTTCTATAAATCTCCTTGATTCCTTCCACCACTAAAATTAAAGGTATTGAGATGCTATACAAGTTTCATGTTGGCCAAGGATCCATTTGAGACTTGTATTTTGAATTATTTTGCTTGGAAGTTTGACCTAAATCAGGGAATCTCACTCAGAAACCCTAATTTAGAAACTTCTCTTCTTCTTGATTTCTTTTGATTTCTCCTTGGAACAACACCACATCCATATCCACATATCAAAAGATGAATCCCACATCCTTCAAATAGGCCTTGATGCCCTTCAATCAAGCATTAGACCTAAGGTTGACCTAGGGTTGACCCAGGTGAAACCCTAGTTGACTGTCTTCAACTGTAGCTCTTGTAACCACACCAATAACTTGTCTTACTTTCAAAATGACCCTCTAGGTCTTCCATGATGTCTACACACATTCCATGCCTCAGTCCATAGCTCACAACCTCTTTGATGATCTTCAAATACTCCCCAGATAGGCTATAAATCCACTGCTTGATCTATTAACTTCTCAAAGCTTCACCTTCTTTCTTGGTGACTTGAATAGGCTTGAATCTTGAATAAAAAACTTTTGGATATGCTTCTTAAGATGAAAATAGCATTTGATCCCTTGTTGGATGGCTTGCCCATGATATGCTATGCAAAAGAATGAACTATGTATATGATCTACTATGCAAATGATAAAACTATGAAAACACAAATCAGGTAAAACAAGTTGGTCAAATTTTAGGGTGCAACACTTAGTTTACATTTGATTGTAAAAGTTCCTTAAGAAGACCAAGTTGTGGTTAGTAGTTCTTGAGAAGACTAAGATAGTTGTTCTTAGTGGTTGACATTGTAATCTGTTTAATTATAGTGGATTAAGTCCTTGTGGAGAAAGGCAAATCACTCTTGATAGGGTGGACTGGATTAGTTGAGTTCAACGAACCAGGATAAAAATCATTGTGTTTTTATTGCCATAATTTTTTTTCAAAACCCTTATTCAACCCCCCCTTCTAAGTGTTTTCTCACCTTCACTTGACAGTCGAGAAATAAATCTCCTTCCCCATAACACAATCGTGTGATGTAGATCTTTTCCTCTTGAGAGAGATAATGGCATACTCGTCAACAATTCCAAGTGTTTGAGCTCTTCTCTCAAGACGATGCAAAGACCATCTCCTACAAGTTGTGGTGGTTAAGTCGAGTGTTCTCCCTTAAGATGACGACTCGTCTTTTCTCCTAGAATCAATCAATCAACAAAACTTTGTCCCTGTGGAACTTTTACCAACAGTCAACACTTCCTTAAACCATTTAGGGGAACTACAAATACTCTAATTCCATTCTCGTCAGGATATGTAGGCACAAGATGCGACGTCTTGGCGAGTATACTTAGAAATAAACCACTAGGTCTTTCACCCTTTAAGCAGATAACCCATAGCAATAAACACCATAAAACAAGAGGTTCCTGTAGAGTACTATAGAAACTTAGGATGCTAGCACCTTCCCTAAGTTTAACCAATCCCCAAACCTATAACTCTCTATCTTTTGCATTTGCATTACATTGTGGGTAATTCAATCTTTTTCCCTTCCTTTGGACAAATAAAAGACCGGTGGTGAACCAATGAATTAAGATTCAAATTAATAATTTGACATCTGATTCTCATCGCGACAGAAATGGCGACTTCAATGGGGAATACATTCCTTAGGAGCATCTTTGTTGTAGCTTGTTCAGATCTCTGTAATCCACACACATACGAACCTTTCCATCCTCCTTCGGAATGGGCACAATGTTGGCTAACCAAAGCGGATACTCAGCAGTGACAAGAAAACCTGCATCAATCTGTTTCTACACCTCTTCCTTGATCTTCAGAGACATATCAGGTCGAGTTCTTCTGAGCTTCTGCTTAATTGGCGGGTATTCTGGCTTCAAAGGCAGGTGATGTTCAACTATAGTAGTGTCGAGACAGACATGTCTTGATATGACCAAGCAAACACGTTGACAAACTCTCTAAGCAACTTAATAAACTGTTCTTTCACATCAGACTTGAGCAAAGCTCCAATTTTCACTTCCTTTTGGATTTCTTCTGTACCCAGATTGATCATTTCTACTGGCTCTTGGTGAGGTTGAATGACTTTCTCTTTGTTTTCGAGCAGTCTGGAGATCTCTTCTGGAATATCATCCTCTTCGTCTTCAGCCTCAAACACATGAAATTCAAAGTTTGGCGAAGGAAGTGGGTCATTATTCCCGAGATGTGATCACTATTATTATTTTCCAACATTGTAATATTGGAGTCATGCCTTTTTGCTGACTACCATTCAATAAATAAAACTGTTTTTCCTTGCTCCTCGTGCTTTAAATGTTTTATCTTGATAGCAAATTCTAGAACAAGTTTAAAACCTTTTTCAAATATTTTCTGTTTTACTTGATATATGAATAATAAGTGGACGTTCATGGACGTTTATTTCATTCATGGAAATACCGTATTATGTTTCTTGTATAAGACAGATGAAGACTTTCCCGAGACAGCAGATGTTTATTTTATCCTATGACGAAGTCCGATAGTTTGCTCCCCAGAGGATTTCTAGAGCAAGCTTACATTCTCCAGGCAATGTTTGATCTGTGAAGATTTGGCTTGAGTACCTCTTCTCCCGAGATGTTTATTTCATATCTGTTGGTTTTGTTAGCATACGCATAACATATAAGTAGATACCATAACATGTACATTTTTGTGTTGTTTGTTTTGTCACTTTGGTCGCATTGATCCCCAAGTGACTGGGTGTGTCTTCTCCTTCCAAGTAGAGTTATCAGCCCTAGGAAGAAAGAGCGCAATATTTCTATTTCCCCACGAAGTTGGATCCTCGTGGAAGACGGTTGTTTTAGCTAAATCCCATTTGAGTTCATACCTCAATGGTCGAGTCTTGCTTGACAATTTCTCTTCAGTTATTTCCTGAATTGAACTTCGGTCCTTGACAATCACATTTTCGGATATCTCCAACTTTTGAACACGGATTAAGCGTGCATTTATTTTGCACTTGGCTCCCTAGGAAGGGTCTTTATGAGGATCGTCATTAAAGACGAGATGTTTCTCCAGCATTGTCACAAGATCTTCCCAACAAGTTATACCTAGACTACAAGCTACCTCTTTATTTGAGCAACTTGTTCGATCAGGTTTTCTATCAAAGATGACAAATGGAAGTCTCTTCAAGACAGTTTGTCCATCCCCAGTGGGTTTATCAAGGTTATCAACTCGTCAAATGGAATCTCTTCGGAAATCCGTCAGAGAAGTTTTTCGAAGACTTTACAGATATTTTCTCCTTATTTGAGAATTTGCACTTCAAGGTTTCATATATTTCACAGTTACAACAAAGACACTCCTCAGGAATGTATTCCCCAGTGTCTGTTACACAAGAATAATTCCATCAAATGGCATCTCTCTCGAGAAGTTTGGTGAAGATTATTACATTACATTTGATCTATCTCTTTATTTGAGAAGACATACTTACATATCAACCGGCTTACATCTTTTCTAAAGATCCCCGGTGAAGTTTACAATCTTCAGTACATTATGGATTTACTGCTGAAGTCTCCAATCTCCAGCAAAGTTTTCAATTCCCTGTAAAGACGCTCTCACGAGTATTCATCATCTCAGGAAGAAACTGAGACCCGTTCTTGGTAGACAACCTTGAAGCGTGGAGAGGTTTATTTCAAGAAACTGAGACCCGTTCATGGTAGACAACCTTGAAGCGTGGGGAGGTTTATTTCAAGAAACTGAGACCCGTTCATGGTATACAACCTTGAAGCGTGGGGAGGTTTATTTCAAGAAACTGAGACCTGTTCAACGGTACACGAACCATGAGGCGTGGGGAGGCTTATTTTTTTCTACCCTTTTCAAACGGAGCACTGAATGGAAGGAAAAAATTGAATTTTTTGTTTCGATCAAGAAATACATTCCGGTTATTACTGTTGCCTAAATTACCATATCTCGGTAGTAAATTACCCTTCGATATCAAATTTCTCACTTGTTATCTAGGTTACCATGTTTGGTGATATATGTCGTATTATTGGAGATTCACTGGCAGTAATTTGTTGATCTCATCCCTAGTGGAGCGAGTTTTGTCCCCGTGGAGTGTCGTTTCGTTGAGTCGGTGGCTTTTGTTCGTTCCTGTGTTTCTCGTGGGTGGTGTCTTGTTTTTCCCTTGTGACATCTTTTCCCCACGGGACCGTTTGTCTTGCATTTTCATATCATTGCATGTCATATGCATTTGGTGGTATCTTAGGGCCAAAGTTTTTTGCAATGTTTGTATTTAAGTCCCTCATATCGCGTTGAGACGTAGATTTCAGTCTCCATATCTCCGGATAGAAGAAACTTAAATAGGGGCATCTGTCACACCCTAATTTTTGACCATAAGGTCCCACCTCTCTTTTGCGCATTTTTCTGTCGTTATTTGAATTTAATATAATATTTATGTTTTACGACTAACGAGCTTGTGTAGGAACGTCTAGCAGGTAATTTTTGTTTCTAACTTCAAGCCATCTCTGGGTTATTTCTAAACAGGACCCAGTGTCTTTATAAAGAGTGACCCAAGTCATAAAATGTTGTTTTTAGGGAGAGCTGAGATGAATTACTTTGGATTTTATGATCCTCCAAGACATTACGGTTTTGTTTTGGTCCGTGCGACAAGTAATAAAGTTCTCTCTGTTCTAAGCTTCCCGAGTATCATTTGCAAGCCGCTATGTTTCACAAACCCAGACTACAGTTGAATTGGCAGTATTTTGGACGTATTTTAGATATTCAGGTGTTGACCAGTTAATTTTATGAAAGCGTCTCTTAAATTGGAAAGGGAGAGTTCGATTATGGATATTCACTTGCTTTTAAATCAACATGCACATCAAAATTGGAAATTAATAATCAAGACTTTTGGAGCAAAACTCTTATTCATTAACCAGAAATAGTTCGCATTTTATTACATGGATTGAATTACAAGTTTTCGTACAAATTTGTCGGATTACATAACTTCAAAAACTACAGTCCTAAGGCTTCTAACTTCTTGGGTCTTCTAGCTTCGGATCTTCATCTTCATCAGACACTGAACCTTCACAGTGAATAACAGTTAATTCAGAGCAAAAGGGTCTTTATTTGTTTTTGCCTCAACCTTCAGAAAATTGTCATCACCAGGCCGGGACGAAAGGGTAACGACCAAAGTCGCCGCCAGCTTCCAAAATAAGGGACAATTCACTTTCGACAGTATCAAGGCAATTTTCTGTTCTTTGCAATTTTTTTTAAAAGTCATTCCGCGGGACAGAGGTCCAATTTTCCATTTGCGACATTGTCGAAAGTCAACGGGTCAAAGAGGAGATTTTCACCAAACGTAAGCCCAATAGCAAGCCCACCACGGTAGCGGCCTCGTGAGAAGGGGGAGGTCTCAACAGCAACAAAATTCAACAAGCAAATTAACGTCACCAGCATCAATAATTAAAATTAATTAAATCAATCCAACAATTAATCTGTTCTTCCAACAATTACAGCACAATCAAAACCGATATTTTTTCCAAGATCCAACAACGGTATGATACGAAAGAAGAAAGGAATAAAAAATTTTCCAAATCGATTAAAACTTTCCAAATCCATTTCAACCCAGCAGTAAATCAAAACGGAGATTAATTTTTGCAAGCAAAACTTTCCAAAGCAGTAGCAATAGATCCGAACGAAAATGGAAAAGGTTTTAGATTTTCCAAAATCATTAAATATCAGTAGACAGCACGAGATAGAAGATGATGTTTTTAAAGAATAATCATTGTGGTCCGATTGCAAATCCAGATTATAAAAGGAGAAGAAGGACAACAAGTTTAAAACAACAAAAAATCACCATCGTGTTTGCAAGCGAGTATCACCACCACCACATAAATCTCGGATCGAAGAACGTCGTCATCGTTGAAGCTCAGACTTTTTCCGAATCATCATCGCCAAAAGAACCTGTAAACCATCAAAAAGTCTGTCGCGAACCTCTACCATCGACTGCGCAAGCCCTCACGCCGCCACGAGCCAAATCGCAACCGTAAGCCCACCGTTAACACATTTTTGTGCCATCTGTTTTTTTCTAGGTTTTATCGTGCGAAGAAGAAGGAGTCTGTTACATGCAAAAACGAGAGGAGGAGGAAATTAAAGAAGAAGATGGACCGCGGATGAGGGAGAGAGGGATTGGGTGAGAAAGTGAGAAGAAGAGGCCATCAGCGACGCAGAGAGTGCGGGGGGGGGGGGGGGGGGGGGGGGAGAGAGGATTAGTTCTTTAGGTTTTTTTTTATGATTTTGTTTTTTTATATTTTGTAATGTGATCACTTGCACATACACACACACCACAGTTACGGTGCACCCCACGCATGCAACCCTATGATCTCCAATGGATCCACATCCAACGCTCCGCAGTGCAGCTCCACCGTAAACCCTCATAACTCACCCACACCCAACCACACGCCTAACCCTTCATTTTCTTTAATTAATCATTAATTAATTTTATTAACTAAACTAATATTTTTATTAATTAACATAATTAATTTTATTTTTATAATCAACCACCTAGTTATTTAATTAAATGAATTAAATCCTTTTACTTAATATTTAATCAATTAGCCTAATTTAATACTTGTTTAATTTATTCATTTTCTAAATATTAACATATGGCTTTTTTTGTGACTTGAAATAATTTATATTTACTCTTTTGTTAAAATTAAAAGTTTTTTTTATAAAATCCTCTTCTCTAAATAATTTGCTTTTTCATTTAGAAAGCTTAAGTAATTCACATCTAAACTCTTATTAAAACTAATAATAACTAAATCTTTTATAAAAAAAAAAACTCTTTTAATTTAATTAAAATAATTTACACTAATTATCTTTTTTAACAACTTTTTAGATAAAAATAGTAAAACTTATCTTCATAATTAATCTATAATAACAACTTTTATTAAAATTGAACTGTCTCACTTTTTTTATTATTTAATAAGATAAGTTGGATATTTTGAAATCCTCTTAGCTAAAATTTTCTCTTTAGGATTTAGTTCACCTCAAACACCTCTTATTAAAATTAATAATAAATTAACTTTTCCTAAATTAATCTCACTAAAATTAATCAGGTAACCTTTTAAAATTGAATATATTCCCAACTTTTATTTAAAATATAGTTCACTCTTTAGTTTCTTTTCCTCTTAAGATAATTCCGTTAGAATTTATTTAATCTAAAGTAAATAGCTAATATATCTAACTTAATTCTCTCCTTAAAAATTAATCGTGCACGTTCTCATACCCCGACTTTATTCGAATATTCACACCTCCACACTCATCTGCTTATAGCACTTTCTATCTGTTGCTCTTTATTTTTACCGCCGTTTATTTTATCGCATTGCATTAGGTCCAAAGGAAGAACCTATGCATGACTTAACAATTTATGTGTATCGCATCTCATATGCATCATAATCCCCCTATTCGATCTTTGATCCTTTTCAAGTTGATCGCTTAAGTTTAGATTCTACCCCTTAAGAAGGAACCTTTTTCTTTTACAACTTAGATAAACAACATTCAACTCAATCAACATTATTCAAACTACAAGAGAATAAGATGTTAGTCATCTTGAAAGTCGAGAAATAAATCTCCTGCCCCATAACACAATCGTGTGATATAGATCTTTTCCGCTTGAGAGAGATAGTGGCATACTCGTCGACAATTCCGAGTGTTTGAGCCTTTCTCTCAAGACAATGCAAAGACCATCTCCTACAAGTTGTGGTGGTTAAGTTGAGTGTTCTTCCTTAAGATGACGACTCGTCTTTTCTCTTAGAATCAATCAATCAACAAAACCTTGTTCCTGTGGAACTTTGACCAATAGTCAACACTTCCTCAAACCCTTTAGGGGAACTACAAATACTCTGATTCCATTCCCGTCAGGATATGTAGGCACAAGATGCAACGTCTTGGCGAGTATACTTAGAAATAAACCACTAGGTCTTTCACCCTTTAAGCAGATAACCCATAGCAATAAACACCATAAAACAAGAGGTTCCTATAGAGTACTACTGAAACTTAAGATGCTAGCACCTTCCCTAAGTTTAATCAACCCCCGAACCTATAACTCTAGCTTTTACATTTGCATTGCATTGTGGGTAATTCGATCTTTTTCGCTTCCTTTAGACAAATAAAAGACCGGTGGTGAACCAATGAATTAAGATTCAAATTAATAATTTGACATCCGATTCTCACCGCGACAGTAATAATAACAAAAGTGTTTGTTTTGATTGATTTTAAATGAATAGATGTTTCGTCATATTCGAGTGGAAACTCAACTTACTACCCACAATTAATGAGGAAGGAGCATTTGTGTCACCTTGAGATGGAGGAATTTTTCTTGGATTGAAATCAACAAGTCTGTCACTCATCATCTAAGCAGAAAATTGCATAACTTCATTACATTATTGTGCAAGTATATGAGTTACATCACTATAATAGCACAACTAATGACCATCCTTTAAGAAAAGGTTTAGAAGGAAAAGGTGTACAAAGGCACAAAATATTTGAATAAATTTTGTGTTTTTTTAAGTATTTTGAAATTGTTTTGATATGCTTAATGTTGGTGTAAGCCCTATAGGCCAATACTTTTGGTACTTATATCGAATTACTTATTATTAATAAAAGACATTTCTTTATTATGGTTTTTTTCCCAAAATAACAAAGTCCCTATAATAGCTAGTTCGTTTAATGAAATATTAAGTGTGACTTAATCATGACATCCATTAAATATAAGGACATTATTCTTAAAGTATTTGTAGTTGAGCTTTATTGTGAAGTGGGATAACCTTAAAGCATTAAGACTATTATGTAGATAGACTGATGATCACATCTCATGGATCATGGATAAGGAGTTATCAAGTCTTAACATAGGTATGAATATTAGGAGTAATATTTATACTGAATTGACCCGCCATGAGAGTACTACATATAATATTATGCAAAGTGCCATAAGTTACTATCATGGTGATAAAGGTGTATACCACCCTTTGACCTGAAACAACTATGGATCCTAGATATAGATTTGAGTACTTTATTACTGATCTAACATTGTCCGTAACTGGATGACCATAAAGACAGTTGATGGGTACTCTATAAAGCATGTTGAGGGACATGAGTGACCTAGATAGAATTTGCACATCCTGCATAACAGGATAAATGTATAAGGGTCAAATATTGAACTGGATAAGGATGACACGGTATATGCCTCGCGTTCAATATAGACATAAGGGCAAAAAGGTATTTGTATACAAAAGTACTATCACAAAAGATTTTGTCAGATCACAAGATATTTTTGTGACTTGAGTAGCAGTGATGTGTTGCTAGATACCGATCACTGTTTATTATATTAAATATATGATTTAATATAATTGTCAACGTCACGAGAACCTAAAGGGTTACACACATAAGGACAGATTGATGAGAGATAGAATAAATATGGAACACTCTAAGGTACGATGTACTTGAGAGAATTATGGAACAATGTAAGATACAGTAGTACTTAAGTGAAATATGGAACACAGTATGATATAATAATAAGACTTAACATTATTATTATTATTATTATTATTATTATTATTATTATTATTATAGTTATTATTATAGTTATTATAATATAATAATAATAATAAAATATATTTATTATAATAATAGTTATTATTATTATTATTATTATTATTATTATTATTATTATTATTATTATTATTATTATTATTATTATTATATTATGCACTTAAGTTGGGTTTTTTTTAGCTGGTAGCCCACACAAGTGGTTCTATAAATACAATCTTTGTGCATAAGTTTTGAACTTGATGAAATTCAGTTGGTGAAACCCTGACCGTTTTTCTCTCTTTCTCTCCCCCTCACTCAAAGTATTCATTCGTAGCAGTTAGCACTGAGATTGAAGGCACTCTGTTCGTGTGGACTGAGTAGAAGCGTTGTTCTTCATTCAATGTTCGTGATCATTCATCCGTATCTGCATTAAAATTGTTAATCACCACAAGAGATAACCATTTCTACCACTGATCATGCTCATTCGTAAGGATCACTAAAGGGAAAATTTTATTTTCTTCTGCATTTTGCATCGCGATTTCCCTTCAGTGGTATCAAAGCCACTTACGAAACCATGAATCTGGTAACTTTTATTTTCTGTCTTTCTGATTTAATTCGATTAAAACACAAAATAAATTAAAGAATAAAGAAAATTAATTTTGGCATCATGTTGTGTATGATTTGGATGATTCAATGTTGACTATGCTTCGGAATCTGACTTTTGTATGGTGAAGCAGCGATACATCAATCATTCTTAAGTTACACAAAAGTGATTGATCAATTTTATATAAGATATGAATAACTCAGATGCAACGACGATATATGTGATATGCCTTTTATTTAGTCGATTTGATTTTTGTGATGATTGTATTTTATGTGATTGGTCAATGTGCTTTTGCTTCAGAATCCGACGTTTGAATTGTGAAGCAATGACATTTCGATTAATCAATTTGAATATCATTACGATTTTGATAGTATGAATTAATTGCATTAGAGTTTTTGACGGCACAAGAGTTGTGTTGTCAAGAGTTATTTTAAGGTTTATAAAATTTTATATTATAATAATAATTGTTATTGTTATTATAAGTATTTTGTTTTATTTTATAATTTAATAACAAATATTGTTATTGTTATTATAAAATACATACACATATTGTGGTAACAGTAACGAGATGTTGCCTATATCATACAATAATTATAATAAAAGTACAATATTTGTGTGTAATATGTAGTATGTATTACTATGTATACAAAATATTGATTTCATGTACCAAAATGCTTATTCATGGTTACCTCACGGTTGTTGTGTATGTGTAGAATGAAAAGTTTTCAAAAGAATATGATAAAGTATCATGTTATTATTTAATTAAATAATAACAATTATTGTTATTATTTATTTTAAAATAATTTGGTATACGCTAATAATCGAACAATAGAAACGTCAATTAACTCATGATCAATTGCTAAAGTTTAATTTAATTTACTTAATTAACAGAATTTAAATTCATAATAATCATAATAATGTGTTTATTATTGTTTTCTTGTGGTGAATGATTATGGCCTTAGTCTTCTTTTATTTTGTGTTACTATTTTTAAATACAGCCTGCGTGTCGTGTCTTTTTTTATACACTCTTTATGTAACTTCTTTTCTCATCTTACTCTCTCGTATGTAAAACGAGTATTCTTTAATATAATATAATGAAGAAAAGAGGAAGACAATATCAAAGGAGGACAACCACAGAGGTCTAACTTGGAGAAGCATAGATTGTTATTAGGTTTAACTTAGGTTCTCTCATTGGCTTGAGAGGACAATTGCGCTAGGGTCCATAACCATTTCATATTTTATATGTATTGTATGTTGATGCATATGAGAGACGATTTATATGATAAATAAGTCGGTGAGATCAAACGAATTACAAATTTCCTCATAATTGAATATTAAGTTTATGTTTTCCAAGTTTTAGAACTCATCAATACTAGTATCGAATAATGTAGATTTCGCCTAACGCGAGGTGCATGATCTATATTGGTAAGGTGCAATGGATAAATGTAATAACCAAATTCTAAAACGATTGGTCAAACTTAACTAGACAAATTATAATAAGATTATATACGTTTAGAAGTAACAGTTGGGAATGATCCATATAATGGATTAGAATAAGGATTTATTCACCATACTGAAAATATTCGAGAGTTGTATTAGATACAATTGGAAGGAGTTACCACCTAAATAACTGAGTTTTGTGTAATCATCCTAACACTGACTTAAAACAAAGTGAAATATGAATCTCGATCCACTAGAAAATCTTCCAACGGGATTTTCCGAGTCAAATAGTGAGGGTCATTTGGTTTGAGTAAAATAGTGGGAGCATATTTAATTAAAGGGATAATTGAATATGTTGGTTTTAATTGATACTTATACTTTCTCATTTTTTTATGTAGATTACCATGACAACAAACACCTCTAACAACATTTTGTGATCAATCTTTGATAAGGAAAAATTGTCAGGGACAAATTTTCTGGATTGGCACTGAAGCCTGAGGATTATCCTCAAACATGATAAAAAGTTATATGTCTTAGAGACACTTGTTCCTAAAGAGGAGCCTCCTGATTCTGCTCATAAGGCTGAAAGAGATGCTTATAAAAAGCATGTCGATGATGCTAATGAAACTGCTTGCCTCATGCTGGATACCATGAATTATAAATTGCAAAAGCAACATTAAAACATGGCAACGTTCGATATGATCGAATACCTGAAGATGCTCTATCAAAAGCAGGCAAGGCATAAGAGGTTCGAAGTTTCAAAAGCCCTTTTTCAAGGCAAGCTAGCTGGGGGAGCTCCTATAGGTCCCCATGTACTCAAGATGATTAGGTATATGGAGAACTTTGAAAGATTGGGTTTTCCCCTCAAAAAGGAGTTTGCGACTAATTTGATCCTGCAATCGTTGTCGGAGAGCTTCAGTAAATTTATCCTTACTTTCAACATGAATAATATGGACAAAAGTCTTCCAGAGCTGCTAAACATGTTAAGAACTGCTGAGCAGAATCTGAAGTCAAAAGGGGAGTCCATTATAATAGTCAATAATGGAAAGAAGCAGGGCAAAAGGCCCACCAAGCAGGGTGGTAAAGGGAAGGGAAAGGAAGTTGTCAGACCCAAACCTATTGCTCATGCTTTGAAGTCTAAAGAAGGTATAGCAAAGGAGGGAACTTGCTTCTATTGCAGTAAGACCGGACACTGGAAGAGAAACTGCCCAAAGTACCTGGAAGATAAGAATAGAGTAGATACTTCAACTTCGGGTATTTATGTTATAGAAATAAATGTATCTACTTCTGCCTCATAAGTATTGGATACTGGATGTGGTTCTCACATTTTTAATAATGTGCAGGGGCTAAAAAGGAGTAGAGTTTTGGCAAAATGTGAAGTTGATCTACGAGTTGGCAATGGAGCAAAGGTTGTTGCTTTAGTTGTTGGAACTTATGTATTGACTTTACCTAGTGGTTTAATAATTCAGTTAGAGAACTGTTATTATGTACCTGCAATTAGCAGGAATATTATTTTTGTTTCTTGTTTGACAAGTTTAGTTTTTCATTCATAATAAAGAACAATTGTTGCTCCATTTATTTGAATGATATATTATATGCTACTGCACAAATGAACAATGGATGGTATGTCCTTGATCTTGAAATGCCAATTTATAACATTAATACTAAAAGGATGAAACCTAATGAGTTAAATCAAAGTTACCTTTGGCATTGTCACTTAGGCCATATAAATTAGAGGCGCATCTCCAAAATCCATAAAGATTGACTTTTGGACTTTTTTGATTACAAATCATATGATACATGCAGATCTTGTTTAATTGGAAAAATGACAAACTCCCTATTCACAAGAAAAGGTGAAAGGGCTAATGATCTTTTGGCCCTCATACATACTGATGTATGTGCACCAATGAACATACCATCCAGAGGAGGTTTTCAATACTTCATCACATTTACTGATGATTTCAGTAGATATGGTTATGTGTACTTAATGAAACACAAATATGAATCCTTTGAAAAGTTCAAGGAGTTCAAGAATGAAGTACAAAACCAACTAGGTAATAATATTAAAACTCTTCTATCAGATCGAGGCGGTGAATATTTAAGCCTAGAGTTTGATGACCATCTCAAAGAGTGTGAGATTCTATCCCAACTCACTCCTCCTGGAACACCACAATGGAATGGTGTATCTGAGAGAAGAAATATAACCTTGTTAGACATGGTCCTTTCCATGATAATTCAAGCCGATCTTTAGAACTCTTTTTGGGTACATGCACTACTATAGTAGCTTACACACTTAACTGTGTTCCATCCAAAAAGGTTGAGAAGGCACCATATGATATATGGAGTGGTAAGAAACCACATATGTCTTACATGAAGATTTGGAATTGTGAAGTTTCTATGAAACAACAAATTTCAACTAAGCTTGAGCCCAAATCTGACAAATGCTTATTTGTGGGGTATCCTAAAGAAATAAGAGGGTATTACTTCTACAATCCTTCTGAGGGCAAAGTATCTGTCGCTCGAACTAGGGTTTTCTTGGAAAAGGACTTTATTTCCAAAGGAATCAGTGGGAGGAAAGTAGAGCTTGAAAAATTTAAGAATCACAAAGCATTGATACACCTATGGAAGAATTAGAGCAGGAATCACAAGTAGTTGTGGAAGAGCAACCTAATCAAGTAGAACAAGACAATCGTAGGTCGAGCAGGATATGTCACCAACCATAGAGATATGAATATCTCGTAACTGATCAAGGTGATATATTACTCATGGATCAAGATAAGCTTGTAACCTACCAAGAGGCCATAACTGGTCCTAAGTCTGAGAATTGGCTAGAAGCCATGAAATTTGAAATGGATTCCATGTACACAAACCAGGTTTGGGCCTTGGTAGAGCCTTCTGTAGGAGTTAATCCTATAGGATGCAAGTGGGTCTTTAAAAAGAAGACTGACATGGAATGTAAGGTACATACCTATAAGGCAAGACTGGTTACTAAAGGCTATTAACAAATTCATGGGGTAGACTATGATGAAACCTTTTCACCAGTTGCAATGCTTAAATCTGTTTGGATTTTACTTGTTATCGCTGCATATTATGATTATGAAATATGGCATATGGATGTCAAGACTGCTTTCCTTAATGGGAATCTTCTTGAGGACGTGTACATGACACAACCTGAATGATTTTCCATACCAGAAGAAGCCCAAAAGATACACTAGTTATAGTGATCAATCTATGGATTGAAGCAAGCTTCTAGAAGCTGGAATCTTTATTTTGATGAAACTCTAAAATAATATAGATTCATAAAGAATGAAAATGAGCCTTGTGTCTACAAGAAGGTTAGTGGGAGCATTTCCTGGTATTATATGTAGATGACATATTACTCATTGGAAACGATGTCCCTACCTTGCAACAAATGAAAACTTGGTTAGGGAAATGCTTTTCTATGAAAGACCTTGGTGAAGCAGCCTATACTAGGAATCAGGATCTATAGAGATAGATTACAAAAACTACTTGGCCTAAGTCAGAGTACATACATAGACAAAGTGCTAAGACACTTTAATATGCATGACTCCAATAAAGGATTCATACCTATGCAACATGGCTTGTGTCTATCAAAAACACAATCCCTTTAAACTAAGGAAGAAAGGATCGCATGAATAAGATTCCATATGCATCTGCAATAGGATCTATCATCTATGTCATGTTATGTACTCGACCAAATGTCTCGTATGCCTTAAGTGAAACAAGTTGGGACCAATCTAATCCTGGTGATGCTCATTGGGTAGCTATTAAGAATATCCTTAAGTACTTGAGAAGGAATAAGGACTCATTCTTGGTATATGGAGATCAAGAAGAGTTTGTTATAATTGGATATAAGGATGCTATCTTCCAAACAGATAAGGATGACTTCAGATCGCAATCTGGTTATGTGTTCTGCTTAAATGGTGGTGTTGTGAGCTGGAAAAGTTCAAAGCAAGAAACAGTTGTTGATTCTACAACCGAGGTCGAGTACTTTGCTACCTCAAATTCAGCAAAGGAAGTTGTTTGGATCAAGAAGATCATTAGTGAACTTGGTATAGTCCCTAGTACTATAGATCCCATTGACCTCTATTGTGATAACAATGGTGCCATAGCACAAGCTAAGGAGCCTAGATCTCACCAACGATCCAAACACATACTTAGGCGTTATCACCCCATTTAAGAGATAATAGATCGGGAGATGTGAAATTATGAAAAGTACCGACACTTAACAATTTTGTTGATCCAATAACAAAGCCTCTTGTGTAGCAGAAGCATGATGACCATACTAGATCTATGGGTATTAGGGATATTCCTGATTGGCTCTAGTGCTAGTGGGAGATTGTTGGTGTAAGCCCTAGAGATCAATATTTTTGGTACTTGTATCGAATTACTTATTATTAATAAAACGTATTTATTTATTATATTTGCTTCTCCAAAATAAAAAAGTACCTAGAATAGCTAGTTCGTTTAATGAAATATTAAGTGTGACTTAATTATGAGATCCATTAAACATAAGGACATTATTCTTAAAATACATGTAGTCGAGCTTTACTGTGAAGTAAGATAACCTTAAAGCATTAAGACTATTATGTAGATAGACTGATGATCACATCTCATGGATCATGGATAAGGAGTTATCAAGTCTTAACATAGGTATGAATATTAGAAGTAATATTTATACTGGATTGACCCGCTATGAGAGTACTACATAGAATGTTATGCAAAGTGTCATAAGTTACTCTCATGGTGTTAGTGGTGTGTATACCACCCTTCGACCTGAAACTAATATGGACCCTAGATGTAGAGTCAAGTACTTTATTAATGATCTAACATTGTCCGTAATTGGATGACCATAAAGAAATTTGATGGGTATTCCACAAAGCATGTTGAGGGACATGAGTGATCTAGATGGAATTTTCCCATCCTGCATAACAGGATAAATTTCTAAGGGCCTAATAATGAACTGGACAATGATGACACGGTATATGCCTTGTGTTCAATACAGACATAAGGGCAAAAGGATAATTATACATACAAGTACTATTACAAAAGGTTTTGTCAGATCACAAGACATTTTCGTGACTTGGATAACAGTAATGTGTTGCTAGATACTGCTCACTGTTTATTATATTAAATATATAATTTAATATAATTGTCAACGTCACGAGAACCTACAGGGTCACATACATAAGGACAGATTGATGAGAGATAGAATAAATAAGGAACACTGTAAGGTACGGTGTACTTGAGAGAATTATGGAACACCGTAAGGTACGATGTACTTAAGTGAAATATGTAACGTTGTATGATATAATAATAAGAGTTAATAATAATATTATTATAATAGTAGTTATTATAATATAATAATAGTAAAATATGTTTATTATAATATTATTGTTGTTATTATATTATTATTATTATTATTATTATTATTATTATTATTACTATTATTATTATTATTATTATTATTATTATTATTATTATATTATGCACTTAAGTTGAGATTTTTAGCTTGCAGCCCACACAAGTGGTTCTATAAATACAACCCTTGTGTAGAAGTTTTGAACTTGATGAAATTCAGTTGCTGAAATCCTGGTCATTTTTCTCTCTTTCTATCTCTCTCTCTCTCTCTCTCTCTCTCTCTCTCTCTCTCTCTCTCTCTCTCTCTCTCTCTCTCTCTCTCTCTCTCTCTCTCTCTCTCTCTCTCTCACACACACACACTTAAAGTCTTCATTCATAGTAGTTAACATTGAAATTGAAGGCACTCTGTTCATGTGGACTGAATAGAGGCATTGTTCTTCATTCAACGCTCGTGATTATTCATCCGGATTTGCATCAAAATTGTTAATCACTCAAGAGGTAACCGTTTCTATCATTGATCATGCTCATCCGTAAGGATCACTGAAGGATTTTTTTTTTATTTTCCACTGCATTTTGGATCGCGATTTCCCTTCACTTAAGATGAATTAACATTTATTTATGAAAAATGTTTTGAAAATCACTTGACAAGGTCAACGTTTATTGAGAAAGTGGCTCAAGTTCGAAAACAAGAAGGTTTTGAAAAATGAAGAAGATTTTGAAAATTTAAGAAGGGGAGGAGATAAAAATACTATCCTAAGAAAAGCAATAAAGTGGAAGTGTGTGCAAGTGGACTAACCAGGATCTAGCCAGCACTTGACAAGAGTTAAAACTAACATCTTATTTCTTTGGAGTAAGCCAAAAGCAACAAGCACATAATAAAATAAGCATCATTTGAAAGATAAACTCAAGACATAAGGTCAAAGCTATGTATCAGAATCAAGTCTTCAAAGGTTAACTTAAAGTCTCAATTGTCAGATGGATTCAATAGCATAAGGAAAAGTAATCAAGGTCCATAAGTCCAAAAGTTAAACTCCAAGTCAAGTAAAGGATAGTGACCATTAGTCCAAAGATTAGAGAACCAAGTTTTTTAGGGATTTTTCTTTTATTGATGTCTTTAAAATAAAAGTAAAATGTCCAAATGGGCAAAGGAAAAAGAAGCATAAATATAAACAATATGAAATGTAAATGCTAAATATAAAGACATAAAAATTAAAGAGCAAGAAATTAAATGACAAGAAAGTAAAGGGCAATAAAAGCAAATAGTATAAAGTAAAAGTTAGCATAATAGTAATGTTAGTATTGATGTTAGAGTCAATGATTCGATTCGGGACAAATTTAGCGCTATGTTAAGCAATCGTGACATAATCTATTAGGAAGATCGTACTATGAGAGACCGGTTAATAACAATTTATGTACCATACATGTTAAAGATATGGTAGAAACTATACTCCTAAAACATGTAGCACAAGTAAAAACCAAGGAGGGATCAAACACTAATACAAGAAGATTGGTCCATTATATCAATCATCCTTCATGGTAATTTAGGACAAACTTATGATCAATCCAAAGTACCTCAAATGATCCATGATCAATTGAAAGGTAGATTTGAAATGATGAAAGTTCATCAAGCATTAATTTAAACTTCATGAACAAGAATAACACTAAATCATCTAATAGATCAAGAGAGAGAAAAAAAAGAGAAGGAAAGATGAAGAGAGAAACCAAAATTGAACCATGACATGAGATCCATCTATCATCAATTTCAATCACCTCTCTTGGTGGATTAAGGTACTAAACCTATCATCAATCTAAAGTACTAAAAATGATCCAAATGATCATTTAATAATAAGTTTGAATTGATGAGGATTCATCCAACCTCATCAACACCCAAAGTCCATTGAGATTGAGGTTGATCAAGCCCTAATCCAAGTCAACAACAGTCAAACAAAATATAAAATGCAATAATAAACATATAAAATGCATGAAAATGATTTTTAAAATGATTTTAAAATGAAAATAAAAAAGAAAATATAAATGAAGCATCTAAACATCAGACAAAGACTTAATAAAATAAAGATAGGTCAGAAACAAGTCAAAGATCATAAAATATTTTTTGGAGATTTTTAAAATGCTTAAAAGTATTTTTAAACTAATTAAAATGCATTGAAAATGAGAAAATAAATGAAAATTTTCAAATCATGAAATAAAAATGAGAAAAAATGCACACAAGGTAGAATTTTTTTTTTATAGAAAGTTATACAAAAAATATGGAGTGAAAAATGTTAAGGGAGCTATTTTTTTAATATAATTTTTCAAAATAAATGAGAAATTTAAAACAAATAAAATGAAATAAAAAGCAGCAAAAAAACTACAACCATTGGATCAGATCTAACGACAGCATTCACACACACGCGTGGCCATCACATCAAAATTAAAATACATCCAAGGGATCTAATTAAATGGAACATGGTAGATCTTAAGTGAAATAACGCGCTAAATCATTTTTAAAATCAAACAAACCCAAGCCACCACTGTTGATCTCTAGTCATCTTCTCCGGTAGCTCCTCACCGGAGCTTTGACAAATGGTAATATTAGAGAACGAAACCACCAAATTGTAATCGTTACCTCATCATGAATCCAACCATAGGCTCAAAATTTATTTATATAAATTGAGCGTGGAGAATTTCAGAGAAACACATAAAGAAAGAAAAAATCAAAATCAAAATTAAATTCCATACAAGATCAATCAAAGTAAGATAAGTTAGGGGCAAGCATCAGAGATTATTAGGCTACATTGTGGTAACTTGTTTGAGTGAAAATGAAGCCTCTAACTACCTTGTCCAAATATGATTAGAAGAGACTGCAAGGTTAATTTGGTCAGAACGATTCAGAGGCTCTCAAGGCTTGGGAATTGTTGCAATAGCTTTAGAAGATACTGAAGGTACTAATGGAATCAAGAAATGGAGTTAAAAATGCTTAGAAATTGAGAACGAAATCTCAAAATTTCAGTGAAAAGTGTGAGCTCGAGCAAGGTTTCTGGGGGCTTTCTAAGCTTGAAATTTAGTGCAAAAGCTTCCACTATTTATAGTTGAGGTGAATGAATGGGATACGTGTGTAAATTAGTTACAATTCGTGTGAAATCATGTGCACCAAAAGTGTGATCAAACTTGAATGGAAAGTCACCAAAACGCATGTTATTCCAAGCCATTTCAGGTCATTTTTTATCAGCAACTACCACTTAACATCACCAGGCCCTAAAAACGTGCAATGCTTGGCTTAAAATTAAGAATTGAGTGAGTTTTCAAAACTGATGTTCAAGCAAAATTCAGTTCCAAGTAGCAATGTTCAAACCCTTGTGAAATTTTATAGACTTGACCATTGCCTCGCATTCTTATGATCACATCATAACAAAGAATATAATATGAAAAGAAAGGTTTCATTTGGATGTTTGAGAAAAAATTTATGAGCTTGTAAATTTGGCACGATGATTTGTAACCAGAGGTCGAGAAAATTCTTAGTCCAAAATGACCTACAATGTCTTCAAACTTTTCATGGCTTTCCGAACATAATTGACATATGATCCTTGAAACAAACTTGAAGAGGATATCAAATATGATGATTGTAAAAAATTACCACCCACAAAAGTTGAAAGTTGAGAGATTTATGATCTTTGGAAGTTAGGCAAATATCATTTGAATTTAGGTCAAATTTCACTAAGTCCACAAAATGACCTTTAATGTTTCCAAACTTTTTATGATCTTCCAAGCATAATTGGCTCTTGACTTGTAAAGAGAATTTGGAGGGGATGTAAAAAAGAGTCATTTGCCAAAATAAACACTCAAAAGTGTTGAAGTATGAAGAAGTTATGATATTTTAAACTTGGATTGAAATGTTGACTTTTTAGGTCAAACCACCTTAGACTTTCTCTTGCATTTCAAGGAAAATTGATGATAATATTAACTTAAAATAATGCATTATTGAATATATTTTAATAAAACTTGAAATGGCTTGAGGAAACTTGTTGATGAAGGCATGGTAATACACACATGAACCTTTGAAATTTCTTGAGAAATAAGCTATTAAACTTTGAAATATCTTTGATCAAATGAAGTTGAATAATACTTGAGACTCTATGCTTTTGAGATTAGAGGTCATGCTTTGATGGATAGCCCTTTTAAAATGAATAGTTGACCACACCTTGACTTGAGGAACACAGACTCTAGCTGAGGAAATAATTACTTTATGCTCTTGATTCTAAACCCTACCTTGCAAAAGCACAGACTCTAGCTGAGGAAACAATTACTCGATGCTCTTGATTCCAAACCCTACCTTATAAAAGAAACAAAATGTACAAGGCATATTTTGTGTATTTTAATTAATGGTAAGTGAATTACAAAGCATATAAGTACAAAAATGTAAATGATATACAAAGAGGTGCTTGGTGATCTCTGCAAAGGCTAACCCAAAGATGAGAGGGTTAGAAGACAACCAAATTTGTGATCTTGATGCATTGTAAATATGTAAATGAGGTAGGATATTAGGAGTAAAAATTAGGGTATGAGACCACTATCTTTGTGAGCGAGTAGCAGAAGGGAAGATGAACTTGAAACACTGCAGAACTGAGAAACTGATTGCAGATTTCATGATAAAGAGACTGCAGGTCAAAGTGTTCAGAAGACTAAGAGCTATGATGAAAGTAGATAGCTTTAATACAATGAATTATGTGGTGTATTGAGAATGTAATTTCTTGTGTTGAAGCAGGTAGTACTCGACAAAAACAAGGATATGTCGAAACTTGTAGTGTATATCAAGTAACATTAGATACCGAAGTGTCGAAGCAGGTTGCTTGACACATGATTCCTCCCCTCGAAAACACCCAAACTAAACGGACCCTTAGTGCTATATATTTTGAATTATTGTGGGCATCTTAACATTTAATGCAAATATTTAATATTTTATTTAAAAAATAGAACTAGGGTAGAGTAGAACTCAAGATACAAGCTCAAAAAGTTATAAACTTACCACTATAGTACTATACAATATATAATAATAACAAAGAATTTAGTACATATTTATTAAGGCGGTTTAATAACAGTCATAACCCTATTTAAAATGGAACGACTGTTTCTATAATCGTCGCAATTTAGTTTTTATGGCAGTTGATAAAAAAACACCGCAAATTATCTTTATTTTGTGAAAATCAAGAGGCGGTTGGACAAAATCATTGCGCAAACCTTCATAGTACATAGAAGAGGGTGGTTTTAATATAACTGTCACAACTTATGTGTCAAAAAATATATCTTTCTTGTAGTGTATTCTATGGGAAATGTTTCTATGTTAGATGTAACACCTCGACTTATTTTATTTATTTTCCGTAATTTAATTATGTGATAATTATAATTGTGTTGTACTATTGGTGTGTTTGAGCTACCTTAGTGTGGGGTAGTGGCCTTAAGAGAGACTTTAAGGTGTTGAAGGTGTGTGAGTAATAGAGTAGAGATTGGTGGTGTGGTGAGTAAAACTAATTAGTAATATTAGTTAGTAATTATTTATTCAAATAATATAAGGTGGACATTATTTAGATTAAATAATTAGCATTATTATTATTATTATTGTTATTATTTAATTAGTTGGGAATCAGTAACAATAATAATATAATATAATAATAGGAAAAAGAGAATTGGGGAAAAGTTGTCAGATACGTAAAAACAAGAGAAAAGTTTAAGAAGAGAGCTAGGGCAAGGAAGTAAGAGTAGGAAGAAGAGACCACCATTGTTGAGGTAAAAGAAACTTTTGCAAGAACTCTAAGGTAAGAGTGAGGTTCTAAATATCTAAGGGTTAGTATGATGATGGTGGATAGAATATGTATATGCTTAGGTTGTGTTTTCTTCTCAATACCATGATCATTGTAGCAATTTTGTAATTGTTGAATTGATTGAATTGCTTGATGAACTATGTAACGCCCCGATTTTGATTATTGCATTTTATTGAGTATTTTATTTGATTTGAGTAATAATTGTATTAATTGTGAATTTGATGTGTTAATATAGTATGTTTTGATATTTTACCGTTTCGGAGAGTTTCGGGTAAAATTAGATTGGAGGGTATTTTAGTCATTTTACATTTAGTAGTAAGGAAAAAATATAAAAGAAATAGAAATAGAAAGAAAAATATATAAGAGTAGATAAGAGATAAAAATAGAAAGAAAGAAAGAAAAAGAGAAATAGAGGAAAAGAGAAGAGAAAGAAGGAAGAAGAGAAGAAAAAGAGGAAACTTGTGAAAATCATCAAGAACACTTGTTAGAAGTCGAGTAATCGGGTAAGGGTGTGAAATTCTATCATCTTATCGTTGTGTATGATTATATATGTTTTGGTTTGAATTGTTTGGTTATTTTTCAACACATTTCCGTTTAGGTCGAATTAGGAAAAATCGATAGAAACCGATGTTTTCGCGGATGAAACTCGAAATAAATTGCGTAGTTTAGTCGGGTAATGTTTAGCCATGATTATTGGATTTCGTTTGATTGAACTTGGTTGAGTTTGTAAGTTTTGAAATTTTTGGATAATTGGAGGTTAAGATTTTGGATGAAAATCGGAAGTCGTAGAATTTGCGTTTTATGATCCTAAATTGTTACTATATGATTGGTAACGATGAGTAGGTATTTAATCAGGATAAAATAATTAAATTGGTCGGGTTTTTGCTGCAAACCCGTAGCTGTTTTTCTAAGTTTTTCAGCCGTTAACCGGTTAACGGTATGCGTTAACTCGTTAACGCTGTAAGTGTGAGAAAATATTTTTTTTTTAAACTTCGAAAATTCATAACTTTTTCACCGTTTACTAGATTTTGTCGTTCTTTATATCAAACTGAAGCTAATAATATGTTCTATAACTTGGTGAAAAGAAATATTATTTTTAGCCGATTTTACTGATTAATCGAGATTAATCATTTTAAGTAAGTGAGGCTTAAATAATTAGAGCGTTCGGTTGTCGTTTGACATAATTGCCGTGTGGGGTGTGAGCGTCCTGTAGAATCTGCAGAAGGATTGTGTGCCCATGTGGGGTGTGAGCAATCGGATTGTGTGCCCGTGTGGGGTGTGAGAAATCCTGAAACATCGTGTGCCCATGTGGGGTGTGAGCGATGGGTGAACATCGTAGGCCCGACGGGGAGTTACTTCGGTAACGAGCGATGGTTCCATTTGGTTCTTCAATTGAACCTGCTGAATGAGTCGGTACCGCATTTGCATCTGCATAGAGTCGTGAGTCGGTCTCTTGAGTTGCATTTATCATCTTTATATGATGCATTGGTGAAATAAACATGAATGTAGATGTTTATGTGAATTGGTGATGAAATGAACATATTGTGTATGTTTATATGGATTGATTGGGATTATGGATATATGCATGATAAATATGCTTGGTGACTATCCATTATTTGTTTATTTATATATTGTGGTGTATACGATGAGTGATGATGAATTGTGGTGAGAAATGAGAAATATGCGTATTCTATGTTTGTGTGTGTGTGTGTGTGTATATATATATATATATATATATATATATATATATATATATATATATATATATATGTATATATATATATATATGCATTGATTATTATGATAATATTTCTCACCCTTCTGCTGTTTATGATGCTCTATGAGGCATTGCAGATTAGGTATGCTGGTGATCCCTTTTTGTGAAGCGTGTCTTCATTGTTTTGGTCAAATGGCTCTGATATGTAACATCGGGTAGCTAGGAAGCCTTTGGCTCTTTTTGGTGATACATTTGTATATGTATTTTTGGTGATGCATGTTTATGTAAACATGAATGATGTTGATGACTTATATTGGATGATGTGAATATGTATATACATGATAGTTGTGATTCAATATTTAGATTTTCCGCTTTCGTTCTATATATTGAGATGTGGGTGTAAGGACTAAGTTCCTGCGTTGCAAAAGTTACCCCACTGTTGCATATCATATGTTGAGCAGGTGTTGTATGTTTTAATTTCATGGATAATGTGACATACCTCTTTTATGCCATGTATGCAATTATACTCTGATGGGATTTTTATTTTGTGCCTAAATGATTATTTGAATTTCTTGGGGTATAGAAAGGGGGTGTTACATTAAGTGGTATCAGAGCCAGTGTTGAGTCAGTTGTGTCTGTCTTATTGTTGTTAACGGTTAAGCTGTGGTTTAACATTGTTATTGTTTCTGGGTTAATCAGAATATGGCTGGTAGAAATGATGTTGCGATGGCGGCTGCTTTGGAAGCAATGGCTAGGGCGGTGCAAAGTGCACCGAATGCGAATGCGAATGATGAGTTCAGGAAGAATCAACCACCGGTCTTCAAAGGAAGATTTGATCCCGACGGTGCTAAGATTTGGCTGAAAGAGATCGAAAGAATTTTCAGATTTATGAACTGTGCTGAAGGAAATAAGGTGAGACTTGGGACTCACATGCTGAGGGAAGAAGCTGACGATTGGTGGGTCGGTATGCGACAAGTTCTTGAGGTAGATGATGAAGAAATAACTTGGGATCTATTTCGTACTAAATTCTTGAGGAAGTATTACCCTGAGAGTGTGAAGGGGAAGAAGGAAATGGAATTTCTTGAGTTGAAGCAAGGTAATATGTCCGTAGTGGACTACACGGCTAAGTTTGTGGAATTGGTTCAATTTCATCCTCATTATGCTGCAGTTATGGCGGAATTCTCTAAGTGTATTAAGTATGAGAATGGCTTGCACCCTGAGATTAAGCAAGCGGTGGGATATCAAAGAATACAGAGGTTTTCAGATTTGACCGAATGTTGTAGAATTTTTTAGGAAGATAGCAAGGCTCGTTCCACACATTATAAGAGTGTGAATGAGAGGAAAGGAAAACAACAAGTAAGGAGTGGACCTTATGTGACGCCTGTTGATAAGGGCAAACATAGGGGAAACTTTGATAAGAGATCTTGAGGAGGAAGTTCTGGTCCCATTAAGTGCTACAAGTGTGGTGAGATGGGTCATAAGTCTTTTGAGTGCGGAAAGGCCGTTGCAAAGTGTTCTAACTGTGGAGGTATTGGTCATGCTACAGCTGATTGTAGAAGGAATGTGGTGAAGTGCTTTAATTATGGAGAAGTGGGTCATATTAGTACTAAGTGTACTAAGCCAAAGCAAGCTCAGGCAGGCGGAAAGGTATTTGCATTAGCTGGGAAGGATACTACCAGTGCAGACCGTTTGATTAAAGGTATATGCTTTTTTAATAGTACGCCTTTAATTGCTATTATTGATACGGGAGCGAATCATTCATTCATTTCTCATGAGTGCGCTAAGCGTTTGAACTTGTTTATGACTTCTTGGGGTAGTGAGATGGTTATTGAGACTCCTGCTTCAGGGTCGGTAACTACGTCTTTGGTGTGTGTAAGTTGTCCTCTGACCATGTATGGTAGAGACTTCGTCATGGATTTAGTGTGTTTTCCTTTGGAGGGTTTGGATGTGATCTTGGGTATGAACTGGTTGCAGTTTAATCGAGTTCATATAGATTGCTATCACAAGTTGGTGAGGTTTCCTTCTTTGGAAGATGATGAAGATGTGAGTTTTCTATCCACTAAAGAGTTGAAGAAACTTTTAACGGACGAAGCTCAATTGCTCGGTTTGTTTGCATCATTATCAGTGGAGAGTAAGATGGAACTTGATGTTTTTCCAGTGGTGTGTGACTTTCCAGAAGTGTTTTCGGAGGATATTACGGATGTACCGCCGGAAAGAGAAGTTGAGTTTTCTATTGATCTAGTTTCGGGTACTAGACCAGTTTCGATGGCACCATATCGTATGTCGGCATCAGAGTTGGTAGAATTGAAGAAACAATTGAATGACTTGTTGGATAAGAAATTTGTAAGGCCTAGTGTTTCTCCTTGGGGTGCTCCGGTATTGTTAGTAAAGAAGAAGGATAGAAGTATGCATTTGTGCATTGATTATAGACAATTGAACAAGGTGACAATTAAGAACAAGTATCCGCTTCCAAGGATCGATGATTTAATTGACCAATTGGTTGGTGCACGTGTTTTTAGAAAGATTGATTTGAGATCAAGTTATCACCAGATTCGTGTGAAAAAGGAAGATATTCAAAAGACAGCCTTTAGGACACGGTATGGTCATTACGAATACCTCGTGATGCCATTCGGAGTTTCTAATGCGCCGGGTGTATTTATGGAATACATGAATCATATCTTTCACGAGCAGTTGGATCATTTTGTGGTTGTTTTCATCGACGATATTTTGATTTATTCTAAGTCTCAAGAGGAGCATGAAGAGCATTTAAGGAATGTGTTGCAAATTTTGAAAGAGAAACAATTGTATGCTAAGTTGTCTAAGTGTGAGTTTTGGATGTCGGAAGTAAGTTTTCTTGGGAATGTTATTTCCAATAGTGGTATTAATGTTGATCCATCCAAGATTAATTCAGTGAGACAGTGGGAGACTCCTAAGTCGGTTACGGAAATCCGAAGCTTTTTAGGATTTGCGGGTTATTATCGGAGGTTCATTGAAGGATTTTCGAAGTTGGCACTTCCTTTGACACAGTTGACTTGTAAAGGAAAAGCTCTTACTTGGGATATTCATTGTGAAGAGAGTTTCATGGAGTTAAAGAGACGGTTGACGACGGCGCCGGTTTTGGTTTTGCCGAATCCTACGGATCCATTTGTGGTGTATTGTGATGCTTCATTGACAGGTTTAGGTGGTGTTTTGATGCAAGATGGAAAAGTTGTGGCTTACGCTTCGAGACAATTGAGAGTGCATGAAAAGATTTATCCTACGCATGACTTGGAGTTAGCGGCCGTGGTGTTTGTTTTGAAAATTTGGAGGCATTATCTTTATGGTGCAAAATTTGAAGTTTTTAGTGATCACAAGAGCTTGAAGTATTTATTTGACCAAAAATAATTGAACATGAGGCAAAGAAGATGGTTTGAACTTTTGAAAGATTATGACTTTGGTTTGAATTACCATCCGAGTAAGGCGAATATGGTGGTTGATGCTTTAAGTCGGAAGTTGTTACATATGTCCGCATTGATGGTGAAAGAATGGAAACTTTTGGAAGATTTCAGAGACTTGAGTTTGGTTTGTGAAATGACGCCGAGAAGTGTGAAACTTGGTATGCTACATGTTACAAATGATTTTCTTGCAACCGTTTGTGAAAAGCAAAAGTTGGATTTGAAGTTCGTTGATTTGATGATGAATGAGAGTGGGGATTTCAAGGTTGATGATTTTGGAGTTTTGAGATTTCGTGGTCGTATTTGTATTCCCGATGATTCGGAGTTGAAAAAGATGATATTGGAGGAAGGACACTGAAGTAACTTAAGTATTCATCCGGGTGCAAACAAGATGTATCAAGATTTGAAGAAGATCTTTTGGTGGTCCGGGTTAAAGCGGGATGTTGCTCGTTTTGTGTATTCGTGTTTGACTTGTCAGAAGTCTAAGGTGGAACATCAAAATCCTAGTGGATTGATGCAACCGTTGGACATTCCAGAATGGAAATGGGATAGTATATCGATGGATTTTGTTACAGGATTGCCGAATACGCAAAGAGGTCATAATGCTATTTGGATAATTGTTGTTAGGCTTACTAAATCTGCTCACTTTGTTCCGATTGATATTAGTTATCCTTTGGAGAAGTTAGCCGAGATTTATGTTCACGTGATTGTGAAGTTACATGGAGTTCCTAAGAGTATTGTGTCGGATAGAGATCCTAGATTTACATCAAGATTTTTGGAAAGTTTGCAAAGTGCTTTGGGTTCTAAGTTGAGATTGAGTTCGGCTTATCATCCGCAGACGGATGGTCAAACCGAGAGGGCAATTCAATCATTGGAAGACTTGTTGCGTACTTGTGTGCTAGAATAAGGTGGTGCTTGGGATAGTTATTTGGCATTGATTGAGTTCACTTACAATAACAATTTTCATTCGAGTATTGGTATGACACCATTTGAGGCTTTGTATGGTCGGAGATGTCGAACACCTTTGTGTTGGCATGAAACTGGTGAGAGGTCGGTAATTGGGTCGGAGATGGTACAACAAACTACGGAGAAAGTGAAGTTTATTCGGGAAAAGATGAAAGCTTCTCAGAATAGGCAAAAGAGCTATCATGACAAGAGAAGGAAAGATCTTGAGTTTCAATAAGGCGACCATGTATTTTTGAGAGTTACACCGGTTACGGGTGTGGGTCGTGCTTTGAAGTCGAAGAAGTTGACTTCTCGTTTCATTGGTCCTTATCAGATTACTGCACGAGTAGGTGCTGTGTCTTATCGTGTGGCGTTACCTCCGAAACTTTCGAATTTGCATGATGTATTCCATGTTTTGCAACTTCGGAAGTATGTTCCGGATCCGTCACATGTTGTTCCTATGGACGAGGTTGAGGTGAGAGATAACCTTACGATTGAAGTTTTACCGGTTAGGATTTTGGAAGTTAAGAAACTTAGAGGCAAGGATATTGCGCTTGTGAAAGTAGCGCGGGGAGGCGCTTCTAAAGGCAATATGACTTGGGAATTGGAAAGTGGGATGCGAGAGTCGTATCCGGACTTGTTTGAATCAGGTAATATTTTCGAGAACGAAAATTTCTAAAGTGGGGGAGAGTTGTAACGCCCCGATTTTGATTACTGCATTTTATTGAGTATTTTATTTGATTTGAGTAATAATTGTATTAATTGTGAATTTGATGTGTTAATATAGTATGTTTTGATATTTTACTATTTTGGAGAGTTTCGGGTAAAATTAGATTGGAGGGTATTTTAGTCATTTTACATTTAATAGTAAAGAAAGAAATATAAAAGAAATAGAAATAGAAAGAAAAAGATATAAGAATAGATAAGAGAGAAAAATAGAAAGAAAGAAAGAAAAAGAGAAATAGAGGGAAAGAGAAGAGAAAGAAGGAAGAAGAGAAGAAAAATAGGAAACTTGTGAAAATCATCAAGAACACTTGCTAGGAATCGAGTAATCGGGTAAGGATGTGAAATTCTATCATCTTATCATTGTGTATGATTATGTATGTTTTGGTTTGAATTGTTTGGTTGTTTTTCAACACATTTCCGTTTAGGTCGAATTAGGAAAAATCGATAGAAACTGATGTTTTCACGGATGAAACTCGAAATAAATTGCGTAGTTTAGTCGGGTAATGTTTAGCCGTGATTATTGGATTTCGTTTGATTGAACTTGGTTGAGTTTGTGAGTTTTGACATTTTTGGATAATTGGAGGTTAAAATTTTGGATGAAAATCGGAAGTCGTAGAATTTGCGTTTTATGATCCTAAATTGTTACTATATGATTGGTAACGATGAGTAGGTATTTAATCGGGAGAAAATAATTAAATTGGACGGGTTTTTGGGGGTTTTTGGGGCAAACCCGTAGCTGTTTTTCCAAGTTTTCAGCCGTTAACCGTTTAACGGTATGCGTTAACCCGTTAACACCGTAAGTGTGACAAAATATATATATTTTTTAAATTTCGAAAATTCATAACTTCTTCACCGTTTATCGGATTTTGTCGTTCTTTATATCAAACTGAAGCTAATAATATGTTCTATAACTTGGTGAAAAGAAATATTATTTTTAGCCAACTTTTAGCCAATTTTACCGATTAATCGAGATTAATTATTTTAAGTAAGTGAGGCTTAAATAATTAGAGCGTCCGATTGTCGTTTGACATAATTGCCGTGGATGCATGATGAGATTGATTGTGAATGTGAATCTTGTATGAAATGGTATGAGATGAATGATGAATATATATATATATATATATATATATATATATATATATAATATATATATATATATATATATATATATATATATATATATATATATATATATATATATATATATGTATATATGTATGTATTGTGGTATATATATTGTGAATGCATATTGAATGTATGCGATGGAATGTGAAGAATGCATGAAAAATATATTTGCGAATATGTATGCATTTCAAGAATGTCATGATTCGTTTTGCATGTGAAGCATCATGATATGCATTCTTGTGTTGATTGATCCCTAGGAGGATCTGCAGAAACCTCGTGTGCCCATGTGGGGTCTGAGCGATGGTTTATAATTGATTCCGCGTAGAATCTGCAGAACGATTGTGTGCCCATGTGGGGTGTGAGCAATTGGATTATGTGCCCGTGTGGGGTGTGAGCAATCCTGAAACGTCGTGTGCCCATGTGGGGTGTGAGCGATGGGTGAACATCGTAGGCCCGACGGGGAGTTACTTCGGTAACGAGCGATGCTTCCATTTGGTTCTTCAATTGAACCTGCTGAATGAGTCGGTACCGCATTTGTATCTGCATAGAGTCGTGAGTCGGTCTCTATGAGTTGCATTTATCATCTTTATATGACGCATTGGTGAAATAAACATGAATGTAGATGTTTATGTGAATTGGTGATGAAATGAACATATTGTGTATGTTTATATGGATTGATTGGAATTATGGATATATGCATGATAAATATGCTTGGTGACTATCCATTATTTGTTTATTTATATATTATGGTGTATACGATGAGTGATGATGAATTATGGTGAGAAATGAGAAATATGCGTATTCTATGTTTGTGTGTGTGTGTGTGTGTATATATATATATATATATATATATATATATATATATATATATATATATATATATATATATATATATATATATATATATATATATATATATATATATATATATATATATATATATATATATATATATATATATATATATATATATATATATATATATATATATATATATATATATATATATATATATATATATATATATATATATATATATATACATACATATATGATTATATGCATTAATTATTATGATAATATTTCTCACCCTTCTGCTGTTTATGATGCTCTATGAGGCATTGCGGATTAGGTATGCTGGTGATCCCTTTTTGTGAAGCGTGTCTTCATTGTTTTGGTCAGATGGCTCTGATATGTAACACCGGGTAGCTAGGAAGCCTTTGGCTCTTTTTGGTGATACATTTGTATATGTATTTTTGGTGATGCATGTTTATGTAAACATGAATGATGTTGATGACTTATATTGGACGATGTGAATATGTATATATGTATATACATGCTAGTTGTGATTCAATGTTTAGATTTTCCGCTTTCGTTCTAAATATTGAGATGTGGGTGTAAGGACTAAGTTCCTGCGTTGCAAAAGTTACCCCACTGTTGCATATCATATGTTGAGCAGGTGTTGTATGTTTTAATTTCATGGATAATGTGACATACCTCTTTTATGCCATGTATGCAATTATACTCTGATAGGATTTTTATTTTGTGCCTAAATGATTATTTGAATTTCTTGGGGTATAGAAAGGGGGTGTTACAAACTATGTGTGGTTACTGATGTTGTGATTGATATTGGGTTGGTATAATTGTTGTGTTGTTGTTGTTGGAATTATGCAATTGATGGATTATATGTTGTAGTTGTTGTGTTGTTAATGATGGTTACGAGTCAGAGTCGGAACTATATTGTGAGTGTTTTTGGTGAAAAGAATTTGAGGTTTGAAACTTTAGAAAAGTGTTTTTGTGTTAAAATGTAGTACAAACGATTTGTAAGAAAAATGGAGTTTTTGTTGGGTTAAAAGTGATTTTCGTGTGAAAAGTTGCAGAAAAGTGATTCTACATACAGTGTAATTGGTTACCTTGATTGGCATAACTGGTTACACTGATCTTAAAACATGTTTTATGGGCAATTTGCATAGGTGTAATCGGTTACCTGGTTTTGGGTAACCGGTTACACTAAATAGAATTTGTGTAGTGTGACTGGTTAGAAGGGGTGTAACTGGTTATCTTATTTGGTGTAACCGGTTACACTGAGAGCAGTTTTTGAAAATCTTTGAAAATTCATAACTTTAATTCCAAGTGTCCGATTCGAGTGTCGGTTGAAGCGTTAGGAAGCTGACGCGACAAAATTATTCTAAAAATGGTTTATGTACCAGAAACTAAATGATTTCTATGAGTTGGTGTGAAATGCATTGTAATGTTTATGTTAAGGTGTGACATAATCATATGTGCATTTGTTGTTGCTTGTTATGTTATATGTTGATGTTGATGGACTGTTATAGCATGTTGTGCAGTGGCCTGTATGGGTGTGATACCTTGATTAAATGAATGTCATTGTATGTTGTGGTTATCATGCTTAGTGAACTTTATATCGTGTCGTGGTGTAATGTGGTGGGTAATTCATGGTATTGAATTACGTGGATGTGCATACGAATAATCATGAGTCTATAACATGACTTGCATTTCATAGTATGCACAAGTTATGAGATAAGTCGTGTGCCCAGTGGGGTGTAGGTGTCTTATCCGAATTCTAGTTGTAGAATCATTTTTTTGTTGAAGGGATCGTGTGAGCGACATAATGGAAATTTTGACGAGAATGGTGATTCTGAAATAGGAATCAGGTTCTGAAGCAACCAAATGGTACCATATGCATTGAGTCGAGTTGAAAGTCTCATTGTATTGCACCTTGGTTGCATTATTTGTTGTATTTGGATAGTGGTTGTGTTGATTGTATGGATGTGTGTTGTGGAATGGGGGATTATGCATGTAATAATATAATGCTTGCTTATTATCATGCTTTCTTTTATATAATTATGATATCTACCTGTTTTGTTTGAATGTTGCCTTTACATGAGCATCATGCAGATAACCCATAGTAGAGGAGACGTGTGAGTGGAAGATGAAGTATTTCTTTTTTATTTTTGTATCAGCGTCTGCTTTGATGTGTAACACCGGGGATATGAAATGTTCTGTGTTTTATTATGTTGGTTGGTAATTACCATGTTTATTTCCTATGTCTGTTATTTCTTGAATTACTATTAGTTATGTTATGTCTTTAATTATTAACATAAATGGTTGATAGTGTTTTCCGTTGCTTTAATAAAGTTGAATTTTCTGACAACTTTCCTTATTATTATTACTGTAAATAATTTTAATGGTAATAGGTGTTGCATGTCTAATTATATAAGCATGTGTTGGTTGAAAGTAGCATCCTAAATACCTTATGTTTTATTTTTCTCTGATATTTTATTATAAATTACACGGGGAATTTAGGGTGCTACATTAGAGATGAACACTCAATGACATAATCACACACTTGTACAAAATTGGAAAGTTATAGAGTAAAGTGTAGAAGACATGAAACCTATCAAAGATTTTGAGAGCCTTGACCTCTCCCTTCTCTAAATGTTTGAGAATTGGGTGTCTCCCACTAAGCACTTAATAATTATAGATAAACAAATTTTCCAGTGAATTTCCTTATTCGGTCTAAACATAAACACTCAAAATTAATAAAAATTAACTACTCTTAATAATATAATAATTACTACTAAACTACTCCTGATAATAGTAAAACTGTTGCAAATTGAAAAATCAATTTTGCTTAATTACATAACGAGGTGTCACACATAATAAAACGATAACTAACTGTTATGAGTGAGGGAAGAATAGTCAATACAACAATTGAATCCAATGAGAATGATGGACACTTGGCACATGATCTTGCTTTTCCGGAGCCAAGACGTGGAATGAGAGAAAGGAGCTCTAACAGAAAATATGCCACTGACTATGTTAAATAGGCCAATGATTGGTTACTAGAGGGGGAATTGAATGTGGAAGAATATGGCTCTCTTCTCTCTCTGAAGCTTATGCTTTTCTAGTACTATTCTTTAAATTTCATCTTTCCATTTCCTTCATAGGATAATTGTACTGTTGCACTGATTATTAGTACAATTTCATCACTTTTCTACTGTGTTATAAATTATGTTATTTGCATTCATAACATTTGGTGCTTTCATTACCTTCCATGATAGCGGAGAATACTCGCATGAAAAGTATGGAAAACTCCATAGCCGAAATGACCAAAACCTTACAAATATTTTTGGAGGATTCAGATCGCCGTCACAATGAGTATATGCAGCATCACCATCTGGATCAAGCTCGCTTCGAACGAGTTGAGAAACAGTTGAGCTCGCTTCAGATACCACAGATCTCCGATGGAAAGGGATCTGCTACGCCGACTCCGCCGCCATCACAACCATTTTAGGTACGTAATATTAAGCTGGACTTTCCTCGTTTCGATGGATCTGAAGTCATGAACTAGATTTTTAAGGCTGAGCAATTTTTTGATTATTATGGGACACCGGACAACCACCGTCTCACCATCGCCACCATGCACATGGAGAAGGACGTTGTCCCATGGTTTCAGATGATTGCATGAAATCAACATTTTCAATCCTGGGGAATGTTTACTCGTTCTTTGGAATTGGAATTTGGGCCTTCTCCATATGAATCACCACGTTCAGCACTGTTCAAACTGACCCAATCCACCACTGTTTGTGATTACTATTCTGATTTTACTGTGCTAGCCAACAAGGCCCAAGGTTTTAAGCCCAGAAGCTATCCTCGATTGTTTTATCAGTGGCCTCAAAACCGACATTAAACGTGACGTAATTGCTCAGACCCCTTCATCATTATCACGTGTTTTTGCCCTTGCAAAACTGTATGAAGACAAATATTTTCCTCCACCCCCAAACCCGTCACCGGCGCCCACCCACAAACCCTACCACTACCCCACTCTGTACCCTAACCCTCGAAATCAACCACCACCACCAATTCTTCCCTCGCCTCAAGAAAAACCACCAAATCAACCACTCAAATCTAATCCCATTCACAATATTACAAGAGCAGAGATGCAATTGCATAGAGAGAAAGGCCTTTGTTATTATTGCGATGACAAATTGCTTCAAGCTGATGAAGAAGATGCAATTCCCCACTTTAGTGAAACCCCTGATTCACCTACACCTCAACCTAGTCACGTGGGAGACTTTGAACACCATCTCTCTTTGAACGCATTGAATGGGTCACATGGTGCGGGTACCTTGCATTTTCATGGGCAAATACAGGGTGTTCATGTCAGTGTTTTGTTAGATAGTGGGAGCTCTGACAATTTTCTGCAACCTCGAATTGCACATTGCCTCAACATCCCTATTGAGTCCACTGAAAAATTTAAGGTTATAGTAGGTAATGGGAATTCTCTTGAAACTATGGGCTATATTACTGAATTACCAGTGATTGTACAGGGTCACACTCTCCAGCTGCCTGTCTATTTGCTCCCTATTACTAGCGTAGATTTGGTCCTTGGAGCTCCTTGGCTAAAAACTTTAGGTCCTCACATTGCAGATTACAACGCATTATCCATCAAGTTTTATCTAAAGGACACTTTTGTGACCTTATTTGGGGACAAGCACAAAGATCCTAGCTCTGCACAATTCCATCACATCCGAAGACTACACAACACTCATGCTATTGAGGCTTCCTTTACACTACAATTTCAAGAAGTGGGACCATCAATAGGCAGCAAACAAGTGCCTACACATCTTGCAGTAGCATCCATTTTATCCCAATTTCCTGAGATTTTTGTGGAACCACAGGGTTTACCACCAACTCGGTTTCAGGACCATGCCATTCCTCTGGTGAAAGGAAGTAATCCAGTTAAGGTATGCCCTTATAGATATTCGCATAGTCAAAAGGCTCAAATTTATTCCATGGTTGCTGATATGTTAGACCAAGGCATTATACAACCTAGCAATAACCCTTTTTCATCACCGATGCTATTAGTTAAGAAGAAAGATGGATCTTGGCGGTTTTGTACCGATTATAGGGCCTTGAATGCAATCACTATCAAAGATAGTTTTCTAATTCCCATTACTTTTCTAAGCTTGACCTTAGGTCCGGATACCACCAAATTCTTGTCAAAGAAAAGGACAGACATAAAACAGCCTTCCGGACTCACCAAGGCCTTTACGAATGGCTGGTAATACCCTTTGGCTTATCAAATGCACCGGCAACCTTTCAGAGTTTAATGAATCACGTCTTCCAACAGCATCCTCGGAAATTTGTCTTGGTATTTTTCGACGATGTTTTGGTTTACTCTCCTTCTTGGGAGACACATTTGATTCACTTGACTGAGGTACTGCACTTAATGCGTTCACATTCTCTATATGCCAAATTGTCCTGATGTTGTTTTCGATTTACCGAAGTTGATTACTTGGGGCACATCATTTCACACCAGGGAGTTCAAATGGATCGATCCAAAATCCAAGCCATTTTGAATTGGCATACCCCTACTAATTTGAAGCAACTGCGTGGGTTCCTAGGACTGTCTGGTTACTATCTCCGTTTTGTGCGTCACTATGCAACCATTGCAGGTCCTTTGACTGAACTATTAAAAAAAGATGCATTTACTTGGACCCTCCAAGCCACTACTGCCTTTGAGGATCTCAAACATGCCATCACAGCTGCACCAGTGCTAGCTCTACCAGATTTTCATAAGCCATTTATACTAGAAACGGATGCTTCCGGCACCGGCATTGAGGCAGTATTGAGCCAAGATAAGCACCCCATAGCATACTTCTCCAAGAAACTCAACCCCACCATGCAGCGCAAGTCCTCTTATGTAAGAGAATTATATGCAGTCATCGAGGCAATGGCCAAGTTTTGACACTACATTCTTGGTACCAAGTTTATCATACGCACGAATCAAAAAAGCTTAAAATCCTTGACTGATCAAACTATCCAGACACCAGAGCAACAAAAGTGGTTACACAAGTTTTTGGGATTTGATTTTTCCATTGAGTATAAACCCGACAAAGACAATATTGCAGCGGATGCCTTGTCCCGTTCATTCTTTGCTATATCAGAACCTATTAATCCTTTGTTGCCCTTGATTGTAGCTGCCATCGATGCTGAGTAGCATTTGTCCTCTATTAAACAACAATGTGAGCTAGGTACTTGTGTGGACCCATTGTTCAGTGTGCACAATGGTGTTTTGTACTGGAAGCAGAAAGTAATGGTACCCCATACGAGCCATGTAATTCAAGCCATTTTGGAAGAATTTCATTCTTCTATGTTGGGTGGTCATTCTGGTATAGCTCAAACTAAAGCTCGCATTATGTCACAATTCATTTGGCCCTCTATGTCGAAAGATATTCGCTTGTTTGTTTCAAATTGTTTGGTGTTTCAACAAGCAAAGTCCTCCACTGCTGCACCTGCAGGGCTGCTCCAACCACTTCTGATTCCGACCCAAATTTGGGAGGACCTATCCATGGACTATATAACTGGCCTTCCTCCTTCGCATGGCTTCACTATGATCATGGTAGTGGTTGATCGCTTATCTAAGTACAACCATTTTGTTCCCCTCAAGACTGATTTTACTAGCTTTAAGGTAGCCGAAGCCTTCCTTCACAATGTGGTGAAACTACATGGCTTTCCTAAGAGTTTGGTGTCTGATCGTGATAAAGTATTTACAAGCTCGTTTTGGCAACATTTGTTCAAACTGAGTGGAACCACTTTGGCTATGAGTTCGGCTTATCACCCTCAGTCCATTGGACAAACTGAGGCAGTCAATAAGTGTCTCGAACTGTATTTACGCTGTTTTGTTGGGCAGGTATCTCAGAAATAGGCCAAATTGATCGACTGGGCTGAATTTTGGTATAATTCTTCCTTTCAAACTAGTATTGGCATGACTCTGTTTAAGGCGGTTTACAGTAGAGAACCTCCTCCATTGATTAAGCATGACATCGCTACGGTAGTAGTTCCTTCTCTCCATGATATGATAGTTGAACGTGACAATACCATTCAACTATTGAAGAACAACTTACACAGGGCACAACAAGTTATGAAGCATAATGCTGATTTGAAACGACACTTTGTGGAATTCCAGTTGGGAGATATGGTTTTGGTCAAGTTGCAACCATACCGCCAACATTCAATGGCTTTGCATCGCAACCAGAAGTTGAGCATGCGTTACTTCGGGCCTTTTCCTGTAGCATACAAACTTTTACTTCCACCCTCTGCTAAGATCCATCCTGTTTTTCATGTGGTCAACTTAAAGTTGTGTAAAGGTGACCAAACTACTCAATACTTTTCACTACCATTGCTCACCAATGATACTGGTCCCCTCTTAGTTCCTGAAGCTATTCTGGATTCACGTGTGCTCATTATGAAAGGGCAAGACATACAACAAGTCTTAGTTAAATGGGTTGATTTTCCACATCAGGATGCTACATGGGAAAATTGGGTAGAGTTCATGACCAACTATCCCAACTATCCCAACTTTAACCTTGAGGACAAAGTTAATTTTGATGGAGGGGGTAATGTTATGAGTGAGGGCAGAATAGTCAATACAACAACTGAATCCAATGAGAATGATGGACACTTGGCACATGATCCTACTTTTCCGGAACCAAGACGTGGAATGAGAGAAAGAAGCTCTAACAGAAAATATGCCACTGACTATGTTAAATAGGCCAATGATTGGTTACTAGAAGGGGGAATTGAATGTGGAAGAATATGACTCTCTTCTCTCTCTGAAGCTTATGCTTTTTTAGTACTATTCTTTAGATTTTATCTTTCCATTTCCTTCATAGGATAATTGTGTTGTTGCACTGATTATTAGTACAATTTTCATCACTTTTCTATTGTGTTATAGGTTCTGTTATTTGCATTCATAACACTAACATGAGTTTTTTTTAATTAAGATTTTATTTATTTTTGAAAATTTTTCTTTTATTATATGTTAAGAATTGTGGTTGATTGTAACACAAACGTACAAAATCAGCTTATAAGGTGAGAACTACTCCCACTTATAAGCATATGTCATGCCATATATTATCCAATGTAAAACTCTTAACACACATTCTCACGTCCAAGAAGAGACAATTGAAGCAGAAAAAAAATGGTGGGTGACCCAATAATGAAAAACAAATAACATATGACCCACTAGATATTAAGCGAGATTTCTGATACAATGTTAAGAATTATAGTTGGGACTAACTCAACCATAAAAAAATGATTTGTAAGATGTAAATTATATATAGTAACATGTTCAAACTATATATTGTTCGATGTGAAACTCTTTAACATTATATATATTTTTCTTACGAATAAATTTTTAGAGTTTAAATGTGTTCCATTAAGATAATATATTTTTTTAAAGAGTGTTTGACCTTCTTTTTATTATGAGTTAAGCCAAGTTCAACATTTTATTATGAGTTAAGTCAGATTGGAGCTACATCATATAAGTGAGCTACATCATATACCCTAATCAATTTCAATGAAATTGCAACAAAAAAAGAAAATTTTAAAAAAATTTCAAAATTTAATTTAGAAATTACTCACTTTTATAATTTTTAAAAAAATATAAATAATTAATTTATCAAAATAGTATTATATCATTAAATCGTATGTCACGTGTCACATAATTTAAAACATTTGACATAACTAATTTTTAATTCAAAAATATGAAAATGATCAAAGTTAAATGATTTTAAAATTAGAGACCAATTGTATAATCACTGTTCACTATTATATTACAACCAGAAATATTTCAGTATGCCAAAACAACTATTGTATATTGTATAATGCAGAATCATGGATTTACAAAAAAAATAAGCTACTAATCGAACAAAAAAATGCCTTCAATTGAATATCATGATCCTGTATTCAAAAAAATCTAATAAAAATCTTAACATACTAATATTATCCTCCTTCTCTATCATCATTAATATCAAAATATTATAAGAACAATTTTGGTCACTTCAAGAGGCAAATAAATCTTAGGCAAAGGTTGTTTTCAGGATGAGGAAGTAATATCCTGAAAAACCTGCAACCTGACTCTTCTTGTTAGCTTATCTTCTCCAGAAAATAAATCCCTTTCACCCGGATTCGTAAACAGCGAACGCCTTACTGTCGGATTCCTCGATAAAGGATCTATCCCAGGTGCAGCATTATATCCATTCTTCAAGTTCAATAATTCAAGCTTTTCGTTTAAGCTTTCATGTTGATACACTATGTTTGAGTCTTCGTTTTCGTTACTAAACATTTCAGCACCAAAGTTTGTATATCCGTTATTGAAGAACTCATATTCTTCAGTTTGTTGCTCTTCTTCTACCATATCTGCCCAACTCTTCTTCTCAACTGGTTTTTTGTCTGCAAATTCATATGAAGATTGTTAAGCAAGTTACTGTCAATAAATCGGTAAGACTAAGATATTTTTCACTACCTTGATTTTGTTGGTCTGTTCTATCAACAGAAGCTGCAAGTTCATTGGCTCCATTCACAACTATGCCGTGCAAATTTGTATCAGATTTGTTGTTGTCGTCGTCATTCTTTGTGAGTTTCATAGCCGTCTCTGAGTTCTTAGGATGTATCGTACCAGAACCGTATATGGTGATTGTGTTTCCTTGCTTTACTGTTGTTGTAGGTCCACATTTTACTACTGCAGTATCATCTTCAAATGTCCTTGTTCTCCAACTTGCATTGGTATTCGGAAAAAACTCGTTCTGTGTCGAGTTTGGCTTAATTATGTATGGAACAACCTTCTCATTAGGATAAGTCAGAGGTGAAGGTTTAGAATCTGAATGATTATTGAAACCCCAAGATGATCGTTTTGGTTTTGCGTAAGGAACCTTCGGATCAGGAGACTCGTATAATCTTCTCCTTGCGTGAGAATGACGAGATTCTTCGCAATCAGAAGTCAAAGACCAATTATTTTCTGTCCTACTTTTAACCATATTATCCGAGTTCTTTCCGGTAGACCAATTGTTTTCTGTCCTACTTTTAGCCATATTATCTGAGTTCTTTCCGGTAGAGTTCTCCGAGTTCGGTGTGGAGTATTGTGATGACATAGTCTTCCCTGAAAATCTCTGAGTTTCTATAATTTTATCACCTTTATCTTTGACTGAATCTACCAACTGTGTTGATTCGATTTCCTGCAGCATTTGTGTAGCGCGTTCAAAAGACTTGACGAAAGAATCGTCCATTTTTCTGTTTTTCGTTGCTGTAGTTACTGCCTGAAGTAGAAACCTTGCTTCTGTAATTTTGTTCATTTTCATTAAACATATTGCCAAATTGCACTGTTTGTTCCTATCAACCTCAAAGGAAAGTGCTTTTCTGAAAGACACAAACAAATAAGGAACTTTTATTACTTCTCTCTAAAGAAAAACAAAATCAGAAATGCATTTTGATTCCATCAAATAAAACACTCACCTATAATGTTCTTCAGCGGTTTTATAGTCGCCTTTTTGCAAATAAGCCCAAGCCAAGTTGCCAAGTATCCTCGATATCTCTTGCTCAGCGGTTATTTGAATTTTCTTCCCTTGAGATCTCGCTTGTTTTGTCGACCTTCCGACAAATGTCATACCGTCTTCAATTTGCTTCAATTTGTGATGAAGCATGTCAATCTCTTCATCAACTCTTCCTGACCTCTATAACAACATATACAAAATTGAGTTACAGACATCATAGCAAAAATTGAGTTATGACAGAATTATATGAAGAAACTAAGAGACTTGTCTGAATCCTTATACCTTATACAATTCAACCAAGATGTTGTCAAGAGATTCCTGAGAATCAGAAGGGCAGAGATGGCGGAAAGACTTGATTGCTTCAATTGCCTCGTCGGACCGGTTCAATTGCTTCATAACTAAAGCCATGTCCTTCAAAGCACTCTCGACGCGATCACCCGCATTAATGGCAGCCCAGAAAAGGGAAATAGCTCTACCTGGATCTTTTTCCACTAACTGTAAGCAAACAATTCAGATTCCCAATCATTGAACAGAAACCCAAGAAAGAAAATAAACTGATAAAAATCACTTCAAATTCTCATTTTCAGACCATGAGAATTTCAAAGTCCAACACAAACTGTAATTTGAGTATTCAAATTCCCAATCATTACACGCACAAAAAACTTCAAAACTAAAAATTCAAGTTCTTTTTCTTCAGATTGATAACAACAACCCATCAAAGAAAGAAGAAAATTACTGAGAAAAATAAGAACTTTCTTTCCTTTTCAACAGAAACATCAATTCAAGACCAAGAATTCAAAGAGACAAACCAAGAACATGATAACCCAGAAGGAAAAAACAATCAAAAATAGAAACTTTAAGCAACGAAAAGTTAATTTACCTGAACCTGTTTGGCCTTAACATAAGGAGAATCCCCAGAAGGAACCTTATGAATGACATGAAAAAGATCATCTTTATGAACAGAAGCAGGTGATTTCTTTCTCTCTGAAAAAGGCACAGTGGGAGAACGCAAAGGCCTTGAATTCCATGAAGACGGCGATGGTGTCATGTAGCATCTTGCCGGAGAGTTTCTTTCAAAAGTCATTCTGATAAGAAACTTTCAACCAAAAAGGCAAGGTTTTTGGAAGAGTGGCCTCCACTTTTTCTTCTTCCTTTCAGAAATGGGTTGAAAGGAAAAGAGAGAAAGAGAGGAAATTTGTTGAGAGATGAAAGGAAGAGACAGTAACAGTGGCAATGAGTGTTGCAAATGATGGAAAGTGAAGGAATGAAAAAACGAGAGTGAAAGTGAAAGAAAAATATGTAAAAGAAACTAGCCGTTTTATAATTACTAGCCGTTGGAGTTATCGAGCCACGGTTCATGTTCTGTTTTGCACCTTTTCTTTTTGGGCTTTGAGTTTGAGCCCATTAGTTGCTTTTAAGCACCCCTATTTTGACTAACTTCTTTCCTTTTTTTTGGGTTTATATGTGATTTTAGTCTTTGTGGTGTTTAGAAAAGTTATTCATATTAAAATTGATCTTTGTAAAACTTAAATAAAAGAAAATTAAAAGCGAAAGAAAATATGGATTATATGCATGTATTTATTGGTCTCGATTATTGATTTAATATTGACTCGCTCATATTAAATTAATATGAAATTAAAACTCGCACACACTCGTGAATTTACTCTAACTTTTATAGACAAGTCCTTCTTTAACAAAGTGATATTAAATTTTTTTTATATTTAAAAGTAATGAGTTTTAGCCCATAAATATTTGATTATTGAATTGGGATTATTTTTGCCATCTTTAATAGTGTTCACACACATTGGTTACTTTTTTTTTCATCTTTAATGGTGTTCACAGCCCTCATTTTACTAAAATTTAGTCTAAATAAATATGGAAGTCTACTTTCGTATGAGACAACAATACCTGTTCTTGTGACTCTAAAACTTCACACTTAAGTTTGAATGTCTAAAATATGTGATCTTAAGGGTACAAGGTATAACACCTCGCTTTTTAAAGATTATTTATTTTAAGTAAATTTATGTTTTATTTATCTATTTAAATGGACTTTATATGCATTGATGATATGGTCTTTTGTGCATGTTTATGCTATGTTGGAGTTGGTAAAAAGTGTTGTTATATAATTAAATAATTAAATAATTAAATTAATTAAAATTAAATAGAAAATAAAGGTTTTGAGTGAAAAATAGACACTATGAGAAAAATAAGATAAGTGGTGAGAGTTATAATAAGGGGAGTTGGAAGATGGCCTTAGAGCTTATCTTCATTTACTTTATCGTTTATCGCTTTTAGTTGGTTAAATGCTTTGATCTGTAACATCGGGAATGATGCGTTTTTGTTATGTTTTGAGTTAATGTCGAACCATGTGGTTTAAAGTCTAATACTTTATTTGCGAAATTTAATTTTGAAGTTATTGTGACATGATTTTCCGCTGCTTGTTGTCAAATGTGTTGATGAGTTTTTGGATGGTTGTCGTAGTGACACCTTGGATACCCAACGGAGAAGCCGGAGCCTGAACGCTCAACGAAGATTGACCGGAATCTGAATACTCAACGGACGAAGAAACACTCATTAGGGTCTGAATACCGCCGTAGTTTTAAGAATGTCGTTTCAAATTGCCGGAGTCTGGATACTCAACGAACAAAATGGGTCACATCACTAACTGCCATGGTCTGAATACCATACAGGGATAAGAAGTACATCACATATTGGAAATTTTTCGGAGTCTGGATACTCAACGACATTGACCAGAGTTTGGATACTCAACGGACGAAGGGAAAATATCACAAATATACCCATCAAAGTCTGAACACCACACCGTCTTCACCGGAGTCTGGATACTCGACGACAAAAGCACATTAATATCAATTGTCGTGGTTTGGATACCACAACCATCTTTACCGGAGTCTGGATACTCAACAGAAAAAGGAAAACCCCATCAATTGGGAATGGACCAGAGTCTGGATACTCGACGGACTAAGGACTTCATCATAAATACCCATCAAGGTCTGGATACCAAATGAGTTCAAAACAACATGACCCGCCGAAATCTGAAAACACTGCTAGGGAATGATATAAGCCGGGGTCTGGATACCGCGCGGGCTACCGGAAATTTCCATGGTCTGGATACTATAATAGCACAGATGTCGATTCTCCGGAGATATACCTGAAACAAAGAGATAACAACCTGGCTTATGTTTCACATGCATATGTTTGAAAATGGCGTAATGCTCCATACGAAATGGAAATGCTACGCGTTTGGGTATATGCAATGCACGCATGCAGATGCAACGGAACTGAATCAGCCAAATAAATGCTAGAGATACGGAAACCACCCTGCTGGGGAAACAACCTACTCATGCCAATAACAATTGGACTCATGCCGAGGAAACGGGCCCTTGCTGGCTTCCTGCAAAGAAAATGCCGGGGTACCCACGTTCCTCCATCCTACTGGGGACTACTCAACTGGGGATGAATCTACCTTGCCTGTAGATTACTCAGTGGGAAGAAAATCCCATCATGACTCACTGGGGAGTATGTACGAACATGCACTCCGTGGGGATTAAATGTGCACCAACTGCCGAGGGAAAGCGTACACGCTATCTGCTCACTTAAACCGCATACAAACTCTACTGGGGATAGAGACGCCAACTCCACTTACTGGAGAATAGACTCTGGTCGGAGATAAACAAATTTCATCCACACCTATTTGCCCCCAAGGGTAATGACCCTGCAAAACTGAACAAACAGACAATATATCCTACGCAAGCGGAACTATCTCATTCATCATTCATGACGTTGTTCAATTAATTCAAAGTTTTAACAATTACTGGCCAAGGCCTGCAAGTTTATGTATGTGCAAGTTTATCAAAACATTGGGCGTTTTTTCATAAACAAAATAGTAACAGTTAAAACAGAGCAAACAAGATACTGAATAGTATATGTTTATTGATAAATGACTTGTAAATAGGCAAAGTTTTACATAAGATGCAACCCCTGAAAAGAGGAAGTTGTGCAAACAAACAATACAAATATGCACAAAAATAAACAAAAGTGTACAGAAATGTCGACAATGTGGCACAGACAAACACCATGAGCTGATCCCTCTATGACTCGCCTGACCTTGATGCTTTCCCGATGCTTCGTCTTCAGAAGAGATTGATTCGGATAAACGGCCCTCAGGTCCTTCCAATCCACTAAGCAATGAAGTTCAAACACAGACCGCAGTCATTTGCTCTTCAATCCCTAACTTTTGCCTGAACGGCCCTTTCGGGTTTTCGATTCATCGGGATACCCATTTTTTCCAAAGTCGCCTTTTCAGGTTTTCGACTTTGCGGGTTTACATCTTTTCATTTTTATCCCTAATTTTTGCCTGAACCCAATTCCTTTTTTATGGTTCGCCGGGATGCCCCTTTTTTGCCTGGATATTCTTTTTCTTTCCAGCGGATCCTTTTAAGCAAAGTATTTTTTAACTACGTCTGCGTTCATAGGGGATGTGAAATCCTCACCATCCATGGTGGACAACAACAAGGCTCCTCCGAAGAAGACCTTTCGCACGACATATGGACCTTCATAGTTGGGAGTCCATTTGCCCCTGTGATCTGATTGTGGTGGGAGAATCTTTTTCAGCACAAGATCGTCCGTCTGAAAGCTCCGAGGGCGCACCTTCTTGTCGAAAGCTTTCTTCATCCGACTCTGATACAACCGACTGTACGCAATAGACGCTAGCCTCTTCTCATCCATCAAGCTAAGCTGATTCAATCCGTTCTTTATCCATTCTGCCTCATCGAGCTTGACGTCGACCAGAACTCTTAAAGAAGGAATCTCGACCTCCAATGGTAGGACAGCTTCCATACCATATACCAACGAGAAAGGAGTTGCCCCGGTTGATGTGCGTACCGTCGTATGATAACCGTGAAGAGCAAAGGGCAACATCTCATGCCAATCCTTATAAGTAACAACCATCTTTTGCATTATATTCTAAATATTCTTGTTAGCCGCTTCAACAACGCCATTCATCTTCGGACGATAGGGAGATGAGTTGTGATACTCGATTTTAAAATTTTGGCACAATTCCTTCATCATCTTGTTGTTTAGATTCGAACCATTGTCAATAATGATTCGCTTGGGTACTCCATATCTGCAGATGATGTCCTTCTTTATAAACCGGGCTACGACTTGCTTTGTGACATTGGCATACGAGGCTGCTTCAACCCATTTGGTGAAGTAATCAATGGCAACCAAGATGAAACGATGATCGTTAGATGCGGTTGGCTCAATCTTCCCAATCATATCGATGCCCCACATGGAGAAAGGCCACGGGGACGCCATAACATTCAATGGGCACGACGGTACATGAATTTTGTCTGCTTAAATCTGGAATTTATGGCATTTCTTCACAAATTTGAAACAATCTGACTCCATGGTTAGCCAATAATACCCTGCTCGTAACAGTTTCCGAGACATGGCATGCCCGCCAGCATGTGTACCAAAAGTACCCTCGTGGATTTCTTCCATAAGCAACGTTGCTTCCTTTTCATCCACGCATCTCAACAACACCAAATCATGGTTCCTTCTGTAAAGCACACCATCTGGGTTTAGATAAAAGTTACCAAACAACCTCCTCAGAGTCTTCTTATCCTGAGCTGAAGCCCCTGGTAGATACTCCTGCTTCTTGAGGAAGTTTTGTATGTCGTAAAACCATGGCTTGCCATCAGCAGCCTCCTCAATGGCGAATACGAAAGCGGGCCTATCAAGGCGAGAGATGACTATTCTTGGAGCATCATTCCAAAAATTCACCTTATACATCGAAGATAGCGTTGCCAGAGCGTCTGCCATCTGATTCTCTGCTCACGGCACATGATGAAACTCTACCCTGTCAAAGAAGGGTAACAACCTCCTTGCATAGTCTTTGTAAGGAATTAGATTTGGCTGACGAGTTTCCCACTCTCCCATGATCTAATTAACCACTAGCGTTGAATCGCCATATACATCCAAATTCTTGATTCTCAAATCAATAGCCTCTTCCAGACCCATGATGCACACTTTGTACTCGGCTTCATTATTAGTGCAAGGGAATGTCAACCTGGCAGTGAACGGGATATGAGTACCATGAGGAGTTGTAATAATTTCCCCGATTCCACTACCATAGGAGTTGACAGCACCGTCGAATATCATATGCCATTGAGAACCTTTCTCTGGACCTTCGTCGGGCAACGGCTCATCACAATTTTTCGCCTTAAGAAACATGATGTCTTCGTCAGGAAATTCAAACTTCATTGGTTGATAGTCTTCAATTGGCTGTTCAGCAAGGTATTCTGACAGGACACTTCCCTTGATGGCTTTCTGGGAAACATATTGTATATCGTACTCTGTCAGTACCATCTGCCACCTGGCAATTCTTCCTGAGAGCGCTTGCTTCTTGAAGACATACTTGATATGATCCATCTTTGAAATCAGCATGGTTGTATGATTAAGCATATATTGTCCCAAACCTTTGGCAGCCCAAGCAAGGGCGCAACACGTTTTCTCAGCATTGAGTAACGGGACTCACCGTCTGTGAACTTTTTACTTAGATAATAGATCGCATGCTCTTTTCTTCCAGTCTCGTCATGTTGACCGAGAACACAACCCATACTATTCTCAAGAACCGTTAAGTACATGATTAAAGGCCTTCCAGCTACTGAGGGTATCAATATCGGAGGCTCCTGCAAGTATTCTTTTTATCTTATCAAATGCTTTTTGACAATTTTCATTCCAGACGACCGCCTGATCTTTTTTAGCAATTTAAACATTGGTTCACACGTGGCTGTGAGATGAGATATGAACCGAGCAATGTAGTTCAATCTTCCCAGGAAGCCACAAACCTCTTTTTTTGTTTTCGGCGCTGGCATATCTTGTATAGCTTTTATCTTTGCAGGATCGACCTCGATTCCCTTTTCACTGACAATGAACCCCAATAACTTTCCGGACCAAACTCCAAAAGTGCACTTATTTGGATTCAACCTCAATCTGAACTTCCTAAGCCTCTCAAACACCTTCAACAAGTTGACCAGATGCTCTTCCTCTGTTTGCGACTTTGCTATCATGTCATCAACATAGACTTCAATCTCATGATGAATCATATCATGAAACAAAGTGACCATAGCCCGCTGGTAGGTTGCCCCTGCATTTTTCAACCCAAAAGGAATTACCTTGTAACAGAAAGTCCCCCACGGTGTAATGAACGTCGTTTTCTCCATATCTTCTGGTGCCATCTTTATCTGATTATAACCGGAAAACCATCTATGAAGGAAAATACAAAGTATTTAGCAGTATTGTCGACCAATACGTCGATGTGAGGGAGCGGGAAGTCATCCTTTGGGCTCGCCTTATTCAAATCTCTGTAATCAACACATATCCGTACCTTCCCATCCTTCTTAGGTACGGGAACGATGTTGGCGACCCACGGAGGGTAAGTTGTTATGGCTAAAAACCATGCGTCCAACTGCTTTTAAACTTCTTCTTTGATTTTCACAGCCATATCTGGTCTTGTCCTTCTAAGCTTCTGCTTGACCGGCGGACATTCCTCGTGCAACGATAAGCGATGAACCACTATATCAGTGTCAAGCCCGAACATATCTTCGTACGACCAAGAAAAGATGTCACTATACTCTCGAAGCATCTCGATCAGTCTTTGCTTGATGTCACTCTGTAGTACAACCCTTATCCGAACATTTCTGACAACTTCTTCGGAACCCAGATTGATAACCTCGATTTCCTCCTGATGAGGCAGAATAATATTCTATTCTTGTTTCAAGAGTCTAGCTAGGTCTTCAAGCAAGTCTTCATCTTCATCAATCTCTTCTTCAACTTAATATATCGAGTGATCAAAGTCGAAGCGAGTCATAGGAGGTTCTGAATCGGTGTCATCTGCAATAGGAATCCTACAATAAAAATGGTTAAATGTTTTAAATAATATGCAAACGAGTACAAACCACATTGCCATTTTATTGTGAAAATAAAAATAAGAAAGACAAGGATCACAAAATTTGAATGAGAAAAACGCTCTTTGATTAATTGATAAAGCAATGTTCAAACATAAACAATAAGGCCCTGAAACAAAGTACCGCTATGCTCCGGGTAGAACATAAGGTAGTACAATAATCAGGAAAACAAAGCATTATTGTTCTGTTGTCACTTGAACGAATTCTTCAATAGACCAGTTGCGCAGGCTCTGTCCTGGAGTGCAAGGCTTGATCCAAGCATCCATATCACAATCACTATCTCCTTCTTCGTCTGACAAAATGTTGATCCTTTCGAAGATAACTCCTCCTTTAGTGAACTGCACAGGTCCTTTATAGCGCGGCACGCTCTGCGAGGATGAAGGAGAAGAAAATGACGGGTGGTACCCTAAACCAAACTTGTCTTGCTTGTGAGGAATCTCCAATACCTGGCCCCAACCTTGCGCTGCCTCAGTCTGTACTACTGCTTGGGCCTCTTTAAAAGAAGACATGGCCACTTCCAGCACTTTGCTCACAACAGGAGATTTATCTTTAATCTTGACTATTTCAAAAGCCTTACAAAGGGTTTCGTGTATCTCTCCATCCACTTCGACATACTTGAAGGATGATAAGTGACTGACCATTATATCCTCTTCTCCGCACACTGTAACAACACTACCGCCAACCATATACTTTAGCTTTTGATGCAGCATGGAGGTCATAATGTAGAACACTGCATCAAACACTTCCGGTCCCACCTGAATGGGCAATGTCACTTCCTGAATACGGACCTTCGGGTACCATTAAAAGCGCACACCACCAAATCACTTGGCGTACAAATCAATCCCTGCATGTCCAACTTCATTAGTGCTTTCTTCGGAAGTACGTTCAAGGACGATCCTGTATCCACGAGTACATGAGACATAACAGCCCCTCGGCATTCTAATGATATGTGCAACGCACAATTATGGTTTGTGCCCCTTGGCGTCAAATCCAGGTCTGTAAACCCCAAGCCGTTTCCTGCATTTACGTGTGCAAAAACCCCTTCGAGTTGATTAACCAAAATTTCTTGCGGCACGTAAGCTGTATTAAGTATTCTCAACAGTGCATTCCTATGTGCTTCAGAACATAGTAACAAAGACAAGATAGATATCTTAGAAGGATTTTGCTGCAAATGATCGACTATCTTGTAGTCACTCTTTCGTATCAGCCTCATAAACTCTTCCGCGTTCTTTAACAAAGATTCCTTCTCTCCCGTCTGAGAAGTTTCCTCTACCATTGGTCTCCTCCCCTTGTCAACCTTATCAATAACCACTTCAGGCGACGAAAAGACCCGGCCACTACGGGTAATTCCTCCCGCTCCCACAAGATTATCTACTGAATTTGCAGGAGGACCATTCAAATCTAGTTTCTGTCCGTTGCAATACACTTCAGCTCCTTAGTTCCACAGAATAGCCTTGGTGCTTTCAAACGGTACGGGACCTGCTTTAGTTATGGTTATTGTTGGTGGTTTTGGCGCATAAATGGTAACGGTTTTGTACGGAATGGAAATTGTTGCAATCTCATCCTTTTCCTCAGCTGCCAACTCTTCAGGCTTACCTTTAATAGACCGGTCAAATTGCAAGACTCCATTATCCATCATCTCTTGAATATATCCTTTCAACTGCCCACATCCCTTAGGATTAACTAGACACTCAGCATAATTTTTAGCACAACCTGGGAAAACACCCCCCTCAACAATCTGGCTTTCACAAAGCTCAAAGGTGTCTTCAGCTCATTAACATCTGTTACCAAATCCAAAACACCCTCCTTAATAATTTCGTTAACCCCAGCTTGCCCATGATTTGGCATAGGGTTATGTACTACATTAGGAACATCATTGGAGAAGTTAATTGCTTTATTATCAATCATGTCCTGCACCTTATGCTTAAAGGCCTTACAATTATCGATGTTATGCCCCGGGGCACCTGAATGAAACTCACAGCGAGCGTTTGTGTCATACCCGGGTGGAGGAGTCCCAGTCAATAAAGCTAAAGTTCTCTTCTGAATCAACTGCAATTGCAACAAAGCTTGCAATAGCTGAGAATACGGCATGGGAGGCGCATCAAAATGCCTATTTGTAGCCCGACCTCAGACTTGATATCTTCTATACCCCTGCTAATTCTGCTGCGGTTGTTCTTGTTGCTGTGGTTGCTGAACTGCAGGACTTGTAATATTGGCAATCTGTTGTTGCTGACGATTCTGACCTCTACCTCTCCCACGTGAACTGGACACAGAATTGGTATCCCCCTCTCGTTTCTTGCTACTGAATACTTTCCTTCCTCCTCCTCCAGCTGAGAGCATTTCACCGACACTTATCTTCCCTAATTTGATACCATTTCCACCCTCTCTCCGGTGATGATTAAGTCAGAGAAACTACCCGACATGCTACTAATGAGCTTCTCATAATAAACGCCAGGCAAAGTGGCGACAAACATATCAATGAGCTCACGTTCCACCATAGGCGGCTGCACCCTGGCTGCTAACTCCCGCCATCTTTGGGCATATTCTTTGAAACATTCTTGTTCCTTTGTGAAAGATTTTGAAGTTGGACCCTATTAGGAGCAAGGTCGATGTTGTAATGATAATGTTTCACAAAGGCCTCGGCCAAATCCCTCCAACTGCGGACATTCACCGGTTCTAGACTCATGTACCATTCCAACGAAGGACCAGATAAACTGTCCTAAAAAAATGCATGAGCAATTTCTCATCGTCTGAGTAGGCAGACATCTTACGGTAGTAGGATCTCAAATGAACTCTCGGGCAGGTGGTACCCTTGTATTTATCAAAGTTCTGGACTTTGAACTTCGGCGGCACTCTCAGGTCCGGGATCAATCCCAAGTTAGCCATATCAAGGCCCATAGAGTTTTGACTTTCAAGGGACTTCATTTTTTCTTCAATCATCTTAATCCTCTTATCAGCTTCAGAGGGTAACTCAGCAGCCATAACCCTCGGCGAGAACACATCCTTTTGCCTGTCTTCATTCCAGAGGTGATCCATATTACCATGTATAGCACAAGTGGTGTCATGACCATAACCATTCCCATTACCATTACCACCATTACCAAAACCAGTGTTGTTGAACCCTGCAGCATTACTGGCACCAGCAGCATTACCACTCCCTCCAGCAGTAGGGATGACCAAAGTAGGCATGGAGTTATCAGCTCGATGAGTCTCAACATGTGGAGGGTTAGCAGCATTCCCACCATGCAACACACTGTTGCCATCAACACGTGCAATCAAGGGCTGCACTAGAGTACGAAGTTGCTCTTGTCCATTATCCACTTCCTGCATTACCTCCATGAACTGGGCCATCCGGTCCCTCATTTCCTGCATCTCTGCTTGCATCTGCTCCATTACTCTCTTCTGATTTCCCTTAGTTATGTACCGGTGAGTCGTTCGATCGGAAATCCTGAAACACTAGTGAACCACAGGAAAATAAGATTAACAGTTTCGATGCACCTGCAATGCAAAAAATGCAAAAATGCAGACATGTAAGTATGCAACAGGGGAATTTCCCCCTCGATTCTAGTTTCTGGGAAAAAAAACACAATGGAGAACCCTACAGACAAGCATATAACAAAACCTCCTCGTATATAATCACAGGCCAACAGGCAATGTACAAGCTACAACCAAGTACACACAGAAAAGACCTCAACCAACAAGCCTGGTGATGGTCAATACAGCAAGCAATAAGCAACAAGCTACAACAAGATAGTCAAGCTGGATGACGAGACCGGAAGTCCTCTAGCAACTCTCGCGTCTCAGGATAATCTGGTATGGCAAGCAGTCCACGAAAGCATTAGTGTGGAAAGTAGTAATGGACCTGTACGTTTGGCGTGCATTAGTCCTCATGAAATTCACATTCAGACGAGATTTTCTTTGACGACTTCCTTTCCAGTCTGTTTCGGACAGTTGAGAGGATGTTGGATCTGAAAATTGTCGACTCTGGAGACCGATCACTTAGGAGTCAGTTAAGTGAGGCCTCTTTGTTTGACTATGATGCCAAACCAAAAATGGTGAACGTATAATTGTTTCTCGAAAGTCTGTGATGCTGACGACCGCATAGGACGCCGAACCTTATCAGATTAGGTACATGCCTTGTGAGTGGGAGGGTTATGCAGGAAACTTGACCTTCAACCTACCCGAATTTCTTATCAGTGCGGACCTTTGATCTTTGATATTGTGGGTTCCTGTATGTTGGTATTCTGATGTTCCAGTATTTTCTCGCCGAGGCAGAGTTTTGGTTCATCTGAGTCAGCAGCACAACAGTCTTGATCCCCTATTCGCATTTGCATCTTCATTTGCATTTTAACATTTGCATGTATTTGTGTTTCAGGTGCATATTTTCCCTTTGATTCTAGTAATTTAATCCACCATCATTATGGAGCCTGTTTTCAAGAGGACTGTCGTCTACAAGTTCCCGACACCAGAGATAGGGCCTTTGCTTAGTCTCATTGTTGTAGCTGACCACAGTGTCATGGAGGATTTCAGGAAGGACTATGGGAAGATCCTGAGCTATGTCTTCAAAATCTCAAGATATGAGTTGGGAGGTATTCACACTCTACTGCAATTTTATGATCCTCAGTTGTGTTGCTTCACCTTCTCAGGCTATGTCTTGATGCCTACTTTGGAAGAGTTTGCTATGCTGATAGGAGTTTCGGTCCTAGAGCAGATGTCTTTCTATAACTCTGAAGTAAAACCTAACTTGACCAAGCTAGCCAATGCTCTTCATTTGGATATCTCTGAGTTGGATGGTAAGATGGTGTGGAGGAATAGAGTCCCTGGCTTTCCATTGTCGTTCTTGGTAAGTAGAGCTCAACACTTTGCAAAGGAGGGTTGTTGGGTGGTTTTCAATGCTATTTTGGCTCTCTGCATTTATGGCATAGTATTGTTCCCTAACATCCCAGACTTCGTTGATTTAGACACCTTCCATATTTTCGCTTCTAAGAATCCTGTGCCTACACTCTTGGGAGATGTATACCATTCTGTGCACTACAAGAATGAGAATAGAAGAGGAAAGAATGTCTCTTGTTGTGTTCCTCTTCTTTACAGATGGTTTGTGGGTCATCTTCCTAAGGTTGGACCCTTTGTTGATACTGAAGACACAGTTGATTGGTCAGAGAGGATCATGGGCTTGACGTCGTAGAATATCGTTTGGTTCAACAGAGACTTGCTTGGGAGTGAGATTATCTTCAGTTGTGGAAACTTTTCCAATGTTCCTTTGATAGGAAGGAAATGTGGCGTCAATTACAATCCTGCTCTCGCTGTTCGACAATTTGGATATGCTCTGAAAGGACCCCCGAGGGAGGAGGAAATACAGGAATCTCTGTATTTAACAAGATCAGTTGACAGTGAGACTTTAGCCAGATTGGAGAAAGCTTGGGGAAGAATCCACCGGAAAGGAAAATCTTCTTTGGGTAAAAGTGATTGCAAAGCCTATGGACCATATGTTGAGTGGATCCAAGAGAGGGTTGAGAGGTTGTTGCTACTGCTTCCAGTCCGAGAGCCTTTATATCCTTTGGTAGCTGAAGAACCAACAACAATCGACATTCAGAAGTATAACCAGCTGCGGGCTGAGAAAGAAATGCTACGCAAAGCCAATGAAGAGCTTGAAAAGGAGATTATTTAGCTGAGGAGTGAAAAGAATAAAGTAGCTTACCTGTCCAAGATGAAGACAGAGACTCTAAACAAAATGAGGAGAGAGTTTACTGAAGAAATTAGCGTCAAAGAACGACTTGGTCAAGATCTAAGGAGAATGGGTAATTCCCTCAAAGGCAAGAAGAAAGAGATAGAAAAAGCGCGCTTGGAGATATCAAAGTTTAACAATCAGTGGAATGCAACTTTGACTAACAATAAGGAAAAAGAAGATGAGCTTCATCAGTAGATTGATAGGTTGAAGACTCAACTCTGAATCAAAGATGAAAAAGATCCAGGTGAATCATATCGTCAGTATGAAAGCGACCGTAAGCTACGAAAAGCTCTTGCAATGTTGGAGGAATACAAGATGAGAGCAGAGTTGAAGAAACCCAGACTCGAAGATGCTTCCGAGGAAGGTGCTTGGGAAGAGTATGCTCAAGGATTGAAGGATGTCATCAGTAGGAGAGAGTTTCTTATTCAGGCGTTGGTTGCACGATCTAAGCATCCGGATACGAAGAAGTTGTAGAAGAGTTCTAGACTCAATGTCGTGGCTGATGCAGTTTTCCTTTGTTCTTTTGTATTTGTTATTATCTTGTATTCAGACCATCACCAGGATTGTTGGATGAGGTTGTATTGATCACTCTATTGTATTTCCTGGTGCTATGTACGCTGACTCTTATCCTCTTTTTATTTATGAGAGGGATTTTTGTGGCTCCATCTGTGGTTTCTCTTGTTCATATGTGGAACTAGAATCAAGGGGAGAATTTCCCTGAATCATATTTACATGCTTGCATTATCATATTGCATTGCAGGTGTTCCTGGTGTCATTAACCTTATTCTCTCTGTGGTTTTCTCTCAGAAGTGTTTCAGGATAGCAGACCAGACGTTTCACCGATACTTGACCAGAGGGAATCAGCAGAGAGCTATGGATCAGATTCAGCTAGAATTGCAAGAGTTCAGGGACCGTATGGCTCAGTTCATGGATCTCATGCAAGGGGTTGCTAATGGTCAAGAGCAGCTAAGAACTCTTGTCCAGCCTATGATTGCTAGGGTGGATGGAAGCGGATTTTTACATGGTGGGACCACTGCCATTCCTCCCCCAGCTAATAATGGCACTCCTCAGGCTAATGCTATTCCAACTGTTGTTATCCTTCCGGGCGGAGGTAATCAACCTAGAGCTCATATACCAGGTGCAGCGGGCGTTGCACATGGAGCAGCAGGTCCTCAGTGGGAGGAGGATGAACAAGATGATGTTTTCTCTATGGGAGATCTGGGTGTAGGCTTACAAACTGACATGGATAAGAGGTTTAAAATGATCGAGGAGAAGATGAAGAATTTGGAGAATCAGAATTCTCTAGGGTTTGATATGTCTAACTTGGGGCTGATTCCAGGTTTGAAGATTCCACTAAAGTTCAAAGTGCCTGACTTTGACAAGTACAAAGGGGCAACTTGTCCCATAGTACACCTCAGATCATATTACAGGAAGATGTCCGCCTACTCAGATGATGAAAAGCTGCTAATGCACTTCTTCCAAGACAGTTGTCCGATCCTTCACTAGAATGGTACATGGGCCTTTAGGGGACCAATATCAGAAGCTGGAGGGATCTTGGAGAGGCCTTCGTCTGTCATTATCAGTACAATAGTGATCTGGCGCCGAACCGAGTTCAGTTGCAAAATCTTTCTTAAAGGAGTAATGCGGGGTTGAAAGAGTATGCCCAAAGGTGGCGTGAACTAGCTGCGAGAGTTCAGCCTCCAATGGTGGAAAGGGAGCTCATTGATATGTTTGTGGCAATGTTGCTAGGAATTTATTATGAAAAGTTGATTGGAAACATGTCCGGCAGTTTCTCAGATTTTATTATTACTGGTGAGAGGGTTGAGAATGGTATCAAGTTGGGTAAGATTCAAGCAGGAGAAGGATCCACATCTAGTGGAGGAAGAAAGACTTTTGGCAACTCTAAGAAGAGGGAGGGTGATACAAATGCAGTTTCAGGTTTCAGGAACAGAAACAAGAACAGGGTTCAGCACCAACCACAATATCAGCAACAACAGCCACAGGTTGCAAGTATCACTATTCCTGCAGCACCTCAACAACAACAGCAAAACTATGCACCACGCCGGTTTCAGGACCGAGGAAGAGCAGTTAATAGGCAGTTTGACACACCGCCTATGTCGTACTCTCAACTTCTACAACATTTGCTTCAACTTTAGCTGATATAAAAGAGAACATTGGCGCCTCTCACAGGCGCGCCACCTCCAGGTTATGACGCGAATGCGAGATGTGATTTCCATTCAGGCGCTCCAAGTCACAATATAGATAGTTGCAAGGCTTTCAAGCACAAGGTGCAAGACCTCCTTGACAGGAAGGCAATTAATTTCACCAATGATACTTCTAATGTGGTTCAGAACCCAATTCCTAATCATGGAGTGGCCGGAGTTAATGTTGTTATCGAAGAAGAAGAGCTGAATTTGGTAATGGACGTCGCAGAATTGAGAACACCGTTGAGCTTTGTTAAAAGTAGGTTGTTGAAAGGCGGAGTTTTTCTAGGTTGTATGGAAAGTTGTGAAGGTTGTATTGCTCACCCTGAGGGTTGTGAAGATCTGAGGAATCACATTCAATGTCTGATGAATGAAGGTGTATTGCAGTTTGACAGGATTGCAGAAGAGAAAGGTGTGAAGGTGATTAATCAGGGGCAGGATAAGATTGCTATGATCTCGATCCCTTTCAGAATGATTAATATATCAGCGCCGCCGAGGCCAGCGCCTGTGATAATTACCAAAGTTGGACCAGTGCCATACGGAAGTACCAAAGCCATCTCGTGGAATTATGAGGCAGAGGTCTTTTGTAACAGCCAGAAGTAAGAGTTGATGGGAACATCATTTGAAGGGTCATCTATTGACAATGTGGTAGGAGCTGGTGGTATGACAAGAAGTGGTAGGGTGTTTTCATCTCCAGAAGCTAATATGGAGAGGCTTAACAAAGGAAAAGGAAAGGCTGTAGTGGAAGAGAGTTCACAGCAAGGAGAGAAAAAGTCTCTGATCAAAGACGCCGAAGAGTTCATGCGTCTTATTCGAAAGAGCGATTATAAGATTGTTGATCATCTGCAGCAGACTCCTTACAAAATATCAATTTTGTCTTTGTTATTATGCTCTGAGGCACACAGGAATGCCTTGGGGAGGATTATGAACATAGCTTACGTGCCGCAGGAAATTTCAGTAAATCAGCTTGAAGGGGTTGTAGCCCATGTTAACGCCAGAAATGGCTTGGGGTTCACAAATCTAGATTTGACTCCCGCAGGAAGAAATCATAACCATGCCTTGCATATCTCCATTGAATGCAGAGGGGCTGTCTTGTCACATGTATTGGTGGATACTGGGTCATCACTTAACGTGTTGCCCAAGAAAGCTTTAATGAAGTTAGACACCCAAGGCGTGATATGTACTCCTAGCGATCTTGTTGTGAGAGCATTTGATGGAACAAGAATTGTTTTGGTGAAGTTACTTTCCCCATTCAGGTGGGTTCGGAGATTTTCAATGTTGTCTTCTACATAATAGACATTCAGCCCGCGTACAATTGTCTGCTCGGTCGACCCTGGATTCATTCTGCAGGCGCAATTACATCGACCTTGCATCAAAAGCTGAAGTACATGGTTAAGGGAAGGATTGTCACCGTGTGCAGTGAAGAGGATATAATGGTGTGTCACCTATCATCCTTCAAGTATGTAGAGGTGGATGGAGAAATCCATGAAACCTTGTGTCAAGCATTTGAAGCTGTTCAGATCAAAGAGAAGCCTCCTGTTGTGGACAGGACTCCCAAAATTTCAATGTCTTCTTTCAAAGAAGCTCGAGCTGTGGTGGAGTCTGGTTCTTTACAAGGATGGGGTCAAGTGCTCAGCATCCCCAACAAGCAGGATAAATTTGGATTAGGATACATCCCGTCGTCTTCTTCCTCACAGAGTACTCTAAGGTACCGAGGGCCAGTGCAGTTCACTAGCGGTGGGGTCATCTTTGACAGAATCAATGTTGTAAGCGAAGACGAAGGAGACAGTGATTGTGACATGGACGCGTGGATCCAGCCGTGTGTTCCTAGACAAAGCTTATGTAATTGGACCATCGAGGAAGTCGTCCAAGTGTCATTTGAAGAGTAATTTATCTGTTTTGATTATGTGTGGCCCTGCGTTCTACCTAGGACGTAGTGGTTTTCATTTGTAGGGCCCTTATTTGTTTATGTTTGAACTCTATTTTATCACTAATCAAAGGCGTCTTTATGCATTCAAATGTTTTGATCCCTGTTTTTCTGCTTTTATTTTTGATAATAAAATGGCAATATGGTTTGTGCTTGTTTGCATATCATTTTAAGCATAAACATCAATCATGCAGGTTTCACATTCCAGATGCCACCGCTCCAGATTCGTCTATGACTTGGTATGACTTTGACCATCTAATTTTTCAAGCTGAAAAAGAGATTGATGAAGATGAAGACCTGCCTGAAGAGCTTGCTAGACTGCTGAGACAAGAGGACAAGGTCACTCTGCCTCATCAAGTAGAGATCAAAGTTGTCAATCTGGGCACTGAGGAAGACAGAAAAGAAGTCAGGATAGGGGATGCATTGAAAGATGATGTCAAGAGAAGACTGGTAGAGATGCTCCGTGAGTACAAACACGTCTTCGCTTGGTCATACAAGGATATGCCAGGTTTGGATACAGATATAGTGGTACATCGTCTACCTCTTCGAGAAGAATGTCCACCTGTAAAGCAGAAGTTGAGAAGAACCAGACCAGACATGGCAGTTAAGATTAAGGAAGAGGTCCAGAAACTGTTAGACGCTGGTTTTCTTGCTGTTACAAACTATCCTCAGTGGGTCACTAACATCGTTCCTGTACCTAAAAAGGATGAAAAGGTCAGGATGTGTGTTGATTACCGAGACTTAAACAGAGCGAGCCCGAAAGACGATTTCCCACTCCCCCACATTGATGTGTTAATTGATAATACGACTCAGTATTCAGTGTTTTCCTTCATGGATGGTTTCTCTGGGTACAACCAGATCAAGATGTCCCCGAAAGACATGGAGAAAACAACATTTATCACGCCGTGGGGGACTTTTTGCTATAAGGTTATGCTCTTTGGATTGAAAAATGCAGGGGAAACCTACCAGTGGGCGATGGTGACTCTCTTTCATGATATGATTCATCATGAGATCGAGGTTTATGTTGATGACATGATCGCAAATTCACAAATGGAGGAAGAGCATCTGGTTAATCTTTTGAAGTTGTTTGAAAGGTTGAGGAAGTTCAGATTGAGGTTTAATTTGAATCAGTACACTTTTGGTGTAAGGTCAGGAAAGCTATTGGGGTTTATTGTCAGTGAAAAAGGAATCGAGATAGATCCTGCAAAGATAAAAGCAATACAAGAAATGTCAGCGCCGAAAATAGAAAAAGAGGTTCGTGGTTTTCTGGGGAGGTTGAACTACATTGCAAGGTTCATATCTCACCTTACAGCCACCTGTGAACCATTGTTCAAGATGTTAAAGAAAGATAAGGCGGTTGTTTGGAATGAAAATTGCCAAAGGGCATTCGAAAAGATAAAAGAATATTTGCAGAAGCCTCCGATACTGATGCCTCCAGTGGCAGGAAGACCTTTGATAATGTACTTGACGGTTCTTGAGAACTCCATGGGTTGTGTTCTTGGTCAACACGATGAGACAGGAAGAAAAGAACATGTTATCTATTATCTGAGTAAGAAGTTCACAGATTGTGAGTCCAGATACTCAATTCTAGAAAAGACGTGTTGTGCACTCGCTTGGGCAGTCAAATGCCTAAGGCAGTACATGTTGAATCACACAACCATGCTGATTTCAAAGATGGATCCGATCAAATATGTGTTCGAGAAGCAAGCGCTTTCAGGAAGAATTGCTAGGTGGCAGATGGTTTTGATAGAATACAATATTCAATATGTTTCCCAGAAAGCCATTAAGGGGAGTGTTTTGTCAAAATATCTTGCAGAGCAGCCGATTGATGACTATCAATTGATGAAGTTTGAATTTTCTGACGAGGACATCATGTTTCTGAAGATGAAGGATTGTGATGAGCCGTTACCTAACGAAGGTCCTGAGATAGGCTCCCAATGGAAGATGATTTTTGATGGTGCTGTTATTTCTTATGGCAGCGGAATTGGGGCAATCATTACAACGCCTCACGGTTCCCACATACCGTTCACCGCTCGGTTAACGTTCGCCTGCACCAACAACGAAGCTGAGTATGAAGCATGTATCATGGGTATTAAAGAAGCCATTGATTTGAGAATCAAGAACCTTGATGTTTATGGTGATTCAACTTTGGTCGTCAACCAGATCAAAGGAGAATGGGAGACTCGTCAGCCCAACCTGATTCCTTACATGAATTATGCCAGAAGATTGCTACCCTTCTTCGACAGAGTAGAGTTTCACCATGCACCAAGGGCCGAGAATCAGATGGCAGATGCTTTGGCAACATTATCCTCAATGTACAAGGTGAATTATTGGAACGATGCTCTGAGGATCGTCATCTCGCGCCTCGATAGACCGGCTTTCATTTTTGCAGTAGATGAAGCATCTTATGGAAAGCCATGGTATTATAATATCAGAAATTATCTCAAGAATCAGGAGTATCCGCTTGGGGCGTCGAGCCAGGATAAGAAGACCTTGAGAAGATTGGCGGGAAACTTTCATCTGAACAAGGACGATGTGCTTTACAGAAGAAACTTTGACTTGGTGTTGTTGAGATGTGTGGACGAAAATGAAGCAAAGTTGCTAATGGAAGAAGTCCACAAAGGATCCTTCGGTACGCATGCAGGCGGACATGCAATGTCTCGGAAATTGTTGAGGGCAGGCTACTATTGGATGACCATGGAGTCTGATTGTTTCAAATACGCCAGGAAGTGCCATAAATGCCATATTTATGATGATAAGATGCATGTGCCGCCAAGTCCTCTGAATGTCATGGCGTCTCCTTGGCCCTTTGCTATGTGGGGATTGATATGATCAGTAAGATTGAACCGACTGCATCCAACGAATATTGCTTCATCCTAGTGGCAATTGATTATTTCACTAAGTGGGTTGAAGCCGCTTCTTTCGCCAATGTGACCAAACAGGTTGTGGCTCGATTTATCAAGAAGGACATCATCTGTCTCTATGGAGTGCCCGAACGAATCATTACTAATAATGGTTCAAATTTGAACAGCAAGATGATGAAGGAGTTGTGCCAGAGTTTCAAGATCGAACATCACAACTCTTCTCCTTATCGCCCGAAGATGAATGGTGTTGTCGAGGCAACCAACAAGAACATTAAGAAGATTGTGCAGAAGATGGTAGTTACCTACAAAGATTGGCACGAGATGTTGCCATTTGCTTTGCACAGATGTCGTACTTTAGTACGCACTTCAACTGGGGCAACTCCTTTCTCGCTAGTGTATGGTATGAAAGCGGTCCTACCATTGGAAGTCGAGATTCATTCCCTAAGGGTGTTGGTTGATGTGAACCTTGATGAGGCGGAATGGGTGAAAGCCAGATTGAATCAACTTTGCCTAATTAACAAGAAGAGATTGGCAGCTATCGCCCATGGTCGACTGTATCAGAGCAGAATGAAGAAAGCATTTGATCAGAAGGTGCACCCTCGAAGCTTTCAGGCAGGTGACTTAGTGTTGAAGTGGATCCTTCCTCCACAGACAGATCATAGGGGCAAATGGACTCCCAACTACGAAGGTCCATATGTGGTAAGGAAAGTCTTCTCTGGAGCAGCTTTACTACTTTCAACTATGGATGACGAAGATTTTGCATCCCCTGTGAGCGTAGACGTAGTCAGAAAATACTTTGCTTAAAAGAGACCCGCTGGAAATTAAAAAAAACAATCCAGGCAAAAATGGGGCATCCCGACGAACTATAAAAAGAATGGGTTCGGGCAAAAAATAGGGATAAAAAGAAAAAGAGAGTAAACCCGCAAAGTTGAAAACCTAAAAAGGCGACTTTGGCAAAAATGGGTATCCCGGTGGATCAAAAACTCGAAAGGGCGATTTAGGAAAAAGTTAGGGATTTAAAAAGAAAACGACTGCGGTCTACGTCTGATCCCATGAGCACAGTGGATTCTTGGAGGACCCAAGGGTTAACAAGTCAGTCTTTTCAGAGGACGAAGCATTGGAGAAAACATCGAAGTCATGCGAATCATAGTCGAATCGACACATGGTGGTTGTCTATACCACATTGCCAATATTTTGTATATCTGTACTTTTTGTGCAACTTTCTCTTTTTAGGAGTTGCATCTGATGTAAATCTGCCTATTTACAGGCCATTTTCAATCAATGAGTATATTATCTAGAAAGCTTTCTTTTCTTGTTTTAGCTTTTACTGTTTTGTTTGCAAAAGACGCCTAACGTTTTGATAAAACTTTGCATACATAAACTTTTGGGGTTTTGCTAATCATAATCTAAACATTGATTTGCTTGAATAGTGTCATGGATGATGACCGAAATAGCCTTTATTGCATACAGGACACATTGTTTGTTTGTCATTTGCAGGGCTCTCATCATTGAGATTTGTTTCAGAGGTATATCCCCAGTGGAGTCACCATGTGTCTACCCCCACAAGGTGTAGATGTCAGATCAGAAGTATCTCGCCGGCGATGATATGCAAGTTAAGACTAGTTTCTCCCCATCAGTTTAAGACTAGTTTCTCCCCAACAGGTTGAGATTGCACTTATCCCCAGCGGGTCGAGATTGAGATTCCCCGGCAGTGGTGTACACCTATCCCTTGGCAGGTAGATGTGGGACCGTTCCCCCAGCAGTGGGACGAATTCAGTGTTGTTTTCCCCAAAGAGTCTAAGACTCAATTCCCCAAGCAGAGGTTGATGTTGATGATTCTCATTTCCCCAAGCAGAGGTTGATGTTGATTCCCTCTATGAGTATTCCCCGGTGAAGTTATCGTCCACAGAAGAGTTGTATTCTGGAAGGCCGTTCAGGGCATTTTCCTCAGCAGAGTTGATTTGATCCTCAACGGAGTGTATTTATTCTCAGCAGAGAGCAGTATTACCCAGGAAAGTTCTTTTCCAGGAGGCCATCCAGGGCTTGTTTTCCCAGCATGAGTCCAATCGTACTTGGCACACCCCGGTCATCCCTAGCAGAGTTGGCTTCGTCTCTTTAGCATTTATTTTGCTAGAGTGGTTCCTTTGCATTTGCATTATGCATAACATCTTCCCAAACGCGTAGCATTTCCATTTCGTATGGAGCATTATACCATATTCAAACATATGCATTCGAAACATAAGCCAGGTTGTTACCTTGTGTTACCGATTGTATTTCCAGCAGATATTGGTATATTTCATGAGCCTGTGTGGTATCCAGACCCCAACAAAGAATCTTTGACGGACATGTTCATCTTATCATTATCTCCTCAACAAAGTTTATTTGGTCAAGTTCATTCTTCCCCAGCGAAATTCTCCTTCTGATTGTAAAATCATATGTTTTTACCAACAGCGTGTCAAGCCGACTTAGTGTCGTTGCCTGCTTTGTTTAGTAGATGTTTTTACCAGCGGATGCCGAGTCTGCTTGCGTAGCAGATGTCTTTACCGTCGAATCTTGTACCCCAAAATTTGCCTACCCTTTTTCTTACTTGGTTTATGTTTCATTGCATTAGCATATCATTGTTCTAGCATTCACATTGCATAGTCATGTTGCATTTTATAAGGGATCAGGAAAGGTGTGCTTAGCCAATTGAGGTTATCAAAGGTTCAAGGCCTAATCAAGAGATTATATTCCAGTCATCAAGTGGTTATCATCATCAGAAGCAAGTCAAAGTCCTTGAAGAAAGGCAAGCAAGTGAATGTGGTTCATCTCCTATCTGGGAGCCTATCTGAGGATCATCTGAGGATTATAATCCCATGGTTAGGGGTGGAGATTGTCATTGAATCTCATCTGAGGCCTTGAGGGTCATGGTGGAGTTCAGTCAAGTGTTCATGGCAAGTGTGGAAAGTCACAGTTGAAGGTTTTGCAATTATGGTTTTCATTTGGTCAACTTGAGTAACTGTGCTATTAAAGGAGATTAAGACTCAATTTTAAGTCTTTGTAGTCATGGGATGTTGTGTTGAGATACATGAGGTGTTATTCCAAGATCAATTCAAGAGGAATCCAAAGTGTGAGGAGTTGCTAAACTAGGGTTCTCAGGGTAAAATCCCCTATTTAGTGTCTGGCTTCAAGACCACTTATCTCAAGATACAAGTTTCATCTCAACTTTTTACCAACATGGAACTTGTATAGCATGTCCTTAGCTTTAATTTGAGTACTAGAAGTCCTTGATTGGATTTATAGAACTCAAGTTATGATCCAGACAAGTTACAGGTCATCATATGAATGTGAATTTTATCTGTGAAAGTCCACCAACTTCCAAGGCACTTTTGACCTAGAAAGATGTTTCTCCTTAACTTTTGGCCAACATGAAAGTTTAGGTCTTGGTATTATATTTCCAAAATGTACTAGAATTATTTCATATGATTGTAGAACTCAAATTATGAGGTTTACAAGTCAGGGGTATTTTGCAAAACTTTGATTATAGGTCATTTTGGATTATGGGTCATTTCACTATCTTGTGAACCTCAAATGAAGTTTTGTCCAACATGAAACTTTCTCAAAATGGGATTTTAAGTTTAACCAAGTATCAAGGATGCTTTGACTTGGCTTAGAACAAGAGTTGATTGAAGGAAATTTGACAAAGGGGATTATTAAAGGCATTAAAAAGGAAAAATTCAAAATAATTCACAAGTGTTCAAAAAATGACAAGATGGTGCATACTTTGATTAGAAATAACATTTTGAACACAATGACATTGCTAGAATTTAAATTTTGACACATAATTCATGGCATTCTTCTTTGTTACTTCATGAGAAAGTCACACATCAAAGATCAACCATTGATCAAGATTAAGGGTGCAATCTGATCCATTCATTCTCACCAAGGCATAAGCAATGTATTTGAAGCTTCTTGAAGGCAGAAATAAGAGATTCTCGTGGCTGCCATGTTCACATTTTGAAGGAAAAGTTGAATTTTGGATCATTTGAATTGGGCCTCCTTTGGGTCTGAGAATTGTCCAAACAGATCATATATAAGTCCCAGGTCCATTTCAGATCATTTTTTGGTGGCATTTGGTGAAGAAAATGGTTACAACAGTTAGAGTTTGAAGCTTCCAAAACCAGAAATCGTATTTGCAATTCAGGCCGTTTCAAGAGGAGTTGTGGATTACAATAGCTCTAGCAAGCTTCAGTGAAGAATTCTGCAGAGTTTTGCATCAAGATTCACACTCCAACGCATCCAATTGCAAGCTTCTGTCCAGGTTTTCTCTCTTCAAAATTCCTCTCACTCTATGTTGTTTTAGGATGAATTGAGCATGTGGTTAGGATGTAGGAAGAACATAGATTGTTTTAGGATCATAATCTTGAAGTTTAGAGTTGATTTAGGAATTGGTGAATTTTCTGTTGGCCTTCGAAACTAGAGATTCATGGAGAATTAGTACAAATGAAGATTAGATTCATTATTAGGGTGAAAATCCGAGCAGAACGGTACCAGTTTCCTTGAGTTTGGCTAGGTTTTGATGTGTATCACTGTAGAGCCTCGCCGGAGAAGACAACCGGAGGTCTTCTCCGGCCACCGCCTTTTCCCTCTCTTTCTATCCAGGTTCAAAGGTAGGAGATGAACACGAGCCGTTAGATCAGGTTGAATTGATTGACTAGGTCATGAGATCCCACGCGCGAGATTCATCCTGAGAGTCTTTGACCTTGACTGGCTTAGGTGGCACATTCTGGTGCCTAGGATTAGAATACTTTTGCAAGCAACGCGCGTGATTAGACCGCACTATGTGCTTCAGTCAACTAAACCACACCAAAACACTTATCAAAACGTAGAGTTCCATTTAATGAGGTGGCACGTGCGTGACCATTAGATGCGTAGACTAAGTCTTAGATCCTAGGGCTGTGGTTATTTTCTGCCTTTTAATTTCTTTTTTTCTTTTTTTCATTTTCTTTAATTGTTTTCTTCATCTTTAATTCATTTTAATTAGAATATTCATCAGAAAATTATGGAAAAATATGTGGATGCTCCTTGATTAATTCCTGGTTTTTTGATGCTCTTGGATTTCATTTTTGTGCTGTTTGCAATTTAATTTCCATTTTTTCTATTTTCATTAGTTCATTTAATTTGGCATTTTGGACTTGTTAATTGCTGATTTTTGTATGATTGATTGGCATAAAATTAGAAGTTGATTTTTTGTTGGCTGGTTATAGGCATATTGATGAGATTGTAAGAATTTTATGGTGATTTTTAGATAACTCTAAGATTAGTTTTGAACTAGGTTTTTAGATCCTTCCCCACTTGAACTTTCACTTGACAACTTTTGGTTTAGAATTTCATTAGTGCCCTTAAACATTGATTTAAGCTCTGGATTTTTTACCCTAGGTTCCCATTACCTTTAGGACCCCTTATAAAATTTTATAGATTTTTAAGAGTTGATTTGCTATTTTAGATAGATTTTACATCTAGGCTGTGTTTAGGATGCCTCTAGCATAGTACTTCCCATAGTTGAACTTCAAAAGTGACCCTTAGTTCATGATAAGTTTCCAAACCTTTCCTGATGGTTTAGTAGACATGTTGATGCTTTTGTAGATTGAATCTTAAGGTTTAATTTTGTGCATTAGTTCCCCTTAGAGGGTTGCTTTTAGAGCTTGTATAATTAAGGTTTTTAGAGCCTTTAGGAGTTTCTTCCTTTTTCATAATTGTGGTTTGCTTTGGTTTGCACTCAATTTCCTATCCAATGATGCAAGGTTCCTTTGTGGGAGCCTAGTACCTCCTTTGGAAGGACTAAAGGCCTACCACAAAAGGTAAAACCTTTGAGGATACCAATCTTAGATGAGTGGTTGAGTGCCATGATGGATTCCCTTGGTTTCCATCATGCTTCCCCTTATCATGCAATAATCTTTGTGTTGATTCTTATCATCTCTTGATGGAGCAAGTTGAAGCTTGAAGGTGAAGTCCTTATTCCCTTTTCTCTTGATGGATGACTTGGACATGAAGACAACTACGGACTGTTGGGCTGCTTTGCTGCTAGAAGACTGCTTTGTTGTTGGGCTGCTGACTTGCTATTTTGTTTGTTCTATTCTTGTTGATTGACTGTATTTGTATGAATGTTTGTCTGGTGTGTTGCATTAGAATAGGCTTTCATGTAGTTGGTTTAGGCCTAAGTGCATTGAAAGGTTGAGCTTGCCTCCCTTTGCTTGTTTGCATTAGAGGTGGAGTTTGTCTCCCTCTGCTTGTCTATTACTGTTTGGCTTTGCTTGTCGGCTGATGGTTGAGTTTGCCTCCCTTGCCTGTGTGTTGTGTTGCTTTTGCTTGTTTTCTCTAGAAGTTGAGTTTATCTCCTTCTGCTTGTATTGCTGCATTGCATGCATTTTACTTACAATTTTATTCTTTCAGATTATTTCTTTTGCTGTTGCTTTCCTTTGCCATGCTCCCTTAGGATTTTCGTTCCTTCTTGTTCAAGTTGGAATGTGACAAAACTTTAGGTTCTAACCATGCATGATAACATTAGTTAGTTCCCTCCTAATCTCAATCATAGGATCAACTTTGCATGACAACTTTAGGATTGGATTAGTTCCCCTTTAGTGCGTCCTTTCTCTTCTCATCTTCAGACATCTTTAAAACACTTAATAAAGATTAACACGTGTTGTACGCTACGAGCCTTAAGAACTTGAGAAAGGGTTGTTGGAGGGTCTCTCTTCAATAGCTTAGGTGTTTAGCGTGGTACCCTTTGGGTGACATGCGACGCATTCACTCTTAAGTCCAAGTCTTTAGTGCAACATGAGTTACAAACAAAACTCAAAACATTTCTTCTTTAAAAGACTTCAAAAACAAATATCAAACTTCCTTTTGTCCTTTGGGACCTTTAATCCTTGGAAACCATTTTCATAAGGAGAGTTTTGTTAACTCTCGGTTCTACTGCAAATGGTAAACGCCTAAGTCTCCAAAGGTCGAGCTGCATACACCAACTGCTAGAACCGTTTGTTAACCCAACCTGGGTAAAACATTTTGAACCAACCTGTGGTCTTGTTAGCCCGAACTACGTTTGCTCTGTTCTTTCATGTCGTGTGAAAGTACGTAGGCACGAGATGCGATATCTCAGCAAGCAACCTTCCCCCCTTTTCTTCTGTAGTTAGGCGAACTATGTTGACTCTGATTTCTCATTCCAGACGGGAATACGTAGGCATAGAACTGCTGTGTTTTACCGAGTCATTTTCTTCTCTTTTCAGACCAGCCTTGATAGGTAGATAGATAAACTAACCCGTCATATAAACACAATAAGCGTGGATCCCGTTGAGTACAACGAACATGAGGGGTGCTAATACCTTCCCCTTGCGTAACCGACTCCCGAACCCAGACATGGTTGTAATGACCTTGTCTTATACCTTTTCGTCAGGTTTTTCCGATCGTTTCCTTTCCCTTTCTGTAGGATAAATAACAAAAGGTGGCGACTCTTCTATTTTGCCGGCACCTTATTTTCACGGTAGCAACAGCTGGCGACTCTGCTGGGGACTTTTTAGCTGCTAGGGACTTTTCCCATCCCCCATGCTGGGACCGTTTCCTATCCCCTATGCGAGTCAATCCTAGCGCTTGCGTGTTTATCTGTTGGGTTTACATTTATTTATCGCATTTTACTTTTCGCATTTTATTTTCAATATGATATCATTATTGTGCTGTTGTGGGAGGGAGGCTCTGATGAGTGATAAGCCAGACCCAGGCTTGAGTGTATACCTAGAATTAGTTGTGGAAAGTAGTGGTCGTGTGCATGCTTTGCATGTACTAGTGTCCCACAAAATCCATGCTCAAACGATATTCTCCTGGTTGACTTCTTTTCCAGCCCTTTTGGCTTGAGGGGTTGTTGGTTTGGAGGGTTGTCGACTCTGGGGACCGATCATTTGTGACTCAGCTAAGTGAGGCCTCTTCAGGAAGTAATGATGCCAAACCAGAAATGGTGATTGTATCATCATTTCGTGAAAGTCTGTGACGCTGGGAAACGCATAGGATGCCATACCTTGTCAGTGGATAGGATTTATACATGTGAATGGGGTCGGGTTATTGCAGGGAACCTAAACTTTCAGACAACCTGGTTTTCTTGACAGTGAATCGGTATTGTTGGTATCAGAGGGTTCTTATCATCAGAGATGTATTTGTTCTTGACAGAGCATAATTATTGGTCCTCTTCAGGGTTTTATTGTCAGGGCAATGTTGTGATTATGTTGAAACAGAGCCTTGGTCTCCTCAACAACACACTCTTGATCTCCTGCTGCATGATTGCATCTTGCATTTTTGCATTTCCATTTGCATACCCATGTGCATGTCAGTAACGTGTGTTTGTGTTGCAGGTGCATATACTATCCCCCGGTTCCAGTAATCTTGCCCTCTGTTTTGATAGCATGGAATCTTTGAAGAAAAGTGTGGCTTACAAGCTCCCTACCCCAGATGTTACTCTGCTGCTTCGTTTGACTGCCTTGGCAGATGATACAGTGAAAGGGGAACTCAGGAAATCGTATGGGAAGTTGCTCAGTCTGGTTTGTAAACCTTCAGTCTATGAGTTGAATGGGTTGTATGCATTGCTACAGTTCTATGACCCTCCGTTGAGGTGCTTCACTTTTCCAGATTTCATTCTTGCGCCTACCTTAGAAGAGTATGCTGAGTTGTTGGGTGTACCTGTTAAGAATCAGATGTCGTTTGTTCACATGGATGCTAAGCCTAATCTGGTTAACCCAGTTGTTGCTCTTCACCTGGATGCCTCAGAGCTGCTTCTGACCAGTTGGAATGGGGTTCCTGGATTTTCTCTACCGTTTCTGGTTGGGAAAGCCCAACAGTGCGCTAAAGACGGTTGTTGGATCGTATTCAACGCTATTCTCGCCCTCTGCATCTATGGCATCATCTTGTTTCCCAACATGCCAGACTTTATAGATTTGGACGCCTTCCATATCTTCGCATCGGGAAATCCAGTTCCTACCTTGCTTGGTGATTTATATCATTCTGTCCATTACAAGAATGAGAATAGAAGGGGTAAAAATGTGTCGTGTTGTGCGCCCTTACTCTACAGATGGTTTGATAGCCACATGCCCAAGAAGGGTCTCTTTGCTTCCTCTGCAGCCACAACTGAGTGGTTTGAACGCCTGATGGGTTTATCAGTAGAGAGCATCGTTTGGTTTGATCGGGATATGCTGGGTACTGAAGTCATCTACAACTGCAGTGGTTTTCCTAATGTGCCTTTGATCGGAAGAAAAGGTTGTATTAACTACAATCCCTCATTACTTGTCAGACAGTTTGTGTACGCCTTGAGAGGTCCACCGAAAGACGAAGAGGTGCAGGAATCTCTGTACCTCACAGGGCTCCTAGATGGGGATATGTTAGCTAAGCTCAAGCATGCTTGGAATGACATCAGCAGACAAGGGAAAGCACTGTTGCGTAAGAGCAATAGCCAAGCTTATGCTCCTTATGTGACTTGGATTAAAAGCAGGGCAGAATCAGTAGGGATGCCTTTTCCACCTGTTAAGCAAGATTGCCCTCCAGTGGTTGAACAACCTACTACAATGTCCATTTAGAAATACAATCAGGTATTGGCTGAGAAGGAAGAGCTAAAGAAGACCAACGAGGAGTTGGAGAAAGAACTGGTACGGCTCAGAAGCGAAAAGAGCGAAGCCGTCTATTCCTTCAAAAAACAGACAGAGCTGGTGAACCGGCTAGGCACAGACTTGACCAAACAGAGGGCTGAACGTGAACGTTTAGGTTTGGACTTCAAGGCTGTCAACGATGTGCTTGCCACCAAAAAGCAAGACCTGGATAACGCTTACCGGAGAATCTCCAAATTCAACCAGCAGTGGAATGCCACTATAGCCAGCAACAAAGAGTGAGAGGACAAGCTGAAGCAACAGATCTCCAAGTTGAAGGCTAAGTTGAAGGCCAGTGAGAAGAAGTTTGATGATGAAACTGCCCATAGGTACGCCACTGAAGACATGTTGAACAAGGCTATTGCGAACTTGAAGGATCGCAAGCAGATTTTTGAGTCTAAGAAGCGAAGGTTAGAAGACTGTTTTGGCAAAGGAGCATGGGAAGACTCCATTGAAGGTCTCCAGTACACCGTTATGCAAAGGGAGTTACTTGTCGAAGGGTTACTCACTCAGCCTGATCATCCCAAAATGAAGGAATTGCTAGAAGAGTTTCGCGCCCGTTGCCGCACTTGACCACTTTGTAATCCTTTGTTTTTTTCTGATCATTGTTGTATGCTGACCATCACCAAACTTGTTGGTCAAGGTCATGTTGTTGATTCTCCATGTATTTAGTGACACTGTATGCTGCCTTGTTGGGCTTTATATATATACGAGACGTTATCTCCATGACTGGATCCGGACTTCTTATTATCAGCACTGGCACTCTGGCACTAGAATCGGGGGAGAAATCTCCCTAAGGCACAGACACACATTTGCATTTTGCATGAATCATTTGCATAACAGGTACCTAGAGCTATTTACCTAACCCTTTGTGTTTACAGGTTGTTTCAGGATTGCCGATCAGTGAATTCATCTATACTCTACAAGAGGTAATTGCAAGAAAGCTATGGATCAAATGCAAGCTGAGATACAGGAGATGCGCGACAGGATGGCGCAATTCATGCAAGTCATGGAAATTGTGGCCAAGGGCCAATAGCAGCTTCAGACTCTGGTGCAGCCTCTGATTGCACGAGTTGATTGTAATGGTGTGCTACATGGTGGGGTTGCTACTAATCCTCCTCATGGCGAGACTCCTCGGGCGGGTGAGGCTGTACCGGTGGTCGTTCTCAATGCTGGTGAGAACGGTGATGGAGCTAGGAATGGGAATGTAGCTGGTAATGGTAATGGACATGTGGAAATCAACGGAAATGTTGGAGCTGGAAATGCTGGTTTTGGTGTTGGTGCTGGAAACACTGGTGTAGGTATTGGTGGTGCCAATGTAGGCTATGGCAATACGGGCTTTGGCAATGCAGGTTTTGGCAACGCAAGCAACAACGGTTTTGGGATGGGTGCCTACAACGCTGGTTTTGGGTCGGGTGTTGCTAATCAGGGCTTTGGTAATGTGGGGTATGGTCCCATGTTTAATCAGAATGGCTTTGGGCCTAATGCCGCTTACGCTGGGTATGATAATGTGAATCTCCATTGGGGAGAGGATCGTCAAGAGGATGCTTTCTCTATGACGGGCATGGGTCTTGAGATGCCCACAAAAAATGACTGATGGTTCAAGCTGTTGGAGGAACAAGTGAGAGGTCTTGCCAATCAGAATTCCATGGGGTTAGACATGGCTAATATGGGGTTGGTTCCTGGCTTGAGGGTGCCGCTCAAGTTCAAAGCGCCTACTTTTGACAAGTATAAGGGGGATACCTGCCCAAGAGTTCATGCACGGTCTTATTATCGGAGAATGTCTACTTATTCGAGTGATGAAAAGATGCTGATGCATTTTTTCCAAGATAGCTTGTCTAGACCGTCACTGGAGTGGTATATGGGATTAGAGCCCACTCAGATCGGTAGTTGGAAAGAGTTGGCGGAAGCCTTTGTAAAGCAGTATCAGTATAACAGCGACCTTGCTCCAAACAGGGTCCAACTTCAGAATCTTTCTCAAAGGAACGGCGAGAGTTTTAAAGAGTACGCCCAGAGGTGGCGTGAGCTTGCAGCGAGGGTGCAGCCACCCATGGTAGAGCGTGAGTTGATGGGTCTCTTTGTGGGCACTTTCTCTGGTATGTATTATGACAAGCTTCTCGGTTGTACGATGGGTAGTTTTTCTGATATGATACTCCTGGGAGAGCGTATAGAGAACGGCATCAAGATCGGAAAGATTCAAGCAGGAGAATCAGCTTCAGTTGGAGGAGGGAAAAAGGTATTTGGAAATAAAAAGCAGGGAGACACTAATTCGGTATATAGTGCTTGGAAAAAAGATAGAAGTCAGAATTATCGCAGGCAGCAGATTGCCAGTGTGACAATTCCCGTACCTCAACAGCAACAACAACAGCCGCAGCAGCAACAGAGACAACAGAATTCTGCTCCGCTAAGGTTCCAAGGTCGGGATAGGGCCGTGAAAAGAGTATTTGATGTGCCTCCAATGCCGTATGCTCAGCTTTTTCAAACTTTATTACAACTGCATCTTGTTGAGAAAAGGACGTTAGCTCCGCCGAAGGGCACGCCTCCTTTTGGTTATGATGCCAATGCATATTGTGAATTCCACTCCGGGGCACCCGGTCATAGCATAGAGAATTGTCATGCATTCAAGCACAAAGTGCAGGACCTGATAGATAGTACAGCTATAAACTTTGATCATGGTGCATCCAATATCGAGAAAAATCAGATGCCGCCTCACGGATCTGCAAAGGTGGGTGCTATCTTGGAAGATATCAGTCTGAATTTTATCATGAATGTAGATGAACTGAAGACGCCTCTGGGCTATGTAAAGAGCAGGTTATTGAAGGGGGGAGTCTTCCCTGGTTGTGATGCGGATTGTGTTGACTGTTTAGCCCAGCATGAGGGTTGCGATAGTTTAAAAAGAGGTATTCAAGGTCTGATTAATGAAGGAACGCTGCAATTCGACCGTACTGCGAAAGAGAAACCTATTGAGGCAATAACTGAAAAGCAGGACAAGTGTGGTTTGGGATATCGCCCGTCGTCGTCATCTTCATCACAGAACACGCCACAGTTCAAGGGGCCGGTTGTGTGTACTCCAGGAGGAGTCCGTTTTGAAAGAATTAATGTTGTGTCTGACAGCGGAGATGGAGATAGCGATTGTGACCTGGATTCATGGATCAAGCTCAGCGTGCCAGGACAAAGCCTATGCAACTGGTCTATTTAAGACTTTATTCAAGTGACGACAGAACAGTAATGCCTTGTTTTTTCGATTATTGTACAACCCTACGTCCTACCCGGGGCATAGTGGTTTTGTTTCAGGGCCTACTTGTTTATGTCTGTACTTTGCTTTAATCATAAAATAAAGGCGTTTTTCTCATGCAAATTGTGTGATCCTTGTTTTTCTGTTTTTATTTTAACAATAAAATGGCAACGTGGTTGTGTGCTTTGCTTGCATATCATTTGAAGCATTTAACATTTCCCTTGCAGGATCCATATTTCAGATGACACCGATAAAGAACTCCCTATGACTCGCTTCGACTTTGAGCACCCGATATTTCAAGTCGAGGAAGAGATTGTTGAGGACGACGACTTACCAGAAGAACTGACTCGACTTTTAAAACGAGAAGAGAAAATCATTCTGCCTCATCAGGAGGAAGTTGAGGTCATTAATTTGGGTTCCGAAGAAGTTGTCAGGAATGTTCGGATAGGGGCTGCGCTGCAAAGCGATATCAAGCAAAGACTGATCGAGATGCTTCGAGAGTATAGTGACATATTTGCTTGGTCTTATGAAGACATGCCTGGGTTAGACACTGATATTGTGGTCCACCGCTTGCCATTGTGTGAAGAGTGTCCGCCGGTCAAGCAGAAGCTTAGAAGAACGAGACCAGATATGGTCGTAAAGATTAAAGAGGAAGTACAGAAACAGTGGGACGCCGGTTTCCTAGCTGTTACAACTTACCCTCCTTGGGTTGCCAATATAGTACCTGTACCGAAGAAAGATGGTAAGGTGCGGATGTACGTTGATTATCGGGATTTGAACAAGGCGAGCCTAAGGATGACTTCTCGCTTCCTCATATTGACGTATTGATCGACAATACTACTCAGTTCTCTGTGTTTTCTTTCATGAACGGCTTTTCGGACTATAATCAGATTAAGATGGCGTCGGAGGATATGGAGAAAACAAATTTCATTACCCCGTGGGGAACATTCTGCTACAAAGTGATGCCCTTTGGTTTGAAGAACGCTGGGGCAACATATCAGCGTGCTATGACAACGCTATTTCATGACATGATGCATAAAGAGATTGAGGTCTATGTTGACGATATGATTGCCAAATCCCAGATGGAGGAAGAGCATCTGGTGAATCTTCTGAAATTGTTTAAGAGGCTTAGGAAATTCAGGCTGAGGCTGAATCCTAATAAGTGCACCTTTGGGGTGAGATCTGGAAAGCTATTGGAGTTTATTGTTAGTGAAAAAGGAATTGAGGTTGATCCTGCAAAAATAAAAGCTATACAAGAAATGCCAGCGCCAAAAACAGAGAAAGAGGTTCGTGGCTTTTTGGGGAGATTGAACTACATTGCTCGGTTCATATCTCATCTCACAGCCATGTGTGAACCAATGTTTAAATTGTTGAAAAAAGATCAAGCGATTGTCTGGGATGAAAATTGTCAAAAGGCGTTTGAAAAAATAAAAGAATACTTGCAGGAACCTTCGATATTGATACCCCCAGTAGCCGGAAGGCCACTGATCATGTACTTGACGGTTCTTGAGAACAGCATGGGTTGTGTTCTCGGTCAACATGACGACACTGGACGAAAAGAGCATGCAGTCTATTATTTGAGTTAAAAAGTTCACAGATTGTGAGTCTCATTACTCAATGCTCGAAAAGACGTGTTGTGCACTTGCTTGGGCTGCCAAACGTTTAAGACAATACATGCTAAATCATACAACCATACTGATTTCGAAGATGGATCCGATCAAATATGTCTTCGAAAAGAAGGCGCTTTCAGGAAGGATTGCCCGATGGCAGATGGTACTGACAGAGTACGACATTCAGTATGTTTCACAAAAGGCTATCAAAGGTAGCGTTCTGTCAGAGTACCTTTCCGAGCAGCCAATCGATGATTACCAGCCAATGAAGTTTGATTTTCCAGACGAGGATATTATGTACCTAAAGATGAAAGACTACGAGGATTTGTTGCATGATGAAGGTCCTGAGCGGGGTTCCCAATGGCAATTAATATTTGATGGTGATGTTAATTCATACGGAAGTGGAATTGGGGCAATCATTACTACTCCCAATGGGTCTCACATCCCGTTCACTGCCAGATTGACATTTCTAGTTACCAATAATGAGGCTGAATATGAAGCGTGTATCATGGGTCTCGAGGAGGCTATTGATTTGAGAATTAAAAATATTGATGTGTATGGAGACTCTGTGCTAATCGTGAACCAGATCAAGGGAGAATGGGAAACTCGTCAGCCTAATCTGATACCTTACATGAATTATGCAAGGAGGTTGTTGCCTTTCTTTGACAAGGTAGAATTTCACCATGTGCCGCGGGCAGAAAATCAGATGGCAGACGCTCTTGCAACGTTGTCTTCGACGTACAAACTTAACTTCTGGAATGAGGCTCCCAGAATAGTTATCTCTCGCCTTGATAGGCCCGCTTTCATATTCGTTATTGAGGAAGCTTCCGATGGCAAGTCGTGGTATTTTGATATCCAGAATTTCCTAAAGAACCAAGAGTATCCGACTGGGGCATCCAGCCGCGATAAGAAGACTCTTAGAAGATTGGCTGGAAACTTCTACTTGAAACCAGATGGTGTTTTGTACAGGATAAACCACGATTTGGTGCTATTGCGATGTGTGGATGAGAAAAAAGCTAATCTGCTTATGGAAGAGGTCCACAAAGGTACTTTCGGAACGCATGTCGGCGGACATGCTATGTCTCGAAAGTTATTACGAGCAGGGTATTATTGGATGACGATGGAAATAGATTGTTTCAAGTTTGCGAAGAAATGCCATAAATGCCAGATTTATGCAGACAAGATTCATGTGCCGCCAAGCCCTTTGAACGTTATGGCGTCCCCGTGGCCTTTCTCCATGTGGGGCATTGATATGATTGGTAAGATTGAGCCCACAGCCTCCAACGGACACCGGTTCATCTTGGTAGCTATCGATTACTTCACCAAATGGGTCGAAGCAGCATCATACGCTAATGTTACCAAACAAGTAGTAGCCCGGTTTATCAAAAAGGACATCATCTGGAGATACGGAATTCCCGAAAGAATCATTACTGACAATGGTTCGAACTTGAATAATAAGATGACGAAGGAATTGTGCCAGGATTTCAAGATTGAGCATCATAACTCATCTCCCTATCGGCCCAAAATGAATGGCGCTGTGGAAGCGACCAACAAAAACATCAAGAAGATAGTTCAAAAGATGGTTGTAACGTACAAAGATTGGCACGAGATGTTTCCCTTTGCTTTACACGGTTATCGTACGATGGTACGCACATCAACCGGGGCAACTTCTTTCTCACTAGTATATGGTATGGAAGTTGTCCTACCATTGGAGGTTGAGATTCCTTCTTTGAGAGTTTTGCTTGATGTCAAACTGGATGAGGCAGAGTGGATAAAGAATAGACTGAATCAGCTCATCTTTATGGATGAGAAGAGACTTGCATCTATCGCATATGGTCGGTTATATCAGAGTCGGATGAAGAAAGCTTTTGACAAGAATGTGCGCCCTCGAAGCTTTTAAACGGGTGATCTTGTGCTGAAGAAGATTCTCCCACCACAATCAAATCACAGGGGCAAATGGACTCCTAACTATGAAGGTCCATATGTCGTTCGAAAGGTCTTCTCTGGAGGAGCCTTACTATTATCCATCATGGATGGTGAGGATTTTACATCCCCTGTGAACTCGGACGCAGTTAAAAAATACTTTGCTTAAAGAGACCCGCTGCACAGAAAAAAGAAAGTCCAGGAAAAAATGGGGCATCCCGGCGAACCAAGAAAAAAAAGAGAAAAATGTTCGGGCAAAAATTAGGGATAAAAATTGAAAAGATGTACACCCGCGAAGTCGAAAACCTGAAAAAGGCGACTTTGGCAAAAAAGGGTATCCCGGTGAATTAAAAACCTGAAAGGGCGATTCAAGCAAAAGTTAGGGATTGAAAAAGCAAATGACTGCGATCCGAGTTTGATACTACATCGCTCAGTGGTTTGGGAGTACCTGAGGGTCGATTATCCAAGACAATCTCTTCCAAAGACGGAGCGTCGGGAAAGTGTCAAAGTTAGGCGAGTCATAGGAGGATCAGCTCATGGTGTTTGTCTGTACCACGTTGCCAACATGTATACATATTCTTTTTGTACCTCTGTACATATCTGTATTTGCTTTGGCGTAACTTCCTCTTTTCAGGAGTTGCATCCACTGTAAAAACTTTGCTTATTTACAGGCCGTTATCAATAAACATATTATTCAGTACTTGATGTTTGTTTCTTGTTTTAACTTTTACTGTTTTGTTTGTGAAAAACGCCAGTGTTTTGGTAAACTTGCACTTGCATAAACCTGCAGGCCTTGGCCAATAATTGTTAAAACTTCGAATTAACTGAACAATTGTCACGGATAATGACCAAGATAGTTCCTTTTATGTAGGATGTCTTATTTCGTTCATATTTTGCAGGGCCGTTACCTTTGAAGCAAACCGCCAAGGGATCGTGTTTCCCTATCCGGAGTTCCTTAACGTAGGAGCAGGCTCTATGTAAAACTTATTCCTACCCAGCAGACGGAATTCACATTTTTATCCCCGGAAGAGTTAGATGCAGGCTAGTAGGCAGTCATGCAGGTATGTGCATTCCCAGTAGTTGGTCATGTGCATATTTAATCCCCAGTGAAGTCCTTACAGGGTACAACCAGGTTGTAGGTGGTTTGAAAGGATCTTCCCCACGCAGGATTGTTCTTTCTGTTCTCCAGCAGGTTGTCTTTCCTCCAATAGGTTGTTCATCCTCTGCAGAGTTCGTATCCCCGGATATTTTGGGCTATCCCCAGCAGGATTGTTTCTTCCCCCAGCGGAAGTTTGGTTTCGCTCCTTCAGCATTTATTTTGCTGGAGCGCCTCTTTGCATTTGCATCGTGCATGGCATCTACCAAAACGCGTAGCATTTCCACTCCGTATGGAGCATTACGCCATTTTTCAAACACATGCATGTTGAAACATAAGCCAGGTTAGTTACCTCTTTGTTTTCAGGTTTTATTCCCTGCAGGTGATTGGAATTCTTGTTTAGGATGGCTTTCGGATATTCAAATTCTTGGCATGATATATGTGATGATAATGTTCGTCCTATCATGTGTGCCCTCATCAGAGTTGCTTGATTGGGTTTCTCTTCTTCCCCAGTGGAGTTTTCCTCGGATTGCTGTTGTGTCAGCATTAAAAGATTTCATGGATTAGACCTTTGAAGTCGTTACCTGTTGTCGTTTTACATAGGTGTCTGGCAGTTGACGTTAGAACTTCCCCGCAGAGTTGCTTGTTCAAGTCTTCGGATGCCCGATCCGCGCTTTTATTTAGTGTGTTGCCCGTTTCTTCGGAAATGGAAGATCAAGGATAGTATATTGATGACACGCTTTACGTAGTGCTTGCTCGTTTCTTCGGAAATGGAAGATCAAGGATAATATATTGATGACGCGCTTTACATAGTGCTTGCTCGTTTCTTCGGAAATGGAAGATCAAGGATAGTATATTGATGACGCGCTTTACGTAGTGCTTGCTCGTTTCTTCGGAAATGGAAGGTCAATACCCTTATATTGACGGTCCGCGCTTTTATTTAGTGCGTTGCTCGTTTCTTCGGAGATGGAAGGTCAAGGATAATATTTTGATATGGTCCTATGGCTCGATGCCTGCTTATTGTAGCGTATATTTGAAGATTGATTGTTGTTGATCCAGTGTGTGGATTCAATGCCTGTGGTGTCACACAGGTGGTTGGTGTTGAAATCAGGTTTTGTATCAGATGATTGATCAGTTTGTTGCCGTGACAACCGGATTCAATTTTCTGGATATTTTTCCCCCAAGTAGTTTTCGCAGATTATTTCTTTGGTTAGCAAATTTTCGGGTTCTTTGGTATTCAACCGTCTTTTACCTTGATTTTCTGAAAGCCGTTCGCTTTTCATCCAGTCAGGACTAAGTCGCTTGAATAGGGGCAGTTGTTGTACCCCAAAATTTGCCTACCCTTTTTCTTACTTGGTTTATGTTTCATTGCATTAGCATATGATTGTTCTAGCATTCACATTGCATAGTCATGTTGCATTTTACAGGGGATCAGGAAAGGTGTGCTTAGCCAATTGAGTTTATCAAAGGTTCAAGGCCTAATCAAGAGATTATATTCCAGTCATCAAGTGGTTATCATCATCAGAAGCAAGTCAAAGTCCTTGAATAAAGGCAAGCAAGTGAATGTGGTTCATCTCCTGTCTGGGAGCCTATCTGAGGATCATATGAGGATTATAATCCCATGGTTAAGGGTGGAGATTGTCATTGAATCTCATCTGAGGCCTTGAGGGTCATGGTGGAGTTCAGTCAAGTGTTCATGGCAAGTGTGGAAAGTCACAGTTGAAGGTGTTGCAATTAGGGTTTTCATTTGGTCAACTTGAGTAACTGTGCTATTAAAGGAGATGAAGACTCAATTTTAAGTCTTTGTAGTCATGGGATGTTGTGTTGAGATACATGAGGTGTTATTCCAAGATCAATTCAAGAGGAATCCAAAGTGTGAGGAGTTGCTAAACTAGGGTTCTCAGGGTAAAATCCCCTATTTAGTGCCTGGCTTCAAGACCACTTATCTCAAGATACAACTTTCATCTAAACTTTTTACCAACATGGAACTTGTAGAGCATGTACTTAGATTTAATTTGAGTACTAGAAGTCCTTGATTGGATTTATAGAACTCAAGTTATGATCCAGACAAGTTACAGGTCATCAGATGAATGTGAATTTTATCTGTGAAAGTCCACCAACCTCCAAGGCACTTTTGAACTAGAAAGATGTTTCTCCTCAACTTTTGGCTAACATGAAAGTTATAGGTCTTGGTCTTATATTTCCAAAATGTACTAGAATTATTTCATATGATTTGTAGAACTCAAGTTATGAGGTTTACAAGTCAGGGGTATTTTGGGAAACTTTGATTATAGGTCATTTTGGATTATGGGTCATTTCATTATCTTGTGAACCTCAAATGAAGTTTTGTCCAACATGAAACTTGCTCAAAATGGGATTTTAAGTTTAACCAAGTATCAAGGATACTTTGATTTGGCTTAGAATAAGAGTTGATTGAAGGAAATTTGACAAAGAGGATTATTAAAGGCATAAAAAGGAAAAATTCAAAATAATTCACAAGTGTTCAAAAATTGACAAGATGGTGCATATTTTGATTATAAATAACATTTTGAACACAATGACATTGCTAGAATTTCAATTTGAAACATAACTCATGGCATTCTTCTTTGTTACTTCATGAGAAAGTCACACATCAAAGATCAACCATTGATCAAGATTAAGGGTGCAATCTGATCCATTCATTCTCACCAAGGCATAATCAATGTATTTGAAGTTTCTTGAAGGCAGAAACTAGAGATTCTCGTGGCTGCCATGTTCACATTTTGAAGGAAAAGTTGAATTTTGGATCACTTGAATTGGGCCTCCTATGGGCCTGAGAATTGTCCAAACAGATCATATATAAGTCCCAGGTCCATTTCAGATCATTTTTTGGTGGCATTTGGTGAAGAAAACGGTTACAACTGTTAGAATTTGAAGCTTCCAAAACCAGAAATCGTATTTGTAATTCAGGCCGTTTCAAGAGGAGTTGTGGATTACAATAGCTCTAGCAAGCTTCAGTGAAGAATTCTGCAGAGTTTTGCATCAAGATTCACACTCCAACGCATCCAATTGCAAGCTTCTGTCCAGGTTTGCTCTCTTCAAAATTCCTCTCATTTTATGCTGTTTTAGGATGAATTGAGCATGTGGTTAGGATGTAGAAAGAACATAGATCGTTTTAAGATCATAATCTTGAAGTTTAGAGTTGATTTAGGAATTGGTGAATTTTCTGTTGGCCTTCGAAACTAGAGATTCATGGACAATTAGTACAAATGGAGATTAGATTCATGATTAGGGTGAAAATCCGAGCAGAACGGTACCGGTTTCCTTGAGTTTGGCTAGGTTTTGATGTGTATCACTGTAGAGCCTCGCCGGAGAAGACAACCGGAGGTCTTCTCCAGCCACCGCCCTTTCCCTCTCTTTCTATCCAGGTTCAAAGGTAGGAGACGAACACGAGCCGTTAGATTGGGTTGAATTGATTGACTAGGTAATGAGATCCCACGCACGAGATTCATCCTGAGAGTCTTTGACCTTGACTGGCTTAGGTGGCACATTCTGGTGCCTAGGATTAGAATACTTTTGCAAGCAACGCGCGTAATTAGACCACACTATGTGCTTCAGTCAACTAAACCACACCAAAACACTGATTAAAACGCAGAGATCCATTTAATAAGGTGGCACGCGCGTGACCATTGGATGCGTAGACTAAGTCTTAGATCCTAGGGCTGTGGTTATTTTCTGCCTTTTAATTTCTTTATTTCATTTTTCATTTTCTTTAATTGTTTTCTTCATCTTTAATTCATTTTAATTAGAATATTCATCAGAAAATTATGGAAAAATATGTGGATGCTCCTTGATTAATTCCTGATTTTTTTATGCTCTTGGATTTCATTTTTGTGCTGTTTGCAATTTAATTTCCATTTTTTCTATTTTCATTAGTTCATTTAATTTGACATTTTGGACTTGTTGCTTGCTGATTTTTGTACCATTGATTGGCATAAAATTAGAAGTTGTTTTTTTGCTGGCTGGGTATAAGCATATTGATGAGATTGTAGGAATTTTGTGGTGATTTTTAGATAACTATAAGATTAGTTTTGAACTAGGTTTTTAGAGCCTTCCCCACTTGAACTTTCACTTGACAAATTTTGGTTTAGAATTTCATTAGTGCCCTTAAACATTGATTTAGGCTCTGGATTTTTTACCCTAGGTTCCCAATACCTTTAGGCTTCCCTTAGAAAATTTTATAGATTTTTAGGAGTTGATTTGCTATTTTAGATAGATTTTACATCTAGGATGTGTTTAGGATGCCTCTAGCATAGTACTTCCCATAGTTGAACTTCAAAAGTGACCCTTAGTTCATGATTAGTTTCCAAACCTTTTCTGATGGTTTAGTAGACATGTTGATGCTTCTGTAGATTGAATCTTAAGGTTTAATCTGGTGCATTAGTTCCCCTTAGAGGGTTGCTTTTAGAGCTTGTAGAATTAAGGTTTTTAGAGCCTTTAGGAGTTTCTTCCTTTTTCATAATTGTGGTTTGCTTTGGTTTGCACTTCATTTCCTATCCAATGATGCAAGGTTCCTTTGTGGGAGCCTAGTCCCTACTTTGAAAGGACTAAAGGCCTACCAAAAAAGGTAAAACCTTTGAGGATACCAATCTTAGATGAGTGGTTGAGTGCCATGATGGATTCCCTTGGTTTCCATCATGCTTCCCCTCATCATGCAATAATCTTTGTGTTGATTCTTATCATCTCTTGATGGAGCAAGTTGAATCTTGAAGGTGAAGTCCTTATTCCCTTTTCTCTTGATGGATAACTTGGACATGAAGACAACTACGGACTGTTGGCCTGCTTTGCTGCTAGAAGACTGCTTTGCTGTCGGGCTGCTGGCTTGCTGTTTTGTTTGTTGTATTCTTGTTGATTGACTGTATTTGTGTTACTGTTTGTCTAGTGTGTTGCATTAGAATAGGCTTTCATGTAGTTGGTTTAGGCCTAAGTGCATTGAAAGGTTGAGCTTGCCTCCTTTTGCTTGTTTGCATTAGAGGTGGAGTCTGTCTCCCTCTGCTTGTCTATTACTGTTTGGCTTTGCTTGTTGACTGAAGGTTGAGTTTGCCTCCCTTGCCTGTGTGTTGTGTTGCTTTTGCTTGTTTGCTATAGAAGTTGAGTTTATCTCCTTCTGCTTGTATTGCTGCATTGCATTCATTTTACTTACAGTTTTATTCTTTCAGATTATTTCTTTTACTGTTGCTTTCCTTTGCCATGCTCCCTTAGGATTTCCGTTCCTTCTCGTTCAAGTTGGAATGTGACAGAACTTTAGGTTCTAACCATGCATGATAACATTAGTTAGTTCCCTCCTAATCTCAATCATAGGATCAACTTTGCATGACAACTTTAGGATTGGATTAGTTCCCCTTTAGTGCGTCCTTTCTATTCTCATCTTCAGACATCTTTAAAACACTTAATAAAGATTAACACGTGTTGTATGCTACGAGCCTTAAGCACTTGAGAAAGGGTTGTTGGAGGGTCTCTCTTCAATAGCTTGGGTGTTTAGCATGGTACCCTTTGGGTGACATGCGACACATTCACTCTTAAGTCCAAGTCTTTAGTGCAACATGAGTTGCAAACAAAACTCAAAACACTTCTTCTTTAAAAGACTTCAAAAACAAATATCAAACTTCTTTTTGTCCTTTGGGACCTTTAATCCTTGGAAACCATTTTCATAAGGAGAGTTTTGTTAACTCTCAGTTCTACCGCAAACGGTAAACGCCTAAGTCTCCAAAGGTCGAGCTGCATACACCAACTGCTAGAACCGTTTGTTAACCCTACTCGGGTAAAACATTTAGAACCAACCTGTGGTCTTGTTAGCCCGAACTATGTTTGCTCTGATCTTTCATGTTGTGTGAAAGTACGTAGGCACGAGATGCGATATCTCGGCGAGCAACCTTCCCCCCTTTTCACCCGTAGTTAGGCGAACTACATTGACTCTGATTTCTCGTTCCAGACGGGAATACGTAGGCATAAAACTGATGTGTTCTGCCGAGTCATTTCTTCTCTTTTCAGACCAGCCTTGATAGGTAGATAGATAAACCAACCCGCAGATAAACACAACAAGCATGGATCCCGTTGAGTACAACAGACATGAGGGGTGCTAATACCTTCCCCTTGTGTAACCGACTCCCGAACCCAGACATGGTTGCGATGACATTGTCTTATACCTTTTCGTCAGGTTTTTCCGATCGTTTCCTTTCCCTTTCTATGGGATAAATAACGAAAGGTGGCGACTCTTCTGTTTTGCTGGCACCTTATTTTCGCGGTAGCGACAGCGGATGTCGAGCCTGTTTTTATTTAACAGATGCCTGATTGTGAAATCAGATGTTTTACCGACTGCGTGTCGAGCTGACTTAGTGTCGTTGCCCGCTTTTTTTAGCAGATGTTTTTACCGGCGGATGTCGAGCCTGTTTTTATTTAACAGATGCTTGATTGTGAAATCAGAGGTTTTACCGACTGCGTGTCGAGCCGATTTAGTGTTGTTGCCTGCTTTGTTTATCAGATGTATTTACCCGAGGATGCCGAGCCTGTTTGTACAACAGATGCCTGCGTGTTAGCAGATGTTTTACCGGCGGGTCCTAAGCCTGTGTGTTAGCAGATGTTGCTACAACTGCATGTCGATGATTTTTAATTGGCAGTGAGTTAGCTCACTTTCCTACAACTATCAGATACAGTTTCTCCAGTGATTTTATCTCCACTCCGGTGGACCATTCTACAATTTGCTATTTTGCGGTTGGCAAATTTCTGGGTTCTTTTGTATTCAACCATCTTTTATATTGAATGTTTGAAAGTTGTTCGCTTTTTATTCCTTCAGGTCTAAGTCGTTTGAATAGGGGCAAATGTTGTACCCCAAAATTTGGCCAACCTTTTCTTTCTAACTTGGCTTATGTTTCATTTCACTTTAGCATTTGCATTTGCATAGCTTTGGTTCTAATCAGGGGATCAAGAAGTTTTGTGTTTGTCATTCAAAAGAAGAGCTTCTTTGTTCAATATCAAGCAAGGGTATCATTTGCAAGCCACAAGAGTTCATTGCCTTCAGATTGGGTTTCAAAGCTCCTTGAGGAGAAAAGTTTGTGTATGGGTGTCACCTCTTATCTTGAGGATCATCAGAGGGTAATGAGGTTACCTATTTGGATAAACATGGTTCAATAGCTCAATGTGTATCTTGAGAGGTCTTTATGGAGCTTGTGTGGTCAAACAATTCATCTGCAAGAGCCACAGTCAAAGGATAGGATGTTAGGGTTCCATTTGGTCAACCCAAAGTCAATTGTGGAGTTAAGAGGGTTCAAGACTTGGTTTTAGGTCTTACAAGCCATGGGAAGTCATCTTGAAGCATCTAGTATGTCATGTTGAGATCAAATCAAGGATATTCAAGAGTTCAAGGAATTACTAAATTAGGGTTTCATTTGATTTCATTGTAAAATCCCCTTCTTTGGTGCCTAACTTCAAGGACAATTTTCACTATGATGCAAGTTCAATCTCATTTTCCAACAAACATGAGACTTGTTCATCATCTTTCAAGATTTATTTTGAGTAAAAGAATTCATCCATTGATTTTGTACATCTCAAGTTATGGTGTCAACAAGTTGGTGTCATCAGATGAAGAGATTTTTGAGATACTCAAAGTCAACACACTTCCAAGGCATTTTTCCCATGGAATCAAGCTTCTCCTCACTTTCAAGTGAACATGAAAGTTATTCCTTATGATCTTAGATTTCCAAAAAGTCTCAGAAGTCCTCATTCTCATGTGTACATCTCAAGTTATGGTCTTCACAAGGAAAAGGTGTTTTGGGAAACTTCATTATAGGTCATTTTCTTCAATGACCAATTCCATGAACTTCAAGGCCTCAAATGCAATTTTGTGCCACATGAAATTTGTGTCACATTGCCTTAGCTTCATCATGAATTTTATTTCCATGGCATTTGATGGATTGTGTGATCTTTTGAGCCATTTTGAAAGTGAAAACTTGATTTTTGGATATGATTTAGATGTCTTCCATTACAAGTCATAAAAGGAGTTTATCTTTGAAATTTTGGCATCATTATCATCAAGTATTGATCTTGCCTATGTTTACCTATTTTGGACCAACAAGAATCACATTTCATACCACTTTTTCAAATTTTAATACCTTAAAAAGTCATGAATCAAAGCTTGGTACAAAGGCATTTTCAATTCACCAAACTTCCCTATTCATTTCTACACACCACATATATCCAATTCTTGCTGACCAAAGGAATGGACAATACTCCATAACTCGTGTGTGTTTAAAATGATTTTTTTTAGCCAAAATTGGAAACCAAGTGAATAAGCCAACATGGCACTGCATGGTTGTCACAAACCCACCATATATAAGCTCAGAAACTTGCCCTAATCATCAGAGTGAGGTTGGCTGCGTGAGAAAGAGAGGGTTCACTCCAAAATTCCACAAATTTTCTCATCTTCGAATCTCATATTTCACTGGGTTTTGCTTCAAGTTTTGGTTGAAATCATCATTAGTGAAGATCAAGGAAGGGTTTAGAAGCTTGGAACTGAAGCTTGCAAGCATTTTGAAGGGTCAACGAAACCACTCTGTTTGGTAACTTTCTCACCTTAGAACTCTCATGCTAGGCACATTTTTAGGTCCATTCTGGGTGCATCTGAAGCCCTACACTTTGTAGGCCATGTTTGAATCAATTGTTTGCTTATTTGTTGCATTTTCAGTTTGAACTCTCAAAAATTCGTGGCTTGTTTTAACCCTTTTCCAAGGACTTTTTTGCAAAATGAACACCATTTTTGAATTCCTCATGAGATTTCCTTGAGTATTGGGTTGACATTTTTATGGCCGTTTTCATCCATCTCCGGTGACCCCTTCCCGGAGAAGACGACCGGAGCCATAGCTCTGGCGTCTGGTTCATTTTCAGGTTGAGCTGAGTTGGCAAAGGTTGGACTTGTTGACTGGTTTTGTGTCATGCGTGTATTGGCTTGACCTTGCCAAGGTGGTGCGTTGAATCTGACTGGATAAATGAAACGTTGCATTTCATTTAGTCAGGTGTTCGTTTGGGTTTTGGGCCTAGCTAACTTGCTTTTGGCACCCCCAATTCTAAGCCCATGCGCACAATTACACTGGTTTTAGTACATTTTGACTTTACTGGTCACACCCTCTTTCACTATTGCTTTCTATTTTATTTCTTTTATTGGTTATTTCCATTTTAATTGTTTTAAATTAGTTTTACTCATCACAAAAATTCCAAAAAAATGTTTTCTGTCATTTCAATGTGTTATTTAATTTTTCAAGATTTTTATTTTATTTTCCATTTAATTTTAATATTTTTTATGGAATTTAAGATTTTATGTGTTTCTTGGTTTGTACCCTAATTTGATCATGACCATTGACCTTCATTCAAATACCCCCTAGGACCAAACTTTCTCTCCCACTTAGGTTATGGATTGAGGAAGTTTTGAGGGCTAGTTTGAGGTATTTATGATCATTGTTCATTGGTTTTTCATTGATTTTTTGTTGACCCTCGACACACACTCGATAATGTGGAATACCATGCCTTCTTGGACCTAGTTGGTGGTGCTTTGAGTTGAATTTGATCATGAGGTTTTGCATTTTGTTTGCCACTTGATTCATCTTGACTTGAATATTTTAGGTTTATCTTCTATTTTTGGTGAATTTTACAAATTCGAGTCATTTTAAAGGAGGTTTATACATGTTAGTCTTGACCTAATCTTAGGGATATGATCATGAGTGATCCCTTGAGCACCTCTTAAGCCTTGTTAACTCATGTTAACATGCTTGAGGTACTGCCTTGCTTGTTTAGAGGTCATTTGTGTGTGTAACTTGTGCCATAAGTTACCTTTTGATCATACCTTTCCACTTGTTTGAAGTGTGAGTTTGTGCTTGAACTTCGGTTCTTCACTTGAACATGATCCTTCTTATGATTGCCTTTTGTTTTGGGCTTGAATTTGGATCATTCCATTTATGATTTACTTCTGCCCTATTTGGTTTGATACTTGTTCATGATGATTTGGTGTTAATGTTTACACTTTGAGTTTGTCATGAACACTGGTGATCCTTTTGCACTAATTTGTTACATTGTTTTACTTGATCTTTAAGAAATTGTTTGGTTGAGATGTGTATGTTGTGGTGGTTGTCCCACATTCTTTCCTCCCTCCTTTCTTTGCTTGTGCTTCTTAGGATAACACCTTTCTCTCTTGATGATTTATGGTAGATGGTTGTAAGAGTTTACTTCTCCCATTTCATCTCATCCTTCTTGACTTGTTTAGGTCATCTCTTGTGTTTGAGTCTCCTTTGTCTTTGAGCCTTGTTGCATCATTTCCTACTTGCATTTGTGTTTGCATCTCTTTGCATTGACTTGTTTAAGTCTTTCATCTCTTATCATCTGTGATTGAATTGCCATGTGTTTATTTGTGCTCTTTTTCCATGATCCCTTAGGATTCCTAGTCCCTCTGTTTAAGATGGGAATAGGAAAGACATTAGGCTTTCAATTCTTTGCATGATAACATTAGGTAGTTCCCTTTTCAATCCCAACTTCAGGATCACTTTGCATGATAACATTATGGTTGATTAGTTCCCTTTAGAGTCTTGTGTCTTCTCTTCTCATCTCATAACTTCTTAAGACACTTAATAAAGGTTAATAGTTGTTGTACGTTACGAGCCTTAAGTACATGAGAAATGATAGGTAGAGAGCCTCCTCTCACATTGTCTAGAGTGTTTAACGTATCCCCTTTGAGCGATATGTGACGTGTTCGCTCTCAAGTCATAGTCTTTAGTGCAACATGAGTTACAAACTAACTCAATTCAATTCTTCTCATAAAAAACACAAAAAACAAAGTTCAAACCTTTTCATCTCTCGGGATTGTGTTTCAAACCTAATTTTCAGAAAGAGTGTGTTAAGTTTTTGTTCTACCGCAAACAAGCATTGTCCCTAACTGCTAGAACGGATACTTAATCCTACTCATTAAAACACTTGAACCAACCAATGGTCGTGTCAGCCCGAACTATGTTTGCTCTGATTTCTCATACCAAATGAGGATACATAGGCACAAGACGGCGATGTCTTGGCGTGCAACCTTCCCCGCATCACCCGTGGTTTTCTGAACTACATTGACTCTGACTTTCCCATTGCATGAGGGAATACGTAGGCATAAGGCGGTGATGTCCTATCGAGTTTGTTCTTTCTTTTCACTCCCGTTTAGCAGTAGCTTTTAAATAGTTTCACCCATAGATTAGACAACAAGCGTGGATCCCGTTGAGTACAACAGACGTGAGGGGTGCTCATACCTCCCCCTTGTGTAACCGACTCCCAAACCCAAGATTTGGTTGCAATGACCTTGTCTTTCCCTTTCTCTTAGGTTTTCTTCGATCATTTCTTTTCCCTCTCTTTGGGATAAATAACGTTCGGTGGCGACTCTTTTTCTAGTTTGCCGACTTCCCTTTTTTCGCAGTGTTGCGACACTATGCAACTGGACTACTGAAGAAATCATTCATGTTACTACTGCAGAGTAATGTTTATTGTTTTGATTATATTCAGACCTACATTCTGCCCAAGGCGTAGTGACTCAATTTGTGGGGCCTTCTTATTATTTTCACTTTATCATAAATAAAGGACATTTTTCGCATTCAAATATTGTGATCCCTATTTTTCCTTTTCTTGTTTTTTGCATTATATTAAACAGAAAAATGGCAATGTGTTTTGTTTGTTGCATCACGTGATAAACATAAACATCATAATGCAGGACTATTCTATCAGATACCATTGATTCAAATTCAGCTATGGCTTCGTATGACTTTGATAATCCCATTTATCAAGCCGAAGAAGAGACTGATAAAGACTGTGAACTACCCGATGAGGAAGATTTCTACACAAGACAAAGGCAAAGGTCCAGCCTCCGCATCTTCCGAAACTCCACTTGTTCTTCAACATTTGGATAATGATCAACGGGACAAATTCATTAAGTATTTCTAAAAGAAGGTTGTGCAGACCCCCAAGTACGGTATCCTTTCATCCTTTCCAAAAGAATGCTTCTCCTTCCAAGAAACCCCGATTGTATGTGAGTTGGAACCAGTAATTTCCTCATCCGGGCCATATTATCCGGATTTGGCAAGACTATTCTACTGCAACCTACATAAAGAAGAAGGAAAGCTAGTGACATACGTTCAAGGAAAAAGGATCCCACTCTTCTCAAAGACACTTGGTAGGATTCTCAACATTCCAGTACCTGCTGCAAGATCTCCGGAAGAACACGAAGAAGTCTGGAACGCTTACGACAAAAAGAAGTTCTATTGGAGCCTCAGCAGAATGTCTGAAGCCGAATACCATGCAAAAAGAGTCTGATCCTTAGGCGGCTTGGAACCATCTCGCAACTCATGGTCGGCAGGTATATTCAACATTGATGACCGCTTATTTCATTACTTCATGGCTTACATGATGTTTCCCAGGGGTGGAAATCATTGCCTCGTAACTAATCTAGAAATGCAGATGCTATATACTGTTAAGAATAATATTCAGATAAATTAGGCAAATATGATCCTAACTCATATGCGCAGAATAAATGAAAAATCCAAGTTTCTTCCATATGCTTGGTTCATTACGAAGATCCAAGAACATTATCAAGTAGATTTTGAAGGATTTGATAAGTATCTCATGGATTCCAACATCAACAAGATTTCAATCAAGAATGTGGATTCTCGGATGGGTGTCAAATACAACCCAGATACCAAGACAATCATTTACCTTGGCGAAGGTGTGGCTAATATTGATGAACAAGAGGATGGAGATGATGAAGATGTTCCTGTTCCGTCCGGAAATGGTCCAAGCAATCAACAATTAATGGACTACATGACTCAACAATTTGGGAATCTAAACAATTCCATCAATGCTCAATACACTGCTATTCAAGAGTCAACCAATGCTCGGATCAACAACTTTCAAGAGAACGTGAACCAACAATTCTCCTACCTGTACTCTCACCTCTACATCCCGCCGTACGATCCTTCAAACCTGGCTGTTCCTCCTACTCGTCCATCACCTTTCCAGACAACTTTTTCCAACCAACCAAGCTTTGACCCAAACATGGATCTATCTTAGAAATGATTGTTTTTCTGTTTTTATTGTTGTTATTTATTTCTGTTATTTTTTTTTAATTTTGAACTTTCCAGCTTTATTGTACTTTTTTAAATTTGACTTATGATCAAGCTTATCCGTTATTTTCATATATTATTGCCTTAATCCATCTTTCCCTTCTTTTTGATAATGTCAAAAGGGGGAGAAGGATGTTACTTTTTTCTTGTTTATTTATCTTTCCTTAAAGGTACAATTTTTCAAAATCCGAACCTCAAAACAAATTCAGAAACTCTCAACTCGTCATACATTGAGGGGGAGAAAACTGTACCGGAAAGAAAACATCACAACAAAAGAAGAATTCTTTGTCATCATCAAAAAATGGGAGAATGTGAAATCAAGATCCTCAGAGATCAACATTTGTTTTGATGAAGACAAATCACTCAAGAAGGCAAAGATGATCAACCATCAAGCATCAGGACAAAGATACAACTTTGAAGATGTTCTCATATGAAGGTATAATGAGAATATCCATTACGCATTTAAGCCTTAATTGCTCAAAACTTTTAAAACATTTTTCATGACTTGTTGCACTCTCACAAGCTTTTGAAAATAAAATTTTTCTAAGTTTTTCAAAGTGCAATCGATTGCACTCTTAGAGCAATCGATTGCATGAACAAATTTTTAACTATTTTTTTATTCTATTTTGAAGAGCAATCGATTTCTACCTTAGTGCAATCGATTGCATGCTTAAAAAATTCTCAATTTTCACTTCTGTTTTGAAGTGCAATCGATTGCTGCCTTGGTGCAATCGATTGCTCACTGAATGTTTTTGAAAATTCCCTCTGAAAAATTGCATCTCTTCATTCAAATATCTGTTAAATGTTTCCTTTGAAACATAACAACTATTCATCAAATTTTCTGAAGATTTTCATGATTTCATCTAGTAATATTTATGTAATATAAATACCTAGCTTTTCAAATTCAAAAACAACTAACTTTTACATCAATTCTTTACAATCTCTTTCAATCAAAATTCTTGAACTTTTTTCTTTAAACAATTTTCACAAAGAATTTTCTGCATCAAATTTCATATCTTTTGAAAAGAAAATTCTTGAGCAATAAGTCTTAGATACTTGTGGAAATTCCATTGAAAGAGAATATTTAATCTCAGCATTGATTATCAAATATACATTGTTACAAATCTTAAAAACTCAGAATTGTATTTTAGTTTCCCCTTGCTGTTCAGGATTGTTGAAAGCAAGTGTGTGCATTAGAGAGGATTGTTCTCATTGCACTTAGTGTTTAGATCTTAAAGGTGTTTTAAGAACCTTTGATCTCCTATAGGTTAGAACAAATTGTACATTGATCCTAACTATAGTGAAATCTCTTTCGTGTTGAAAGGGGAGTGGACTACCCTCAGGGTGTGAGGGGAACCACTATAACTCTCTGTGTCTCTTTTACTTTCTGCCTTTACAAGCTTTCAAATCATCACTTCATTAAAAAGAAAGTAACATAGCCCTCTTAAAACTAGAAAATTTCAAAGAACCTAATTCACCCCCTCTTAGGCGCATTACTACTCACAATTGGCATCAGAGCAGGTTTGGGTAACCTGTTCCTATTTGATCCAGTATGGCTTCCGCAAATAACAAAGGTGTATTCAAAGACGGTGGTAGCAGTAACAAGCCTCCATTGTTTTGTGGTGAATATTTTGATTCTGGAAAATCCATATGAAGGCTCACTTAGAAGCACAAGAAGACGAAATCTAGGATGCTGTTCAAAATGGTCCTTTCACTCCTACAATGGTCGTTAACAATGTAGGATCAGCAAAGCCCAAAGCCTCATGGGATGACGATGATAAGAAAAGGGTTCTCTATGACAAGAAGGCAATCAATCTTCTACAAAGTGCATTGAGCATGGACGAATTCTTTCGTATCTCAACATGTACAACAGCAAAGGAAATCTGGGATACTTTAGTGGAAACACATGAAGGAACCATCGAAGTTAAAAGATCAAGGTTGAACACGTTGAGTCAGGAATACGAGATGTTCAGAATGCAGCCAGGAGAATCAATTCTTGACTTGCAGAAGAGATTCGTGCACTTGACAAATCATCTTATAGCACTCGGTAAGACACTAACTAACGATGAATTAAATCTTAAAGTGCTTAGATCCTTGTCCAGAGAATGGCAACCCAAGGTGACAACAATTTCTGAAAAGAAGAGCCTAGCCACGATGACATCCGCCACTTTGTTCGGCAAACTTCAAGAATATGAAACAGAACTCGGGCGATTGGAGAAACATGAGAATCAAGAGAAGAAATCTAAAAACATCGCGTTAAAGGCTGATTCCAAAGAAGTAGAGAAAGCAGACGATCCAGTTGAAGATGAAAACTTCATGCTTCTTATAAAGAGGTTAGGGAAATATTTCGGCTCTAAAAATAATATTGAAAATTATGACTACATGAAAAGGAAGAAGTTTTCAAAAAGCAAAGAGAAAGAGGTGTCAACATCCACACAAGATGTCAAATGCTATGAATGTGGAAAAATAGGACACATCAAACCAAACTGTTCTAAACTCTCCAAGAATGAGGTTTCTAAGAGCAAAAAGGGATTCAAGAAAAATAAAGCATATGTGGCATGGGAAGACAACGAGATAAGTTCCTCATCAGAATCAGATAGTGATCAAAGTGCAAATCTGGCACTAATGGCCTCACACCATTCTGATGATGAAGATGACAAGGTTAGTAATAATTTTCTAATTTATGACGATGATGCTCAAGAGGCCATTGATGAACTTCTGAGTGAATGTAAAATTCTGTACAAAACTACTTCCTCACAGAAAAATCAAATTTCAACTCTAGAAGAAAAAATTGAAACAATGGAAAAGAATTTTAAAAATGAAAAACAGAATTTTGAATGCACAAAGTGTGAGTCACTTTCTTTTCAAATTGTCCAATTGAAAAGAGTTCTTGAAAGATATGAAAAATGACAAATTGGATTAGAGGTTGTTCTTAGCCAACAAAGATTTTCAAATGATAAAACTAGACTCGGTTATTCAAAATTCTCAAAACCAAGTCCCAACAAAACCATCTTTGTTAAAGCTAGTGAACAACCTCCAAAAGAGAAAGTGGTAAAACCTAAAGTGGTTCATCAATATCCCAAGAAGAAGAAGGCTGTTAATAAGAAAAAACCTTATCCTTCTAGATATAAGAGTAATTTTGAGCCCACTTATTTTTATTGTGGTATCAAAGGCCACACACTTAATGCCTGTTATGTGAGAAACTTTAGTATTGCAAAGGGGCATTATGTGTGGGTCAAGAAAGACACTAACTATGAAGGACCCAAAGCAAGTTGGGTACCTAATGGAACTTAATCTTGTTTTGTGGGTATGCTTGAAGACCTCCTCATATCAGTGGTATCTTGATAGTGGGTGTTCAAGGCATATGACGGGTGACATTACCAAATTTTCACATCTAACGCTTAAGGCCAAAGGATTTGTAACCTATGGTGATAACAACAAAGGAAAGATCCTTGGTGTAGGCAGCATTGGTGCACTACCTTTTACAACCATAGAAGATGTCCTTTATGTAGAAGGCCTAAAGCATAACCTACTTAGCATTAGTCAGCTTTGTGACAAAGGTTTCAAAATCAACTTCACTAAAGATGAATGCTTGATAGAAAACGAAGTCACTTCTGAAGTAATGTTAAAAGGTAATAGATTTAACAAAATTTTTTATGATTTCCCTTGATAACTTATCTTTGAAGGTTAAATGTCTTATGGCGAACAACAACTAATCTTGGTTATGGCACAAAAGATTTGCTCACATTCATATGGAGCATTTGAACAAATTGATCAAACATGACTTAGTTGTTGGTCTGCCAAAGATCAAATTCATCAAAGATAGATTGTGTGGCGCATGCCAAAAGGGAAAACAGACTAAATAAACTTTCACATCCAAGAATGTGGTGTCCACAACCAGGCCACTGCAGTTGTTATACATGGATCTCTTCGAACCTTCAAGAACGAAATTTTTTGGAGGTAATGTTTATGCATTAGTAATTGTTGATGACTTATCTAGATATACATGAACGTTCTTCTTAGTGCAGAAAAGTGAAGCTTTTAAAGCATTCAAGAAATACGCAAAACAGACTCAAAACGAGAAGTCACTTTCAATTGTCTCCATTAGAAGTTACCACGGTGGAGAATTCCAGAACGCTCTATTTGAAGAATTCTGCGAGGAAAATGGAATCTCTCACAATTTCTCTGCACCAAGAACTCCACAACAAAATGTCGTAGAAAGAAAGAATCGGTCATTGGTAGAACTTGCAAGAACAATGCTTAGTGATTCAAACCTTCCTAAATATTTTTGGGCAGATGCAATAAGTACAACATGTTTTGTAAGTAATCATGTGAACACCAGACCAATTCTCAAGAAAACCCCTTATGAACTGTTCAAAGGAAGAAAACCAAACATATCCTTCTTCCATATATTCGGGTGTAAATGCTTTGTCTTAAACAATGACAAAGAAAATCTCGGTAAGTTTGACGAGAAATCTGACGAAGGTATTTTTCTCGGTTATTCTCTCTCAAGTAAGGCTTTCAGAATTTTCAACAAAAGAACTTTAACTTTTGAAGAATCTAACCCCTCTAAGGAGGATGATATTATTGTTAATGATGATGATGATGTAGTAGAAACCTCTAAAAAAAACTCCCTCAAAGATATTGCAAGTAATCAACCAAATCAGCAGCAAGAGGATTCACAACAAAATAAAGTACACAATGATCTACCGAAGGAATGGAGAACTCATAGAGATCACCCGATCGATAAAGTCTTTGGTGATATCATTCAAGGTGTTTCAACAAGATTAAATCTCAAGGATGCTTGTCTTAACATGGCATTTTTTTCGCAAATTAAACCGGCCAAAATCGATGAAGCCTTAGGCGATGATCAATGGATAATAGCTATGCAAGAAGAACTGAACCAGTTTGAAAGAAATCAAGTTTGGAATCTTGTTCCTAGGCCAAACAACAAACATATCATTGGAACAAGATGGGTCTTCAAGAACAAACTCGATGAAAATGGTATTGTAGTTCGAAACAAAGCATGATTGGTCACCCAAGGATACAACCAAGAAGAAGGAATCGACTTTGAACAAAACTTTCGCTCCAAATGCAAGATTAGAAGCAATTAGATTATTAATGGCTTATGCATGCTCCGTGAATTTTCAGCTTTTCCAAATGGATGTGAAGAGCGCTTTCTTGAATGGATTCATAAATAAAGAAGTGTATTTCAAGCAACCCCCTGGTTTTGAAGATTACAAATATCCATCTCATGTCTTCAAACTAAAGAAAGCTCTCTATGGATTGAAACAAGCACCAAGAGCATGGTACGATCGACTCAGCAATTTCTTATGTGACAAAGGCTTTGTAAAGGGAAAGGTAGACAAAACTTTGTTCATAAAGAAAATAAAAGAAGATACTCTCTTGGTATAAGTGTACATTGACGATATAATCTTCGGTTCAACCAACACCAAGCTATGCGAAGAATTCTCATCTATGATGCAAGGAGAATTCGAAATGTCTATGATGGGAAAAATGAACTACTTTCTTGGACTGCAGATTAAGCAACTTGAGAATGGGATCTTTATCAATCAATCGAAGTATTGCAAAGAATTATTGAAGAAGTTTGATATGGAAAATTGCAAGACTTTATCTACACCTATAAGATCTGGTACATATGTAGATCAAGATGAATCCGGTATATCGGTTGATATCACAAAATATAGAGGTATGATTGGTTCACTACTATACTTGACAGCAAGCCATCCTGAGATTATATTTAACATCGGTCTTTGCGCTTGCTTTCAAGCAAATCCAAAGGAGTCTCACCTGATGGCAGTCAAGCGGATCATGAAGTATCTCAAAGGAACAACAAATGTCGGCTTATGGTATCCTAAAGGTAGTATATGCAATTTAATTGGATATTCTGACACGGATTATGCAGGCTGTAAAACTGATAGAAAGAGCACAAGTGGAACATGTCACATCTTGGGAAATGCACTAGTCTCATGGGCATGCAAGAAACAAGCATGTGTAGCACTTAGTACGACTGAAGCTGAGTACATAGCAGCAGGAAGTTGTTGCGCGCAGATACTTTGGCTCAAGCAATAACTTCGTGACTACAGACTCGACCTGGGCAACATTCCTCTTCGCTGTGACAATACCAGTGCAATCAACATAACGAAAAATCCAGTCATGCACTCAAGGACCAAGCACATTGACATACGACATCACTTTCTACGAGATCATGTACTTCAAGGAGATGTCAAGATAACATTCGTAGATACTCATAATCAGCTTGCCGATATCTTCACAAAACCTTTAGCAAAGGAGTCTTTCTACAAAGTAGGAAGGGAACTTGGAATATTGGATGAGACTGATGTGGAATCATAAAAGAACTTCATCTGCTGTGTTTTCTCAAAATTTCACTGCAAGCAATTGATTGCACCTTTGCAGCAATCGATTGCTCACTGTAAGTTTTGCAATCTTTTTAATTTTTAAAGCAAGCAATCGATTGCACCTTTACAGCAATCGATTGCACTCTGTAACTTTTGCCAAAATTTTTTTCTGTTTGGTGGAGCAATCGATTGCACCAAGACAAGCAATCGATTGCACCTACTGAAAAACTGTTTTTTCTGTTTCTATTTAATAGATCCATGTATCCTTAAACCTTCCAACTACACTCGTTAAAATTTTTGACCTACCTATGATTAGCCATTACTTCTTAGTCCTAGTCTCAATATTTGACCATAAAATCTCATATTCCCAAAATCTTAAATACCTTCAACCACTCATAACCCACATTTAATCCTATTTCTTCTTTCAACCATTATAAATATCATCTCTCATAACCTACTTCTACCATCTCTCTCAATTACCAAAACTCCCCACAAAACTCTCCCATAAACCCTAGCTCTCATTTCTTCATCTTTTTCAATGGCTTCACGAACAAAGAGGAAGATTTCTGCAAAGACAAAGGCAAAGGTCCAGCCTCTGCATCTTCCGAAATTCCACTTGTTCTTCAACATTTGGATAATGATCAACGGGATAAATTCATCAACTATTTCCAAAAGAAGGTTGTGCAAACCCCCAAGTACGGTATCCTTTCATCCTTTCCAAAAGAATGCTTCTCCTTCCAAGAAACCCTGATTGCATGTGGGTTGGAACCAGTAATTTCCTCATCCGGGCCATATTATCCGGATTTGGCAAGACTATTCTACTGCAACCTACATAAAGAAGAAGGCAAGCTAGTGACATACGTTCAAGGAAAAAGGATCCCACTCTTCTCAAAGACACTTGGTAGGATTCTCAACATTCCAGTACCTGCTGCAAGATCTCCGGAAAAACACAAAGAAGTCTGGAACGCTTACGACAAAAAGAAGTTCTATTGGAGCCTCAGCAGAATGTCTGAAGCCGAATACCATGCAAAAAGAGTCTGATCCTTAGGCGGCTTAGAACCATCTCGCAACTCATGGTCGGCAGGTATATTCAACATTGATGACCGCTTATTTCATTACTTCATGGCTTACATGATGTTTCCCAGGGGTGGAAATCATTGCCTCGTAACTGATCTAGAAATGCAGATGCTATATACTGTTAAGAATAATATTCAGATAAATTAGGCAAATATGATCCTAACTCATATGCGCAGAATAAATGAAAAATCCAAGTTTCTGCCATATGCTTGATTCATTACGAAGATCCAAGAACATTATCAAGTAGATTTTGAAGGATTTGATAAGTATCTCATGGATTCCAACATCAACAAGATTTCAATCAAGAATGTGGATTCTCGGATGGGTGTCAAATACAACCCAGATACCAAGACAATCATTTACCTTGGCGAAGGTGTGGCTAATATTGATGAACAAGAGGATGAAGATGATGAAGATGTTCCTGTTTCGTCCGGAAATGGTCCGAGCAATCAACAGTTAATGGACTACATGACTCAACAATTTGGGAATCTAAACAATTCCATCAATGCTCAATACACTGCTATTCAAGATTCAACCAATGCTCGGATCAACAACTTTCAAGAGAACGTGAACCAACAATTCTCCTACCTGTACTCTCACCTCTACATCCCGCCGTACGATCCTTCAAACCCGGCTGTTCCTCCTACTCGTCCATCACCTCTCCAGACAACTTTTTCCAACCAACCAAGCTTTGACCCAAACATGGATCTATCTTAGAAATGACTGTTTTTCTGTTTTTATTGTTGTTATTTATTTCTGTTATTTTTTTTTAATTTTGAACTTTCCAGCTTTATTGTACTTTTTTAAATTTGACTTATGATCAAGCTTATCCGTTATTTTCATATATTATTGCCTTAATCCATCTTTCCCTTCTTTTTGATAATGTCAAAAGGGGGAGAAGGATGTTACTTTTTTCTTGTTTATTTATCTTTCCTTAAAGGTACAATTTTTCAAAATTCTAACCTCAAAACAAATTCAGAAACTCTCAACTCGTCATACATTGAGGGGGAGAAAACCGTACCGGAAAGAAAACATCACAACAAAAGAAGAATTCTTTGTCATCATCAAAAAATGGGAGAATGTGAAATCAAGATCCTCAGAGATCAACATTTGTTTTGATGAAGACAAATCACTCAAGAAGGCAAAGATGATCAACCATCAAGCATCAGGACAAAGATACAACTTTGAAGATATTCTCATATGAAGGTATAATGAGAATATCCATTACGCATTTAAGCCCTAATTGCTCAAAACTTTTAAAACATTTTTCATGACTTGTTGCACTCTCACAAGCTTTTGAAAACAAAATTTTTCTAAGTTTTTCAAAGTGCAATCGATTGCACTCTTAGAGCAATCGATTGCATGATCAAATTTTTAACTATTTTTTTATTCTATTTTGAAGAGCAATCGATTGCTACCTTAGTGCAATCGATTGCATGCTTAAAAAATTCTCAATTTTCACTTCTGTTTTGAAGTGCAATCGATTGCTGCCTTGGTGCAATCGATTGCTCACTGAACGTTTTTGAAAATTCCCTCTGAAAAATTGCATCTCTTCATTCAAATATCTGTTAAATGTTTCCTTTGAAACATAACAACTATTCATCAAATTTTCTTAAGATTTTCATGATTTCATCTAGTAATATTTATGTAATATAAATACCTAGCTTTTCAAATTCAAAAACAACTAACTTTTACATCAATTCTTTACAATCTCTTTCAATCAAAATTTTTGAACTTTTTTCTTTAAACAATTTTCACAAAGAATTTTCTGCATCAAATTTCATATCTTTTGAAAAGAAAATTCTTGAACAATAAGTCTTAGATACTTGTGGAAATTCCATTGAAAGAGAATATTTAATCTCAACATTGATTATCAAATATACATTGTTACAAATCTTAAAAACTCAGAATTGTATTTTAGTTTCCCCTTGCTGTTCAGGATTGTTGAAAGCAAGTGTGTGCATTAGAGAGGATTGTTCTCATTGCACTTAGTGTTTAGATCTTAAAGGTGTTTTAAGAACCTTTGATCTCCTATAGGTTAGAACAAATTTTACATTGATCCTAACTATAGTGAAATCTCTTTCGTGTTGAAAGGGGAGTGGACTACCCTCAGGGTGTGAGGGGAACCACTATAACTCTCTGTGTCTCTTTTACTTTCTGCCTTTACAAGCTTTCAAATCATCACTTCATTAAAAAGAAAGTAACATAGCACTCTTAAAACTAGAAAATTCCAAAGAACCTAATTCACCCCCCTCTTAGGCGCATTACTACTCATAGATCATTGTGCCTCATAAGGAGGGTATTGAAGTTATCAATCTAGGTATCGAAGACGACAAGAAAGAGGTTAGAATTAGGGATGCATTGGAAGAATGTGTCAAGGGAAGATTGGTTGAAATGCTCCGTGAGTATAAAGATATCTTCGCTTGGTCTTACCAAGACATGCCTGGGCCGGATACAGATAATATGGTACACCGGTTGCCTCTTCGAGAAGAATATCTGCCAGTCAAGCAAAAGTATAGACGGACGAGACCTGACATGGCAGTCAAAATCAAAGAAGAAGTTCAGAAGCAGTTGAATGTTGGTTTTCTTGTTGTCACAAATTATGCTTTATGGGTCGCTAATATTGTTCTTGTGCCTAAGAAAGATGGAAAGGTCAGGATGTACGTTGACTACAAAGATCTGAATAGAGCGAGTCCGAAAGACGATTTCCTGCTCCCCCATATTGATGTGTTGGTTGATAACACCGCTCAATTTTCTGTGGTTTCCTTCATGGATTTCTTCTCTGGGTATAACCAAATCAAGATGGCCCCAGAGGACATGGAGAAAACTATTTTCATTACACCATGGGGGACTTTTTGCTATAAGGTGATGCCTTTTGGATTGAAGAATGTCGGGGAAACTTATCAGCGGGCTATGGTGACTCTCTTTCATGATATGATTCATCATGAGATCGAGGTATATGTTGATGACATGATTGTGAAGTCAAAGACGGAGGAAGGAAATCTGGTCAATCTTCTGAAATTGTTTGAAAGGTTAAGCAAGTTCAAGCTGAGGCTGAATCCTAACAAGTGCACCTTCGGGGTGAAATTAGGAAAACTACTGGGGTTCATTGTCATTAAAAGGGGTATGGAGGTAGATCCTGCCAAAATCAAAGCTATACAAGAAATGCCTGAGCCGAGGATGGAAAAAGAGGTTTGTGGTTTCTTGGGGAGATTGTACTACATTGCAAGATTCATATCTCATCTTACAGCCACCTGTGAACCAATATTCAAATTGTTAAGAAAAGATCAAACGGTCAAGTGGAATGAAAATTGCCAGTAGGCGTTTGAGAGAATAAAAGAGTATATGTAGGAACCTCCAATACTCATGCCTCCAGTTGCAGGGAGACCTCTGATCATGTATCTCACGGTTCTTGAGAATTCAATGGGATGTGTGCTCGGTGAACAAGACGAGTCAGGTAGAAAAGAGCACGCCATCTATTACCTGAGTAAGAAGTTCACCAATTATAAGTCGAGATACTCAATGCTAGAGAAAACATATTGTGCACTCGCTTAGGCTGCTAAGCATTTGAGATAGTACACGTTAAACCACACAACCCTATTCATTTCGAAGATGGATCTGATCAAGTATGTCTTTGAAAAACAAGCACTTTCCGAAAGGATTTCCCGATGGCAAATGGTTTTAACAGAGTATGATATTCAGTATGCTTCCTAGAAAGCCATTAAGGGAAGCGTTCTGACAGAATATCTCGCTGAACAGCTGATTCAGGATTATAAGCCAATGAAGTTTGATTTTCCAGACGAAAACGTCATGTTTTTGAAGGTGGAAGATTGTGATGAGCCTTTACCTGACGAGGGTCCTGAGATTGGATCTTAGTGGAAACTGGTTTTCGACGGAGTTGTTAATTCATATGGTAATGGAATCGGTGCAATCATTACAACTCCTCACGGTTTCCACATACCGTTCACTACCCAATTGACATTCGCATGCACCAATAATAAAGTCGAGTACAAAGCATGCATTATGGGCTTAGAAAAGGTCATTTATTTGAGAATCAAGAATCTAGATGTGTATGGTGATTCATCGCTAGTCGTCAATCAAATCAAGGGAGAATGAGAAACTCGTCAGGCCAATCTGGTGCCTTATAAGAACTATGCAAGAAGACTATTACCGTTCTTTGATAAAGTTGAGTTCCATCACCTGCCTAGGACTGAAAATCAAATGGTGGACGCCTTGGCAACATTATCATTGATGTATAAAGTGAATTTCTAGAATGAAGCTCCAGCTATCACCATCATGCGTCTTGACGAACCTGCCTTTGTGTTTGCAATTAAGAAAGTATCAGATGGAAAACCTTGGTATTTTGATATCAAGAATTTTCTCAAGACTCAAGAGTGCCCATCTAGGGAATCCAGCAAAGACAAGAAGACCCTGAGGAGGTTAGCTAGTAACTTCTATCTGAACAAGGATGATGTGCTATACAGGAGAAACTTTGACATGGTCTTGCTGCATTGTGTCAATGAACATGAAGCAGGCCTGTTGATGGATGAAGTCCACGAGGGTTATTTTGGTACTGATACTGGTGGACATGCCATGGCTAGAAAATTACTATGAGCTGGGTATTATTGGATGACTATGGAATCAGATTGCTTCAAATACACCAGAAAATGTCATAAATACCAGATTTATGCTGATAAGGTGCATGTGCCACCGACACCTCTGAATGTGTTAACATCTCCTTGGCCCTTTGCTATGTGGGGCATCAATATGATTTGAAAGATTGAGCCGACTGCTTCCAATGGGCATCGCTTCATTCTGGTTGTAATTGATTACTTCACGAAGTGGGTAGAAGCAGTTTCCTTTGCCAATGTCACAAAATAGGTGGTATCCCGATTCATAAAGAAGGACATCATTTGTCGATACACAATTCTAGAGAGAATCATTACTGATAATGGTTCAAATTTGAACAACAAGATGATGAAGGAATTGTGCCAGAGTTTCAAGATTGAGCATCAAAACTCTTCTCCATATCGTCCGAAGATGAATGGTGTTGTTGAGGCAGCTAACAAGAATATCAAGAATATTGTGCAGAAGATGGTTGTAACCTATAGAGATTGACATGAGATGTTGCCCTTTTCTCTTCATGGTTATCGCACTTCGGTGCATACATCAATCGAGGCAACTCCTTTCTCATTGGTGTATAGTACAGAGGCAGTCCTACCATTAGAAGTTGAGATTCCTTCTTTAAGGGTATTGTCCAATGTGAAGCTTAACAAAGCTGAATGGGTAAAAACCAGATTGAATCAGTTGAGTCTAATTAATGAAAAGATATCGTAGCCATTGCTCACGGCCAGTTGTACCAGAGTAGGATGAAGAAAGCCTTTGATCAGAAAGTGCGTCATCGGTCCAGACAGGTGATTTGGTGTTGAAAAGGATTCTTCCTCCTCAGACAGATCACAGGGTAAAATGGACTCTGAACTATGAAGGTCCATACGTGGTAATAAAGGTTTTCTCTTGTGGAGCCTTATTACTATCAACCATGGATGGTGAAGATTTTACGTCCCCTGTGAACACATACGTGGTTAAAAAATACTTTGCTTAAAAAGAGACCCGCTGAACAGAAAAAGAAAAGTCCAGGCAAAATGGGGCATCCCAGCGAACCATAAAAAGGAAAAGGTTCGGAAAAAATTTAGGGATAAAAGGAAAAAGAATGAACCCGCAAGGTTGAAAACCTGAAAAGGTGACCTTGGCAAAAATGGGTATCCCGGTGGATTGAAAACCCGAAAGGGCGGTCCAGGCAAAAGTTAGGGACTTAAAAGCAAACGACTACAGTCTATGTTCGATCTGTTAGCTTATCTGATACACGGTTATCCCGAAGGAAAGGAATCAGTCCAACCAGTCTTTTCACAAGGCGAAACATTGGGGAACCTCGAAGACATACATGTCATAGTTGAATCGACACATGATGGATATCTGATCCCACATTGTTGACATTTGTATATATTCTTCTTTTTTTTTTTTGCACAATTACCTCTTTTCAGGAATTGCATCCGAATTGTAAATTGCCTATTTATAGACCTTTCATCAATAAAGTATTCATTTCAGTCAAAGAGCTTTTCATTTCTTGTTTTTACTTTTACTATTTTGTTTGCAAAAATGTCCGATATTTTGATAAACACTACAGGTGAAAAACATAAGGCTTTACAGAGCATAATGAAAGCAAGGGACTTGCTTGAGCTATAAGTGTCATGAAGGGTAACCTAGGTAGCCATTTCACACATGGGGCATCCTATTACTTTTTGTTTGTTGCAAGACAGCAGGATCCTCTCCCCGGAAGAGCTTTTCTCCCTGACAGTGAAGTTCTAACAGTAATGCATGGTGAATCATTCCTCCCCGAGATTTATCTGCATTACAACCCTACTGATACTGAGATTTCTAAATGTCTAAAGTTTGAGAATGGGCTAAGACCAGAAATCAAATAGGGTATTGGATACTAACATATTTGTAGGTATGTTGAGCTAGTGGATAATAGTAGGATCTATGATGAGGATAGCAGAGCTCAATTGGCTCACTACAAACATCTTAGTGAGAAGAAAGAAAAAGGACAGTTTCGAGGAAAACCTTATGTGACTCCGACTGACAAAGGGAAGCAGAAGGCTTCAAATGAGAAGAAAACAAGTGGGGGAGCAGCTCCCACTTCTGTTAAGTGTTATAGGTGTGGCGAGCAAGGTCACCATGTTGATGGTTGCAACAATAATGTGTTGAGATGTTACATATAAAGTAAGAGAGGTCATCGAGCCACTGATTGCAAGAATGAGGGTCTGACTTGTTTCAATTATGACCAGGATCACATCAGTACCCAATTCCAGAAGCCGAAGAAGACTGCTACTGCTGCTCAGACTAATGGCAGAGTGTTTGCTTTGAGCGGTTCAAAAGTCCCAAAGAAGGATAACTTGATTCGAGGTACTTGTTTTATTAGCAATATTGAGTTAGTTGCTATTATTGGTATTGGTGTTACTCATTCGTTTATTTTGCTTCAATGTGATACTATGTTGGGTTTGAAATTGTCTGATATGAATGGTAGTATGGTGATAGAAACTCCTGCTAATGATTCTGTTACTACTACTTTTGTGTGTTCGGGTTGTCCCTTAACTATTTTTCGAAAGAGTTTCATGATGGATTTTGTTTGTTTGCCCTTGCACCAAATTGATGTTATCCTTGGAATGAACTGGTTAGAGTTCAACTATGTTTATATCAACTATTATAATAAGATTGTGAGATTTCCTGAGTTTGGTTATAATGGAGAACTAATGTTTTTGTCTACTAAGCAAGTGGATGAACTTATAGAAGACAAAGCCTTGATGTTTGTAATGTTTGCATCGTTGCAAGTTGACCGTGAAATTACAAGTGTTGAATTACCTGTTATATGCAAATTCCTAGATGTATTAGCAGACGACGTAAGTCATTTGCCTCCATAGTGTGAAGACGAGTTTGCGGTGGAATTTATACCAGGTATGAGTCCGGTGTCAATGGCTCCTTACCGTATGTCAGCTTCTAAGTTAAGTGAATTGAAGAAACAATTGGAAGAATTGCTTGAGAAGAAGTTTGTTCGATCGAGTGTTTCTCCGTGGGGTGCTCCTGTGTTGTTAGTTAAGAAGAAAGATGGTAGTATGAGGTTGTGTGTTGATTACAGACAGTTGAATAAAGTGAATATCAAGAATAAATATCCACTTCCAAGAATCGATGATTTGATGGATTAACTAGTGGGCGCTTGTGTGTTTAGCAAGATTGATCTGACGTCTGGTTATCATCAGATTCATGTTAAGCCATATGATATTCCGAAGACAGCTTTCAGGACGGGGTATGGTCACTATGAATACACTGTGATGTTGTTTGGTGTATCCAATGCACCAGGTGTGCTCGTGGAGTATATGAATAGGATTTTTTATGAGTATTTGGATAAGTTTGTTGTGGTTTTCATTGATGATATCCTGATATACTCAAAATCTGAAGAAGAGCATGCTGAGCATTTGCATACGGTGTTGCAAGTATTGAAAGAGAAGAAGTTATATGCAAAACTGTCGAAATGTGAGTTCTGGTTGAAGGAAGTGAGTTTCCTTGGCCATGTGATATCGAGTGGTGGAATTGATGTGGATCCTTCTAAGATTGATGTTATGTTACAGTGGGAAACTCTGAAGTCTGCTACAAAAATACAAAGTTTTCTTGGGTTGGCAGGTTATTATCGCAAGTTTATCGAAGGTTTTTCTAAGTTGGAATTACCTTTGACTCATTTGACTTGGAAGGGTCAAGCTTAAGTGTGGGATGCTGCATGTGAAGAGATTTTTGTGGAATTGAAGAAGAAGTTAACGACCGTTCCAGTATTGATCTTGCCTAATCCGAGTGAGTCTTTTATGGTATATTGTGATGCGTCAAAGGTGGGTCTTGGTGGAGTTTTGATGCAGAATGGTCAGGTTGTTGCTTATGCTTCTAGATAATTGAGGGTTCATGAAAGGAATTATCCTACACATGATTTAGAATTGGCAGTTGTAGCGTTTGTGGTAAAAATTTAGAGACATTACCTTTTCGGCTCTAAATTTGAGGTGTTTAGTGATCATAAGAGTTTAAATTACTTGTTCAATCAGAAGGAGTTGAATGTGAGGCAGAGAAGGTGGCTGGAATTATTGAAAGACTATGACTTCGATTTGAGTTACCACCCTGGTAAAACAAATGTGGTAGCTGATGCATTGAGCAGGAAGTCATTGCATATGTCGATGCTTATGGTGAGAGAACTAGAATTGATCAAGCAGCTTAGAGACATGAGTTTAGTATGTGAGGAGACTCTTGACAGTGTGAAGTTGGGAATGTTGAAACTAACAAGTCGCATTCTTAAATAAATCAAGGGAGGTCAGAAATCTGATTTGAGATTGGTTGATCAATTGACCTTGATTAACCAAGGTAACGAAGGTGAATTCTGGATCGATGAGAATAATGTGATGAGGTTCAGAGATAAAGTGTGTATTTCAAATGTTCCAGAAATTAGGAAGAGTACTCTTGAAGAAGGACATTGAAGTAGGATGAGTATTCATCCCGGTGCTACGAAGATGTATCAGGACTTGCAGAAGTTGTTTTGGTGGCTAGGTATGAAGAGGGATATTGTTGAATTTGTTAATGCATGTTTGACTTGTCAGAAGTCAAAGATCGAACATCATAAGCCTTTGGGTATGATGCAACCGTTGAATATTCCGGAATGGAAATGGGATAGTATTTCCATGGATTTTGTGTTGAGATTGCCGAAGACTGTGAGGGGGAATGATTCAATTTGGATGGTTGTGGATAGATTAACTAAATTGGCTCATTTCTTACTGATGAAGATTAATCATTCTATGCAAAAGTTAGCCGAGTTGTACATTAAGGAAATTTTGAAGTTGCATGAGATACCTTTGAGTGTTGTGTCAGATAGAGACTCAGGATTTACATCGAGGTTCTGGAAAAGTTTGCAAGACACTTTGGGTACTGAGTTGAGGATGAGTTCTGCATATTATATGCAAATGAATGGTCAGACAGAGAGGATTATCCAGTCCTCAGAGGAATTGTTGAGGGATCGTATGTTGGACCAAGGAGGATCTTGGGATAGCCATTTGCCATTGATTGAGTTCACGTACAACAACAGTTTTCATGCTAGTATTGGAATGACACCATATGAAGCATTGTATGGTAGAAGGTGTATGACTCCGTTGTGTTGGTATGAGTCAGGAGAGTGATGTACTCGGACATGAGATTGTGCAGGAGACGACCGAGAAGATTAAGATGATCCAAGAGAGGATGAGAATTTCATAGAGTCTTCAGAAGAGTTACCATGATAGGAGGAGTAAAGCACTTGAATTCCAAGAGGGAGATCACATGTTTTATAGAGTTACGTCGGTAACTGGTGTGGGTCGAGCTTTAGATTCTTGAAAGCTCACTCCATATTTTGTTGGTCTGTATCAGATTACGCAGAGGATATGAGAAGTATCCTATCGAATTGCTTTCCTGCCGTCGCTTGTGAATCTTCATGATGTGTTTCATGTATCTCAGTTGAGGAAATACATTCTAGATCCATCGTATGTGATACAAATAGATAATGTACAGGTGAGAGATAACAAGGCTATTGAAGCATCACTCGTGCAGATTGATGGTCAAAAAATGAAACAACTGCAGAGTAAGGACATTGCTTTGGTGAAAGTATTGTAGGGTGGACCAGCTGGTGAAAGTTGGACTCGGGAGTGTGAAGATCAGATGAGGGAGTCATATCCGACCCTGTTTTCTTCACATAATTTTCAAGGGCAAAAATTCTTTAAGTGGGGGAGAGTTGTAACACCCCAAAAATTATAATTGAGTAATTATGATTTATTGGTGAATATATGCGAATTATTGTTGATTAAGGCAAGTTGTGGGGTAACGGTGGATAAAGGTGTTAATTACTATCATTTAGAATTAAATAATTATAGTTATATTATTTAAGAGTTATAATAATAATTTTAGTTATTTTATTTAGAATAAATGAAGATAATAGAATAATAAGGTGAGAAGAAAGAATAAGGGCAAAAAGGTAGTTATGGTGAGGACTAGTGAGGGTATGATGGGAAAAGCATAGAAAGGATCCAATGGGTAAAATAAGAATAAAGAAATAAGGGGATTTGAGGTCATTCTGTAATATCATGACTTTTAGAGAAAAATGAGAAGCGGCTAGGGCACAAAGAGAAGAGAAGAGGAATTCATCCCGTAGAGCTTGAAAGAGATCAATTGCTTAGAACTAAGGTAAGGAGTTTAATCGCATTTATTATAATTGATATCGGGTTAATGATGTTGTTGTGACGTAAATGATGTGATTCATGATGATGATTTGGTGAGGTGCGTGTGCAAATATAATACATACTATCATGATATTTTATGATGCTTTATGATGTTAAAGTACTATGATTTGGTGTAGGTAATGTCTATTATGATGTATTATTGTCGTATTGTGAATATATGTTGAATCATATGAGTTTTAGACGGAAAGGGTATTGAAGTCGTATGGGATTTGGAACTAGTCTGGTGCAGAAAACGCAACAGTAAAGTTGTTGTTTCCGCGTCGTTGTCGGGCGAAGCTAATTTGCTCGGGCAGCGCCAGGCGAGATGAGGCGTGAAGGTAATGATAGGAAGGAGTTTCTCTTGGATTTTTGTATGGGCGAAGGTGATTCACTTTTGTTTCGTTGGGCGAGCCTCAAGCGAGCGGACTACTTCTTCAGGCGAGCAGACTGGGACAAATTTATTACTAAAACTTTGAAAATTCATAACTCGAGCGGTGAATGTCCGATTGATGTGTGGTTTAGATCATTGGAAAGATGGTTTAATGTACTTTCTGTTAAAAATATTTTCAGTACCATAATTCCAATTATTTGATGCATGGACAGTTGTTTCGTACTGTCGAGTTATGTTGTTTTGTGAAATGTATGAAAAGGCTTTATGTAATTAATAATTGGTGTTGTTCTATGTCTAATGATAGTAATGATGTTGTTGTTGAATTAATTATGATGACTTTGATGTTAAGGTGATGTGGTAAATGTTACTTGTAGTGACGTTTGACGACGTGTAAGATAACATTATGAATAAATGCTATGTGATGTGTTGAATGAAGTTGACATTTAAGCATGTTTGATGTGCATACATGATTTTTGAAGGATGTTATTATGATGATTACATGAATTATGATGCAATTGACTAGTCGTGTTCGAATTATTATTGGTGTTGTGCATCATACATTTATGGCATGTGTTAGGACGTTTGTGCAGTGATGATGTTAGGACTTCAGTCCAGTGGTGACCTCAATCCCATTGTGTGGATTGAATGCGTTTTATGATGTGATTTGGTTCCAAGTGAGAATAGATCCTATGATGGGGATCTTTGGAGGGAGATGACCAAGTTTTAATCAAAGAATTGGTACCACATGCATGAGTCAGTGTTGTTGCATTACATACTAAGTGACATTGCATAATTGTGAGTTAAATGATGTTTAATGATGTTTTGACTTAAGTGATGTTTTAGTGATGGTGATTGATTAATGATATAATGACATTGTGAATGACTTAATGAAGTGACAGTGTGAGTATGTGTGTGATGTGTGACGAATATATGAATTATTGATAATTGTTGATGTAACTACTATATCTTTTCCTTATATCTTTTGTAATAAATTGTGATTACTCACACTGCCTGTTCGAATATTGCCTCCACATGGGTAACGTGTAGGTGCTCAAGATTAGCTCGTAGATGCACGGAGACTTAGCTTTGGAGTTGTTTTGCTCTATTTATTTTAATAATAGAGGTGTCTTGCTCTGATATGTAACATCGGGTGGGGAACGTTTGAGTCGAATATTATATTGTTTTGTTAGACTTATTTTATGAGCTTTTTATACGATTATATTTATTTGAAGATATAACTTTTGATAATGACCAAAAAACTTTGATGTTTGATGAAAACAAATAAATTACTTTGAGATTATGATTCCGCTGCGAAGTCTGAATTTTTGTTGATGTTAGTGAAGAAATGATTATGTTAAATGTTTTGAAAAACCCTGTTATGGAGCAGGATGTTTATTCAAGATGCTTTTATGAAGATGTGAAACCCTTGTTACTACATTGTGTTGAATTATTTATTAATTTATTTAGGAAATATTTGTGGATTTAGAAGGGTGTTACACCGTCGACCATAGTTGGAGATGCCAAATCTCCTGAAGCGCAACCACATCTCCCTGGTTGCCAAGAAGAACAGGGTTGGAGGAAAACCAGACATTTTTCAGTCATCCCTGCAAAAATTGAAATGTCGACCAAAGGATTCGTCACTGCACCATGATAACAGCCCCCGGCGAGAGAATCTGTCTTGTGTTGGAACCAACTTTGAGGCTATTTTTCTCTATGGTCCACAATGATTCAAGACAAAACTTAAACATCAAACTTGAAGTACAACATATCATCTTTCCAAAATTTCAATGAACACAATCTAATTCCACTTGAGCAAGGAGATATGGAGTGCACAACATGCCTTGATGCAACTGTTTTGGTAAGGCAGATTTGGTATTACTTATGAAGCATGATTTTTTGAGTCAAAGTGTGATGATCATACTGTTAGAACGCAGATTGATGTTTAAATATATCTCATTGTTTTGATAATAACACTAATGAAATTTTGTATTAAGAAAATATATACTCTAATTTTGTTCAAGTGTTTTTGTTTCAGATATTAAAATTGAATATTCTGATAAAGGCAAAAATACATTTGAACGTTCTCTACGCAAGGCTCTGAAGCATCAGAAGCAACCCATCAGAAGATTCTGAGCGCTGCCAGAAGACTCTGAAGCAGAAGCTGCAGAAGACTCTAAAGCAGAAGCTGCAGAAGCATCTGAAGCGTAGCTGAATAATTTGTATGAAGAGTTTCAAGCATTGTTTCAGAAGACTCTGAATGTACTTTATGCTGCAAGTATAGAGGCTCTGAATAACCAGTATGCTCTGATCAGATCACTCACACTAAAGCACTATGGTTGCAACTCTGATTTCATTGAATCTGATCTGAAGAACCAGAAGCACATCAGAGGATCTGATGTTGTTTTCATTTGAAAAGATGTCAGCACGTGAATAGACTTGGTACTATTCTCAACGTCCTCTCCAACGGGACTATTCCTTATTTGTGATAGACACAAGGATTCAGGTAAAAGGCATTTCTCTGAACATTCTACTTGTGAGAAAGGAAAAGTCATGTGAAGACAAAAGGCTACAACTACTCTACTTGCACAATCTTCAAGCTTTGGACTCTCAGCACTATAAAAGGACGTTATCTTCATCTCTTCAAAGCCAACGAACAACTAACGATCTATTGAAAAACTTATTGAAATTATTCTCAACTCTCATACACTCATTCAAAGCTGAATAGTTTTATTTGTTCTTAAACTTAAGTATAAAAATCACAGTTTGTGATACATCTTTTTAGAAGCATCAAACACACTTGTTAGTTTACATTTATTTGTAAAGGTTCCTTAAGAAGACCAAGTTGTGGTCAGTAGTTCTTGAGAAGACTAAGACAGTTGTTCTTAGTGGTTGTCATTGTAATCTGTTTGATTATAGTGGATTAAGTCCTTGAGGAGAAAGGCAAATCACTCTTGATAGGGTGGACTGGAGTAGTTGAGTTCAACGAACCAGGATAAAAATCATTGTGTTTTTATTGCCATAATATTTTTCTAAACCCTTATTCAACCCCCCTTCTAAGTGTTTTCTCACCTTCAGTTTGCATCAGAGCTCCGGTTCTGTTAGTTGTATCACCTTACCGTGAACAGAAAAGATCCAGTTGAGAAAACTCTTGATATATTTTGGTTGATACATTATGACCGAAGCTTCAACATCCAACAACAACAGATATGAGGATAGAGATAGAATCAACATTAAACCCCCTATGTTTGATGGAGAAAAGTTTGACTACTGGAAAGACAGGATTGAAAGTTTCTTTCTAGGATATGATGCTGACCTTTGGAATTTAGTTATTGATGGCTATGTTCACCCCACTGATGGGGATGGCAAAAAGATAGACAGAAAATCTATGACTGAAGCTCAGAAGAAAGAATTCATGAATCATCATAAAGCTAGAACCATACTTCTAAATGTCATATCTCATACTGAGTATGAGAAGATTACTAACAGAGAAATAGCATTTGGTATGTTTGAATCTTTGAAGATGACTCATGAAGGGAATTCTCAAGTCAGAGAGACTAAGGCTCTGGCGCTGATCCAGAAATATGAAGCCTTCAAAATGGAGGAATTAGAATCTATAGAAGTTACGTTCTCTAGATTCCAGATTCTCACAGCTGGCTTGAAAGTTCTGGACAAGGGTTATTCCACTACAGATCATGTTAAGAAGATCATCAGAAGTTTGCCAATCAGATGGAGACCAATGGTCACTGCTCTGAAGCTAGCAAAGGATATGAACAAGATCACGCTGGAGGAACTAATCAGCTCTCTGAGGAGTCATGAAATTGAATTAGAGGAAGACGAACCCCAGAAAAAAGGTAAGTCTATTGCTTTAAAGTCTAACAAATCTGCCAAAGCTTTGCAGGTTTTAGAAGAAAGTTCTGAAGAAGAAGATGAATTGTCCCCACTGTCCAGAAGGATCAACAAACTCTGGAAGCATAAACAGAGGAAGTTCAAGAACTTCAAGAAACCAGATCAACGCAAAGAGTCTTCTGGACATAGAAGATCTGGAAAGAAAGAGGTTGTTTGCTATGAATGCAAGGAACCTGGGCACTACAAGAATGAATGCCCAAAGCTTCAGAAGGAGAAGCCAAGAAGGAAGCCTGAGCATAAAAAGAAAGTTCTGATGGCAACTTGGGATGATTCAAAATACTCTGAATCCTCATCAGAGTCAGAAGAAGAATGTGCAAACGTGGCACTAATGGCAGACGTAGAAGATAATGATGAAGGATCATCTGAATCTGAATCTGAATCTGATTCAGAAGAGGTATTTTCTGAACTCACTAGATCTAAACTTGCTGAGAGTTTATCATAAGTTCTTAAAAACTATAGCAAAATTAAAATCAAATACAAGAAGCTTTTAAAGCATATTGCATTTGAGAGTAATAAGCTTGAATCTGAAATGGCTGAGCTTAAAGCAGAAAATTTTAAATTGAAAAATGATTTTGAAAAAGCTCAACAAGATTCTGAATCTGAAATTAAGTCAAAATCTAAAAACATTTTAGAAGAATATGACTATAGTTTTCAGAAGTTTCTGTCAAGAAGCATAGATAGAAGCAAGATGACTTCAATGATCTATGGTGTTAGCAGAAACAATAGGAAGGGAATTGGATATGAATCTTCCTCTGGAAAGGATTTAAATCCAACACCTGTTGATAAACTCATCATTAAGCATACTCCTTTATATACTCATTTTAAGTTTGGTCACCTTAATGATATTAAACACACTAGTTCTGATCAGAACATTCCTGTGTTTAAACCTAAAATACGTCAGAACAAACCTGTTGTAAAAAGACAGAAGTTCAGACAAAACTTTAAGGCAACTAACCCAAAAGGACCCAAAAAGATATGGGTACCTAAGGACAAAATAATATTTGTTGCAAACATCTTTAGCAGCGCAGTCAAGACACCAATCATGGTACCTGGACTCTGGCTGCTCACGTCACATGATGGGAGAAAGGTTTATGTTCCAAAGCCTGGAACTTAGATCAGAAGGAGACGTCAAGTTTGGAGGGAATCAGAAGGGCAAGATAATTGGCTCTGGTACTACTGGCAATGGTAACCTTCCCTCTATATCTAATGTTTTACTTGTAGAAGGATTAAAACATAATCTATTGTCCATAAGTCAATTAAGTGACAATGGTTATGACATAATCTTTAATAAAAAATGTTGCAAAGCTGTCAGTCAAAAGGATGGCTCAATCCTATTTAATGGAAAGAGGAAGAATAACATTTATAAAATCAATCTTTCAGAACTTAAGGTTCAGAACGTAAAATGCCTTTTGTCTGTTAATGATGAGCAATTGGCCTGGCACAGAAGATTGAGGCATATTAGTATGAGACATATATCTTAGATTAATAAACTCAATCTGGTCAGAGGACTTCCTCAGTTGAAGTTCAACTCAGATGCTCTTTGTGAAGCATGTCAAAAAGGAAAATTTTCAAAATCCTCTTTTAAAACTAAAAATTTTGTTTCAACCTCAAGACCATTAGAGTTACTTCACATTGATTTGTTTGGACCAGTGAAAACTGCATCCATCAGAGGCAAGAAGTATGGATTAGTCATTGTTGATGACTACAGCAGATGGACGTGGGTGAAATTCCTAAAACACAAGGATGAGTCACATTCTGTGTTCTTTGACTTCTGCAAATAAGTCCATACTGAAAAAGATTTTAAAATTGTTAAAGTCAGAAGTGATCATGGTGGCGAATTTGAAAACAAATACTTTGAAAAATATTTTAATGAAAATGGTATTGCTCATGATTTCTCCTGCTCTAGAACTCCACAACAGAATGGAGTTGTAGAGAGGAAAAATAGAATATTGCAAGAAATGGCCAAAACCATGATCAACGAGACTAATCTGGCAAAGCATTTTTGGGCAGAAGCAATAAACACAGCTTGTTATATTCAGAACAGAGTGTCTGTAAGACCTCTTCTGGAGAAGACTTCCTATGAATTATGGAGGAATAGAAAGCCCGACATTTCTTATTTTCATCCTTTTGGATGTATATGTTATATGTTGAATACTAAAGAGAATCTGAACAAGTTTGATTCTAAAGCACATAAGTGTTTCATGCTTGGGTATTCTGAACGCTCTAAAGGCTAAAGAGTATAAAATATTGAGACACAGATTGTGGAGGAATCTATACATGTTAGATTTGATGATAAGCTTGGCAATCAAAAGCCAAAGCAGGTTGATAATTTTACAGATAGAGAAGTCATTCTCACAGACTCTGAAGTCTCAGAGGCAGAAAAGGCTCAAGTGAAAGAATCAGAAGCAACGCCATATGCAACTCCATTGGCCACTCAGATGAACAACTTGAATATTTCTGAAGAACCTAATGTTAAAGGATCATCTTCCAGAATCAAGGCCTCTCACTCAGAGGATGTGATAATTGGAAAGAAGGATGACCCTATAAGAACAAGGTTTTTCCTCAGATCATCTGCAACGTCACTTTTTGGGTTGGTGTTTGTCATTGAACCAACTTCTGTTGATGAAGCTCTGAATAATAATGAGTGGATACTTGCTATGCAAGATGAGCTAAATCAATTCACCAGAAATGATGTTTGGGATCTGGTACCAAGACCAAAAGGATTCAATATTATTGGAACCAAATGGGTCTTCAGAAACAAATTGAATGAGCAAGGAGAAGTTGTAAGGAACAAAGCAAGGCTAGTTGCTCAAGGGTATAGTCAGCAAGAAGGAATTGACTACACAGCGACTTATGCTCCTGTGGCCAGGTTAGAGTCTATTCGTTTACTCATTTCTTTTGTTGCACAAAATAACATCACTCTATATCAGATGGATATTAAGAGGGCCTTCTTAAATGGTATTATAGAAAAGGAAGTATATATTCACCAACCTCCTGGTTTTGAAAATGATAAATATCCATAACACATTTTCAAACTTGAAAAATCACTCTATGGCTTAAAACAAGCTCCCAGAGCTTGGTATGAAAGGCTGAGTAATTTTCTTTTGGAAAAAAAATTTATCAGAGGCAAAGTGGACACAACTCTCTTCTGTAAATCATTTAATAAAGATTTGTTAATTTGTCAAATTTACGTAGATGATATTATATTTGGATCTACCAATGTTACGCTGGGAAAGGAGTTTGCTCTTTCTATGCAGGCTGAATTTGAGATGAGCATGATGGGAGAACTTAGATTCTTTCTGGGAATTCAAGTCAACCAAACTCCAGAATGCACTTACATTCATCAAACAAAATATGTAAAAGAACTTCTGAAGAAGTTCAACATGACTGATAGTAAGTTGGCAAAGACTTCAATGCATCCAACAAGCACTTTGGGTAAGGAAGAGGTAAGTAAGAAAGTAGATCAGAAACTCTACAGAGGTATGATTGGCTCTCTTCTATACTTAACTGCTTCTAGACCTGACATTCTATTCAGTGTGTGCTTGTGTGCAAGATTCCAATCAGATCCTAGAGAATCACACTTAACAGCTGTTAAGAGGATTCTAAGGTATCTGAAAGGTACTTCTAATATGGGTTTGTGTTACAGAAAATCTGATGAATTTAAATTAGTTGGATTTTGTGATGCTGATTATGCTGGAGACAGAGTTGAAAGAAAGAGTACTTCTGGAAGCTGTCAGTTTCTGGGAAGAAATTTAATCTCCTGGTACAGCAAGAAGCAACCTACAATTACGTTGTCAACCACAGAAGCAGAATACATTGCTGCTGGACGTAGCACACAGATGCTCTGGATGAAAAGTCAGCTAGAAGACTATCAGATCTTTGAGAGTAATATTTCTATATTATGTGATAATACTTTTGCTATATGCTTGTCTAAAAATCCTATTTTACACTCTAAAGCTAAGCATATAGAAATTAAACATCACTTCATTAGAGACTATATTCAGAAGGTAATTTTAAGCTTAAGCTTTGTTGATACAGATCATCAATGGGCTGATATTTTCACAAAACCCCTTGCTGAAGATAGGTTTCAGTTCATTCTGAAAAATATTGGCTTGGAATTCTGTCCAGAATAATATTTATCAGAAGCAACTTTCTCAGATGTAAAATGTTTAAACTCTGAAGTATTTCATCTGTCATTTATTTAATTTTTTGAATTATTATTTTTGTGTGTATCTGAACTAACAAGTCTTAGAGGATCTGAACATTGGCTAACGTTTCATTTCTAAAAGAGTTTTCAGAAGCACATGCAAGCAAACACATGTAACTCAGAATCTGAAAAGATGGAGTGCACAATACTGAAAAGATGTTTGAGGTACTATTTGAATATTTGGTTTCTCGTTTTCCCCCCAAATTGTCAGAATCATTAATGCTTGAAATGATTATATTCTTTTTATTAAATGCAATTAAATGCTAAGTGTAAACACGCTGATCGTGTGACTTTTTTGTGCCCTAATTTTTTTATATAAATGCCACAACTCAACACATTTCACACTTTTCACTCTCACGAACACTTGTTTATGCATTCTGTTTGCTGCATTCGTTCATCTTCTCCTCCAAACCCAAACATCTCAGTAACCTTAAATCTTCAAGAACTTCCATGGCTACTTCTTCTTCAACGTCTGCTCAGTTTCAATCTACAATGGCTGCTGTGTCATCTTCTAACATGGGTGTTATCCCATTCAAGGAACCAGTTAGAACACTTCTCACACCAGTTAAAGAACTTGAAGTATTGTGTGAATCTATGGTGGACTTTGAGTCCATGGCTAACAATGGTTTTGATTTAAGGTCTATTGTTGATGCCCAAGGATGGACTAAATACTTTGATAGATTGGGTGGACCAGTTTATCCCCAATTGATAAAAGAATTTTGGATTCATGCTTCTGTTTGCCCCAAGTACACAATCTCTTCTGTTCTGGGTAAAGAAATTATCATCACTGAGGATCTGATTTGGAAGCTGATTGGATATGAAGAAACTGATGGAGTTTCTCATATGCCAGCTAGGCGTGTTAACATGGAAGAAGTGTATGAGGAAGTGATGTCATCTAGACAAGGTTCTAACAAGTTCAAAGATCTGAAGCAAAATTAAAAGATCTGGGCTAAAATATTCATGGGTTGCATCCATCATAGGAAGTCCACAAACTCTCCTGACTACGTCAACAACGAACAGATGTACTTTATGTTTTGTCTAAGTCAGAGCATAAAAGTGGATCTGCCTCATCTGCTCTTCTCTCATATGTGGAACCACATCAAGATGTCTAGAGAAGACATGAAGACTAAACACAACAAAGTCAGAAATTGGATTCCTTATGGAAGATTAGTCTCAGACATTCTGACTGAGAGTGGCCTGGTGGCACGTCTACATGAAGCTGGTGTAACAGAAAAACTTGATTCTGTCATAGGCAAACCTCTGAACAACAAAAGTCTCCAGAGGATGAAAGTCATAGATGAACTTACTTCTGTACCTACCAATATCAATACAACAGTAGTAAGACAACGGAGAATTCCTCTAGAAGATTTTCCAAACTTCTTTGCTGAAGAACCAAAGGAAGTTCTGATCAAGTTTGTTGGTTCATGTCTGGAGCAAGGAATTCTACTTCCAGAAGGTTGTCTACAACGTCAACCTATGTCAGATATCTATGAGGAACATAAGAGGCAAAGAAAATAAGCTTTAGAAGAAGAAGTTGCAGGCATACAGAAGAAGCGGAAAACTTCTGAAGAACCACAACAGAAGAAGATCAAGAAAAGAAAAGCTTCTGGAGAAGCACCTTTTGTCAGAGTTAAGAAAGTAAAGAAATCAGGTAATTCTACAACTTTACCTCTTATTTCTGAATCAGTACCAGTAGTATCAATGTTTAACTCTGAATCGTTACCTACTTCACAAACTTGCTCTGAACCATAATCACAAAATAATGAATATGTTCCCACACCACAACCTTTACCACAAACTCTCATCAAGAAGAACAAATACCATATGAACCTACACACTCTGAACCACATCCTTCTGTAACTCAAATAGAAGAATCTATTCCTATTAACCCAGAACCAGAACAACCAGAAATCCCTCAACTAGAACCCACTCAACCATCTGAATCAAAAAATGCTGAATCAAATATTCTGAACATTCAACCTCTGAAAACTGTGTTTACAATTTCTTCCACATCCGTTTACACCACAAATTCTAGTGATTCCACTGAATCTGATACCACCTCTTCATCTGAAACACAACCTATTCCATCTGAACCTCTTCACTCACAAAACACTATATTCACTCCATATGTTCCTAAACCTTTTGATATTGTTACCTCTAACATCAGAATCAAACATTATTTATTTCCCAGAAAACCTTCACCTACAGTTATCACTTCATCTGATCCATCTCCTTCCCCAACTTATCCTCGTCCTTTGTTTATTATCCCCACTTTCACCATTCCCTCAAAACCTTCTTCATCTGCCAACCCTGAATCTTCTTTAAAAACATTTTTAGAAGAATTATTTAAATCTAAACCTAGATTAAATGTTGGTATTCTGCTTGCTGGTTTTGAAACTGAGTTAAAAATGTGGATATCATTTGTTGAGAAGGAATGTCTCACTGGCCTTGAGCCAGATGCTTCTGAAGCTATTTGGACAAGATTCAAAAACAGATTCAACTCTGTAGCTGATAATCTCCAGAACATCTGTGCTGAAGATGCCAAGATCATAATATCTGAAGCTGTCAGACTTTCTCGTCTGAATGATCTTTTGAGTGCTCTCAGAACTTCCACTTTGCTTCTGGATCCTCCACCAGCAAAAACTGTTGTTCCTGTCGCTCCAGAAGACTCTGCAGCTCTGATAGATAACCCCTCTGCCCTGATGATTTTAGACAAACCATCTGCATTTGTGCCTCCAGAATCTGCATCTGTAATGGTTATTGACTCTGCTCCTACTCTTGCATCAGACTCTGCTCCTTCTGCCTCTTCTGAAGTTAAGAAAGAGAATCTGGAACTAGAAGACAAGATTGTTGTGCTGAAAGCTGGTCAATCGGAAATTAAGTCTTGGATGGAAAAACAAGATGAGAAAACTGACAACATACAGAAGTGGATGGCTAAGCAAGAAGAATCTTAATATAAAATTACCAACTTTCTGAAGATGCTTTTATCTCGACCATCTTAGATCTTGTTTTCTTATCTGATGTTTGTGCACATGATCATGTTTGTCTGATGTTTTGGTTTTCTGAATGTACTTTGAATATCTTTTATAAATGAATCTTTTATTTCCATATCTGTTTATATCTTTTCTTCTATTATTCCTTTATGTCTTTAAAAGTTTTCTTTTTGATTATGACAAAAAGGGGGAGAAAAAGAAATTATGAATGTTCAAATAAACAATTACTAAAATGGAATTCAGACATAATGATTATAACTAACATTGAATTTTAGTATTTCAGAACTTCAATCTTTCATCTGACAAAATTCATTGAAGGTATCCTGAGAATCCCCAAATCAGAACTAATTCAACCAGACTCTATTTCTGAAACATTAATTCTAATCAGGCTCTGATTCTGAATCGTTTAATCAGACTCTGACTCTGAAAAGTTTATCCAAACCAGACTCTGAAACTGACAAGAATACTTATGCAAAAAGGGAAGTTTTCTATTCCATTAGAGTATTCATTTCAGAGGGAGATTTTGTATCTCAGGGGGAGTTATATATTTATTTCCATTTATTGAACAAAATTTCCTATGTTTTTGTCATCATCAAAAAGGGGGAGATTGTTAGAACACAGATTGGTGTTTAAATATATCTCATTATTTTGATGGTAACACTAATGAAATTTTATATTAAGAAAATATATACTCTAATTTTGTTCAAGTGTTTTTGTTTCAGATATTAAAATTGAATATTCTGATAAAGGCAAAAATACATCTGAACGTTCTCTACGCAAGGCTCTGAAGCATCAGAAGCAACCCATCAGAAGATTCTGAGCGCTGCCAGAAGACTCTGAAGCAGAAGCTGCAGAAGACTCTAAAGCAGAAGCTGCAGAAGCATCTGAAGCGTAGCTGAATAATTTGTATGAAGAGTTTCAAGCATTGTTTCAGAAGACTCTGAATGTACTTTATGCTGCAAGTACAGAGGCTCTGAATAACCAGTATGCTCTGATCAGATCACTCACACTAAAGCACTATGGCTGCAACTCTGATTTCATTGAATCTGATCTGAAGAACCAGAAGCACATCAGACGATCTGATGTTGTTTTCATTTGAAAAGATGTCAGCACGTGAATAAACTTGGTACTATTCTCAACGTCCTCTCCAACGGGACTATTCCTTATTTGTGATAGACACAAGGATTCAGGTAAAAGGCATTTCTCTGAACATTCTACTTGTGAGAAAGGAAAAGTCATGTGAAGACAAAAGGCTACAACTACTCTACTTGCACAATCTTCAAGCTTTGGACTCTCAGCACTATAAAAGGACGTTATCTTCATCTCTTCAAAGCCAACGAACAACTAACGATCTATTGAAAAACTTATTGAAATTATTCTCAACTCTCATACACTCATTCAAAGCTGAATAGTTTTATTTGTTCTTAAACTTAAGTATAAAAATCACAGTTTATGATACATCTTTTTAGAAGCATCAAACACACTTGTTAGTTTACATTTATTTGTAAAGGTTCCTTAAGAAGACCAAGTTGTGGTCAGTAGTTCTTGAGAAGACTAAGACAGTTGTTCTTAGTGGTTGTCATTGTAATCTGTTTGATTATAGTGGATTAAGTCCTTGAGGAGAAAGGCAAATCACTCTTGATAGGGTGGACTGGAGTAGTTGAGTTCAACGAACCAGGATAAAAATCATTGTGTTTTTATTGCCATAATATTTTCTAAACCCTTATTCACCCCCCCCCCCCCCCCTTCTAAGTGTTTTATCACCTTCACATACAATGTTAATTAAAAAAGAGTCTGAATGAACCATATAAAACATGCAAGATAGAGCCACTAAGTCAAAAGGAATCCCTTTGAAATGATGAAACATTATCATTTAAGCCTTGAATTCAAGAGGCATTTATGTGGAATAGTGCATTATCAAAGAAGCCACTCCCACCAGTCAAGATGCACTCTTAAACAACAATAAAAACATTTGCAGACTATGGAATTGGTCAAAAGAAGAGCTAGGCTAGTGGAAGAGATAAGGTACCTTGAGATAGAAGTAATGATGCATTGCCAAAACCACTGAACATTGAGCTCATCCTTCAAACATCACTATTCCTCCAAAACAAATTTGTTCCCGTATAAATAGAGACCACATTTAATCATTCAGAGGACACCAAAACAATTACAACATTCGTTTTCTCATTCTTCTTCTTTCACTTTAAAGTTTCAAAATTTCAAAGAGTGAGAATCGAGTTTTCAAAACCATAGCTTCTCCACTCAAACTTTTGATTCAAACACTTCATATACATCATGTATAAGGGATCCAAACACTTAAACACTTCCTGTAACATCAAATTCATCAAGATCACATCTCACCTTGATTAAATTGCAGTTGGATTCGAGCCAAGCAATCCAAGAGGTTTCAACTTGTTCTAAGCAACTCAACACAATCCTTGAGGTCCAGGGAAGCTGTTAGGATCATCATTTCACATCTGTAACACCTCCAAATGAGGATTTGATTTCCTCTTGCAAGGTAAGCCTGAACTTTTCAAACTCTATGATTCATGCATCATAAATGTTATTTTAAGTTACCAATGTGTTTCTGGTAGTTCATAGATCATTTACCCTCAATCAATTGTTATTTATATTATGTATATAGGATTTCATTATAGTTTTTGCAAAACTAGGATTCATTTGGTTCATGCTTAATAATCCACTTCACACTAAATATAAATGAAATTAAATACCACCATTCGATTCCTTGTTTAAAAACTAACAATTTTCATGTTTACATCTTTCAAAACTATAGCGTATTAATTGAGATAGAGTCATTTCTGCAAAAATGGAGCTCGAGGAAGAAGATGAAGTTCATGGCGCGCATTTTTGAATTTGGCACACATTCTTAATATTTTTTCAAATGGTTTTGTTTAATCATCACTAATGCATGTTGACTCAGTTGGCAAGGGTGTGTTTTGATGGTTTGATCCTTGGTGGTGTGGGTTCAAATCCCACCTACAACATTTTTTTTTACCACTTTTTCATATTTTTTCATATTTTATTCCAAAATTCAAACATTTATTTCTCTTACCAAATTAATTCTTTTTGACCCAATATTTTTCACACATATCACTCATACACTCTATTATTTTAATCTATCAAAAAATCCCAAAAAAAAGTATTTATTTAATCACTTTTTATTAAGTTGAAAAGAAGTGCTTTTTATGTTTAAAACCTTGAAAAAAATTAATTTTTCTTTCTAATTGTTTCAAACCTAATTCATTTTGATTCTCATATGGATAAATACACTTTGTTTAAAGCATTGTTATAAGATCATAGCATGTTTATCTTGACTTTCACATCATTTATACCATGTTTAAATCATTTCCTTTTTGAAAATACCTTTGATTAAATCTTTTATTATGGATAAATACACTTTGTTTAAAGCATTGTTATAAGATCATAGCATGTTTATCTTGACTTTCACATCATTTATACCATGTTTAAATCATTTCCTTTTTGAAAATACCTTTGATTAAATCTTTTATTAGGATTTCATCTTGATTAAAAAAAACTTTTTTCAAAACTTCTCAAACCACTCACGGGCATCTATTTGAGTGTAAGTCCCTCCCCTCCTATAAAAAATTTCTTCAATTTATCAAATCTTTCAATCTTTCAAAACTCAACCTTCAACTTTCATCAAACACAATCCTAGTGGCATTCAAATTTCAAACTCTTTGGACCTTTATTAGAGTGTTAGACCCACCACCTTTTCAATTAAACCATGCTTAGACATGCCTTTGATTAAATCTTTTATTAGGGTTTCATCTTGATTAAAAAAACTTTTTTCAAAACTTCTCAAACCACTCACGGGCATCTATTTGAGTGTAAGTCCCTCCCCTCCTATAAAAAATTTCTTCAATTTATCAAATCTTTCAATCTTTCAAAACTCAACCTTCAACTTTCATCAAACACAACCCTAGTGGCATTCAAATTTCAAACTCTTTGGACCTTTATTAGAGATTAGACCCACCACATTTTTAATTAAACCATGCTTAGACATGGGTCTTTATTAGAGTGTAATATCCATGACATTTTAAATTAAACCATGCTTAGGCATGGGCCTTAATTAGAGTGTAAGATCCACCACCTTTTCAGTTCAACCATGCTTAGACATGGACCTCTATTAGAGTGTAAGACCCACCACCTTTTCAATTCAACCATTCTTAGACATGGGCCTCTATTAAATGTAAGACTTACCATCTTTTCAAATCAACCATGCTTAGACATGGCCCTTTATTAGAGTGTAAGGCACGCCACCTTTTCAATTCAACCATGCTTAGACATGGGCCTCTATTAAAGTGTAAGATCCTCTACTTTCAATTCATGTCTATACTTGTTAAATACTTATCATATACTTATTTATATTAAGTTTCTCTTGGAATTTATAACACCTCATCCTTAGTTTAGACTTAGTTCAAACATTAGGGTTCCCTCAACTACAACTTAGTTAAAACACTAGTTCCCCTTTGGATGAAGTCAACTTCTTCATAGCCTCATCTTGGGCTTTATCCAAGCACCCAGCCTCCTCTTAGGCTTCATACAAGGACCATTCATGCTTCTTAAAAGCATCATAGCCTCCATCTTAGGATTCATACAAGATACCATCAATTTAAAACTCCCCCCAGTTAAGTCAGCCTCCTCTCAAGCTATAATAAACTTTTTAGCTTCACATCTTGGGCTTTGAACAAGATACAAATAAAAAATTTAGCTTTACATCTTGGGCTTTGAGTAAGATACAAATAAAATTTTTAGCTTTACTTCTTGGGCTTTGAACAAGATACAAATATTTTAGCTTCAATATCTTGGGCTTTGAACAAGATACTAAAATAATTAAATTTCTCCCCAGAGATGAGACATTGAGTCATCTCTGTAGGAAGATATCTCTTCTATACACCATAATTCAAAATCAAACATTCAAAACTTTCTTTCCATATAAGTGATGTAAGTGGCACACTTGTTGATTCAAAATCCAAGCTGGATTCCTTCTCTTATCATAGTCTAAAACTTTTCTTTCATCTAAGTGATGTAAGTGGTGCACTTGTTGATACTATATCTAAGTTAAGGTCCTTCTCTTATCATGCAAATACTCATGAAGGAAGATGTGGCGGATTATTTAGCATCCAAGTTCAAAGCTTCTCCCCTTATGATATTATTCTCAAATGTTTATGATGAATAGATGGGATATATCACTTAAAAATGATAATTTGTCTTTTCTTTCAAACCAACAAAACTTTTAGCTTCACATTTTGGGCTTTGAACAAGATACATGAATACCCTTTTAGCTTCATCATCTTGGGCTTTGAATAAGATACGAATTCCACCCATAGTTAGGTGGAACTACGAACACATTGATTTCCCAAAGTCTGTTTTTGGGAATACGTAGGCATAAGGTCGTAAGATCTTAGCGAACACACCTTTAAATAAAACCTCTTAGGTCCTCGTACCTTTCATAAAACAAAAATTCCCAAACACATATCGCATTCTCACCCATAGGTTGAAACTTTCCCAATTCAACAGTAAACAACTTAAGTAGATAAGATAACTAATAGTAAATATGTACAAAAGGTTCCTATAGAGTACTATAGATACTTAGGATGTTAATAACTTCCCTTAGTATAACCAAACCCCGATTCCAAATCTCTTTGCATTTGTAGGGAGAACATTTGCACGCAGGGTTAGTTTAGATTCCTTCCCCTTCCTTTTAAGAATCATAGGATAAATATTAGAAATTCGAAAGTGGTACAAGAACGGTTCACGAGGATATCACCATCTCAGGATTGGTGGGGTCACAGAAATCGTTCCATGCATAGAAGGCTGATGTTGTCACAATATTACAAAAAAGAGCGACGCCCAAATATTACAACTCATGACACGCTAGCTGAACAAATACAATCAAATGAATCTAAACATTTTCCCCCTCTGGCGGGGTCTCTTCGTCATCATCGTTGAGGTGAGAAACGACTATTTCACCGTCGACCACTGATGTTGAATATATCAAAAGAAAGTATTGAATATCGTATCCACAGAGACCGTCGCGATATTACCAACGTTAAGACAATTGTTGTCATTTTTAAGGGAAGTTTGTAAATTAGTTTGCTTTTAATGTAATAGAATATAAAATAAAAAATTCTTAAAGTAAAGTTTAAATGATAGAAGACTTGTTAGGATTAAAATTCCACTACTGTGCACGTACGATTTTGGTTGATACTTCTTTAAAGAAACTTGCTTTTCACATTATCTTCATTAATTCACTCACAATAGCATATATGTCTAAATGCTTGTTGAGATTTCAATTGATTTAGTTTAACCGATGATTTCTCAATCAATTAAACTAAACAATCGCATTAAGAACCAAATGTTGTTTATGAAAATTAAACCCTTAGTTCTATGTCTAGAACAAAGCGTTTAACTGATTATAACCTTTAACTTAAATACAAATGTACTTTTCAATCACAATTTGTATTCATAGGTTTAGAATTGCAAAACAAAGATTTAATCGATAATCATGAATAACAGAGTTTCATTAAAGAAGGAATCAATGATAATACATATGATTACGATAATTTCCTCCCAATCCTAACAAGAGAAGAATTAGTTATCCATTGTCATGGTAACTTGCACAAAAATGAAGAATTGGAGATGAATTTGCATCAAGTATGATTTCTCGATTCTTGATGCAAATCCAGCTCGATTCTTTCAACTCTCTTCTCCTTAATTAAAAATATGTTATAATTCTCTATTACAAAGTAATAATGTAAAGTGATAATCTCCAATGCTTCTACTGCACTCCTTTTATACTGGCTAAGATGATGGACTTTCTCTATGCGAATTTTTGGTTGCTATGCAAAGTCAGCTTGCTTAACCTTGAAAAATTTATACCGCCCCTGGATAACTGCCATACATTGCTATGCGAAGTATAGTTCGCATAGCGAAATCTTCTTGCTTCTGCTCGCTTCAAGAGAAACTGGGTCAGTTTGATTCTGTTTCATTCTATTTTTAACCGCTTCTCCTTGCGTCGCGACCTTCGCGTAGTGAAGTACTGGCTTGCGATGTGAATGTTCTTTCTTTCTTTCTCTCTCTCTCTCTCTCTCTCTCTCTCTCTCTCTCTCTCTCTCTCTCTCTCGCTTCTCTTGCTTCAAGCAAACTTGGGTGCTTTTGATTCTGTTTTTTTTTCTGTTATTGCTCGCTTCAGCTTCGCATCGTGAGCTTCGCATAACGAAGTGTTTTCTCACTATGCGAAAGTTGCAGGGCATGGGTTTTTCTTTCTTTTAACTGATGCATACCTTAGTTAATTTCTTCAAAAACATAACTATTCAACATTAGGGTTCTTTTGGATCATGGTTAGTCAAGTTTCATCCTTAATAGTTAATGAAAGCAAGCATTTTGTTCAGTTTTCCCCAAAGTTTTGTCAACTATTGGACTTCCATCAAATTCTCCCCAATTAGTTTCTTTGTTGCCCTCAATCAAGAGCATGAACTTTTCAACATGTTTTCAAGATCGTTAATTAAGCTTTTGAAATAACAATCTGGGTCATGAATGGTTCAAATGATTACTTGTCAAGCAAGGAATTTGTTCAACTGATTATAGAATCAGAGCATGATTATGAAATCAAATTCTCGCCCACACCATCAAATCATGTACTAGAAAAGACAAAGACACAACTTACTTGAATCTCTCCTAACACTCTTCTTCATAAAAAGTGATGAAGACTTTAAAGTTTGTTTTACTCATGTGGTGTGATGACTCTCATTTGATCATTTGATCAACATCCGGGTCGATTCATGTTTTCATCCAAAAACTTCAGTATTTGAGCAATTGAAAGCATAAATCACATAGGACTTGTGAAGATTGTAATGTGGCCAGGTTTCATAAAGTGATGGTTTTTCTCCTAAATCTACTTTTTTTAAAAATTTGTCTACCTTTATAACTTGCTTCACTTATTTCTTCATCACCATGATCTTGACTTTTCTTTTGTTTTTCTTTTAAATCTTTCATTGTCTCCATGATACCAATTTTTACTTTTTGTATTTCTTTCTCTCATTTCATCTTTATTTCTTTTTCTTTTCCATTTTGTATCATTATTAATTTTCTCCCCAACTTATTTTTTTTCATGAGTGAAGCTCTTGGTGATTTATATCATTATAGTTTAGGTTATGCAAAAAGAAATTGGAATGGATCATAACTTCACTAAGTGGTTTTCTTAGTGGGTTTGTATTTTCAAAATTTGATCCATCCTTTGATTTTTCTGGTTTAAAGAGGGTGCACAAATGCTCACTCACTTACTGATTTTGATAAGATTCTTTTTTGGCTATGGTAGTTTTTCTCAAAATCAAGCAATTACCTTGATAATCTTTATGCCTTTACAAAGCTTAAATGGAATTTCTGGATTGAACATGAATCAACCGAGTTTAACACAAGGATTATTTGTATGCATTTTGTAAATAATGGAAGTTCATCTCTCTTTTTATGGTTTTTGCTAACTGATTCAAACACGTGTGTGTACAATGTAAAATGAGACATGTTATGACTTTGTAAGAGAAAACAAAATTTAAAATCACGCTAACATTCTACAAAGTAAGTAAACATGTACCTTGCTTGACTTTCGTCTAATTTCTATCATTACCACTCACTTTTTCCTTGTTGAATGTTCAAGATACTTGATTTGGCCTTTGTTCAAAATACCAGAAGAAACTCTTTATGCTCATGATGAGGATGAAGAGAACATAACAAGCATAATTAACAACATCAAATTTTCAAAATAACTTGCAGCATACCAACCATTTAAAGGAGTACCAAGTGAGTTTATGGTATGAACTACCGTCAAAAAGTTTCAAACGATTACAACATAAAACCTATAAACTGAAATTTGAAAAGAAAGTACTAAAATTGAAACTGAAACTGAAAGAACTGAAAAATAAAATAAAAATAAAATGACTTACAATGTCGGATTTCCTCCCAACCAGCGCTTGTTTAACTTTGTTAGCTCGACGCCTGTTTCAAGTGAATTCAAGGTGGTTTTTTTGAAATGATCGAAGCATATTTTCCACTATACCGTGGTCTTGCCTCGTCCTTTTGTTCTTTGGTACTGGCATCCATGAAGCATATTTCTTTAGTGATTGGATGTTTGATGCCTTCAAACAAACTGAAATTGGCCTATTTGTCTTGCACTCTAACCTTCACTAATCCATCATCTACATATACCATCATTCTTGCCGTCTTCATGAAAGGCCAGCCTAGAATTAGAGGAGTGTCATCATTTTCTTCAATATCCATCACCACAAAATCTATAGGAAATAAAAATTTATCAACTTTAACTAATACATCTTCAGTTATTCCTCATGGTCGGGTGATGAATTTGTTTGCTAGTTGTAGTGTCATCTTCATATGTTTCATGTCCAGATCACCTATCCTCTTAACCACTGATAAAGGAATGAGATTTATGGTAGAGCCGAGATCAATAAATGCATTTCCAACATTTACGTTTCCTATAGTAAAAGGCAACGTGACTCTTCCAAGATCAGTTTCTTTTCCTGGAAGTGTTTTCTGAATAACATCACTATAGCCAGCATCCACTTGAATTACTTCATCATTCATAGTTCTCCGTTTCTTTGTTAGAATTTCTTTCATGAACTTTGCGTATGTTGGGATCTGTTCAAGTGCTTCAGCCAATGGAATGTTAACTTGTAACCTTATGAAAATATCCAGGAACCTTGTATATTTCCTTTCTTGGTTCTTCTTAGTGGGAATATGAGGATACAGTAGGTGTTGTGCAGGCTGATCTTCTTTTGTTTTCTGCTTTTTCCACTTGTCACTGAAATCTTTCTCATTTTCAACTACCTCTTCCTCAACTTCTTTATCTTATACTTCCTTCTCATTTTCTTCCTCTTGTTTTTCTCTTCTTTCAACCATAACTCTTTCCTTCTCCGAATTTTCACTAACTCCTGTTTCAAACATTCTACCACTTCTTGTTGTAACTGCATTGCATTATTCCTTTGGATTTTTTTGTGGGGTGGCTGTGAAGGTACCTCCTTGTTGATCTGCTAGGTGCTTTGCAATTTATCCAACTTGTGTTTCCAAGTTCCTGATCGAGGCATATGTATTCTTCTGATTTATAATGGATAATTGCATGAATTGGTTCAACATGTCTTCCAGTTTAGATATCATGTCCAACTGTGTTGTATGTTGCGGTTGTTGATGAAAATTCTGATATTGGTTAAGCCTGTTTGATGTTCCTGCTTCTTGCCTCCAGCCTTGACCATAGTTGGTGTTATTCTGCATTGATAGTTCTGGTTTCCTTGGTATGGTGCTGCTCGTTGTTGGTTTCCCATGTAATTGACCTCTTAATTTATTTGAGGGAAAAAACCTGTAGGATGGTTACATGTAAATAATTCACACAAGGCTATTTGTTATGGTTTGTTGGGCGAGTCGTGTATATCCTTGAGCTGTTGTGGAAGTTTGAAAAGCTGCTTGGTTAATTCCTCAATTGTTTGAGTGAGAATTTTGTTTTTGCCAATATTGCATTGTTTGGGCCTAACTCCAGTAATCTTGGTTTCCGTTGTGCAATGCCTCTATTATACTGAACTTGATGGTCATTAAGAGCCATATGATTAATGATAGACACTACCTCCTCTGCACTTTTGGATAACAATGAACCATCGACAGTTGCATCAAGTAGAAGCTTTTGTTATGGTTGTAATCCATTACAAAAGATGTGGATTTGGGTGAGTTCGTCGAAGCCATGATTCGAAAATTTCCATAGCATAGACTTATAGCGCTCACATGCTTCACATAAGGTCTTTATTGCACTTTGATCAAATGCGGCAATTGTTGTTTTGGCGTCCATGAATCTGTTATGTAGGAAAAAATGATTAAGAAAGTTTTCCTCCAAGATATTCCAATTGGTCATGGTTTGAGTGGGTTGGTCCAGATACCAATCCTATGCTTTGTCAATCAGTGAGTGTGGAAAAAATCGCATGAAGACTACTTCTTCTTCCGCTTCAGGTGCTCCCAATGTTCCAGCCAATTTATAGAACTATGTAACGTGAGTGTACTGATCCTCGTAATCTAGTCCTGCAAATGGATTTGCATAAATGATCTGCAATAATCCTGTTTTCATTTCAGCTTGTCGGTTGGTTGGATTGTTGGTGAGGCGAGCCAACCGTTTTGGGCTGCTTTGCCAAGATCCTCCATTCACGATTTCAGGTCCACCTTCTGCCATGGTTTCTTTTGTTGAATGTGTTGAGGTGGAAGCTTATTTTTTTTGAGATCTTTGTTTGGATAGCTTTTTCTGCTTCTTTATTTGTCATTTACTTTGTCAGACTGTTCTTTCGATCTCAGGATCAAAAGGAAATAAGTCCTCCGGCTTTGTACCTCGCGTTCACAAAACTTGCAATTTCTAGCCAAATCAATGTTAGGAGAAAATCTATATACAACTTTTAACAAATGTACAACTTAAAAAGATATCAATAGTCATTTTGTTTATAAATCTAAACGCCAGTCCTCGGTAATGGCACCATTTTAATGCTGAGTATATCAAAAGAAAGTATTGAATATCGTATCTATAAAGACTGGTGCGATATTACCAACGTTAAGACAATTGTTATCATTTTTAAGTGAAGTTTGTAATTTAGTTTACTTTTAATGTAACAGAATATAAAATTGTAACTTGTTAAAGCAAAGTTTAAATGATAGAGGACTTGTTAGGATTGAAATTCCATTATCGTACACGTATGATTTTGGTTGAAACTTCTTTAAAGAAACTTGCTTTTCACATTATCTTCATTAATTCACTCACAACAGCATATATGTCTATATGCTTGTTGAGATTTCAATTGATTTAGTTTAATCGATGATTTCTCAATCAATTAAACTAAACAATCGCTTAAGAATCAAATGTTGTTTATGAAAATCAAACCCTTAGTTCTACGTCTAGAACAAAGCGTTTAACCGATTATAACCTTTAACTCAAATATAAATGTAGTTTTCAATCACAATTCATATTCATAGGTTTAGAATTGTAAAACAAAGATTTAATCGATAATCATGAATAACATAATTTTATTAAAGAAGGAATCAATGATAATACATACGATTACAATAGTTTCCTCTCAATCCTAACAAGAGAAGAATTAGTTATCCATTGTCATGGTAGCTTGCACAAAAAGGAAGAATTGGAAATGAATTTGCATCGAGGACGATCTCTTAATTATTGATGCAAATCCAACTCGATTCTCTCCATTCTCTTCTCCTTACTTAAAACTATGTTATAATTCTCTATTACAAAGTAATAATGTAAAGTGATAATCTTTAATGTTTCTGCTGCAGTCCTTTCATACTAGTTGAGATGAGGGACTTTCGCTATGCAAAGCTTTGGTCGCTATGCCAAGTCAGCTTGCTTAACCTTGAAGAATTTTAAACCACCCTTGGATAACCGTCATACTTCTCTATGCAAAGTAAAGTTCGCATAGCGAACTCTTCTCGCTTCTGCTCTCTTCAAGCGAAACTTGGCCAGTTTGATGCTGTTTCATTATGTTTTTGCACGCTTCTCCTCGTGTCGTGACCTTTGCGTAGCGAAGCACTGGCTCGCGATGCGAATGTTCTTTGCTCCCTCTCGCTTCGCTTGCTTCAAGCAAACTTGGGTGCTTTAGATTCTGTTTCTTTCTATTATTGCTCGCTTCAGCTTCGCATTGCAAGCTTCGTGTAGCAAAGTGTTTTCTCGCTATGCGAAAGTTACAGGGTATGGTTTTTTCTTACTTTTAACTGACGCATGCCTTAGTTAATTATTCTAAAAACATAACTATTTAACAGTAGCATTATTTTGGATCATAGTTAGTTAAGTTTCATCCTTAATAGTTAATGAAAGTAAACATTTTGTTCAGTTTTCGCTAAAGTTTTGTCAACTATTTGACTTCCATCAAATTCTCCCCAACTTAGTTTCTTGGTTTCCCTCAATCAAGAGCGTGAACTTTTCAACATGTTTTCAGGATCTTTAATCAAGCTTTTAAAATAACAATTTGGATCATGAATGGTTCAAATGATTATTGTCAAACAAGGAATATGTTCAACTGATTATAGAATCAGAGCATGATTATGAAATCAAATTCTCGCCCACAACATCAAATCATGTACTCAAAAAGACAAAGACACGGCTTACTTGAATCTCTCCTAACACTCTTCTTCATAAAAAGTGATGAAGACTTTGAAGTTTGTTTTACTCATGTGGTGTGATGACTATCATTTGATCACTTGGTCAACATCCAGGTCGATTCATGTTTTCATCCAAAAACTTCAGTATTTTAGCAATTGAAAGCATAAATCACATAGGACTTGTGAAGGTTGTAATGTGGCCAGGTTTCATAAAGTGATGGTTTTTCTCCTAAAGCTACTTTTCTAAAAAATTTGTCCACTTTTGTAACTTGCTTCACTTATTTCTTCATCACCATGATCTTGACTTTTATTTTGTTTTTCTTATCAATCTTTCATTGTCTCCATGATACCGAGTTTTTACTTTTTGTATTTCTTTCTCTCACTTCATCTTTCTGTCTTTTTCTTTTCCATTTTATATCATTATCAATTTTTTTTCTCAACTTATTTCTTTTCACAAGTGAAGCTCTTGATGATTTATATCATTATAGTTCAGGTTATGAAAAAAGTAATTAAAATGGATCATAACTTCACTAAGTGGTTTTCTTAGTGGTTTTGTATTTTCAAAATTTAATCAATCCTTTGATTTTTCTGGTTCAAAGAGGGTGCACAAATGCTCACTCACTTACTGGTTTTGATAAGATTCTTTTTTGGCTATGGTGATTTTTTTCAAAATTAAACAATTGCCTTGATAATCTTTATACCTTTACAAAGCTCAAATAAAATTTTTGGATTGAACATGAATCAACCGAGTTTAACACAAGGATTATTTGTACGCATTTTGTAAATAATGGAAGTTCATCTCACTTTTTCTTGTTATTGCTAACTGATTCAAGCACGTGTGTGTACAATGTAAAATGAGACATGTTATGAATCTGTAAGAGAAAACAAAATTCAAAATCATGTTAACATTCAATAAAGTAAGTAAACATGGACCTTGCTTGACTTTCGTCTGATTTCTATCACTACCACTCACTCTTTCCTTGTTGAATGTTTAAGATACATGATTTCACCTTTGTTCAAAATACCAGAAGAAGCTCTCTATGCTCATGATGAGGATGACAAGAACATACCAAGCATAATTAACAACAATAAGTTCTCAAAACAACTTACGGCATACCAACCGTTTAAAGGAGTACCAAGTGAGTTTACAGTATGAACTACCGTAAAAAAGTTTCAAATGATTACAACATAAAACTAATAAACTGACATTTCAAAAGTAAGTACTAAAATTGAAACTAAAGCTGAAAGATCTGAAAGCTAAAATAAAAATAAAATGACTTACAATGTTGGGTTGCCTTCCAACCAACGCTTGTTTAACGTCGTTAGCTCGACACCTGTTTCAAGTGAATTAAATGTGGTTTGTCTGAAATGATCGAAGCATATTTTCCACTATCCCGTGGTCTTGCCTCGTCCTTTTGTTGGTACTGACATCTATGAAGCATATTTCTTTGGTGATTGGATGCTTGATGTCTGCAAACAAACTGAAATTGACCTTTTTGTCTTGCACTCCTAACCTTCATTAATCCATCATCTACATATCATCATTCTTGTTGTCTTTATGAAAGGTCGGCCCCAAAATTAGAGGAATGTCGTCATTTTCCTCAATATCCATCCCCATAAAATCTATAGAAAATAAAAATTTATCTACTTTAACCTATACATCTTCAGCTATTCTTGATGGTCAAATGATGTATTTGTTTGCTAATTGTAGTGTCATCTTCGTATGTTTCATATCCAGATCACCCATCCTCTTAACCGCTAATAAAGGAATGAGATTTATGCTGGAATGGAGATCAATCAATGCATTTCCAACATTTACTTTTCCTATAGTAATAAGTAACCTAACTCTTTCAGGATCAGTTTCTTTTCGTGGAAGAGTTTTCTTAATAACAACATTACAACCAACATCCACTTAAATTACTTCTTCATTCATGATTCTCCGTTTCTTTGTTAGAATTTCTTTCATGAACTTTACGTATGTTGGGATCTGTTCAAGTGCTTCAGCCAATAGAATGTTAACTTGTAACCTTCTGAGAATATCTATGAACCTTGTATATTGCCTTTTTTGGTTCTTCTTGGTGGGAGCATGAGGATATGGTAGGTGTTGTGCAGGATGATTTTCTCTTGTTTTCTGCCTTTTCCACTTGTTACTGAAATCTTTCTCATTTTCAACTACCTCTTCCTCAATTTCTTTATCTTCTACTTCCTTCTCATTTTCTTCCTCTTGTTTTTCTCTTCTTTCAACCACAACTCTTTCCTTCTCCGCATTTTCACCAGCTCCTGTTTTAATCATTCTACCACTCCTTGCTGTGATTGTGTTGCAATGTTCCTTTGGATTTGTCTGTGGGGTGGCTGTGAAGGTACCTCCTTGTTGATTAGCCAGGTGCTTTGCAATTTGTCTAACTCGTGTTTCCAAGTTCCTGATCGACGTATCTGTATTCTTCTGATTTGTAATGGATAATTGCATGAATTGGTTCAACGTGCCTTCTAGTTTAGATATTCTGTCTGGCTGCATTGTATGTTGCAGTTGTTGATGAAAATTCTGATATTGGTTAGGCCTGTTTGATGCTCCTGCTTCTTTCCTCCAGCCTTGACCATAGTTGGTGTTCTTTCTGCGTTGATAGTTCTGGTTTCCTTGGTATGGTGCTGCTTGTTGTTGGTTTCCCATGTAATTGACCTATTTATTTATTGGAGGGTAAAAACTTGTAAGATGGTCACCAATACATAATTCACATAAGGCTATTTGTTATGGTTTGTTGGCCGAGCCGCGCATCTCCTTGAGCTATTGTGGAAGTTTGGAAAGCTGTTTGGTTAATTCCTCAACTGTTTGAGTGAGAATTTTGTTTTGTGCCAATATTGCATCGTTTAGGCCTAACTCAAGTAATCCCAGTTTCCGTCGTGCAGTGCCTCTATTATGCTGAACTTGATGGTCATTGAGAGTCATACGATTAATGATAGACAATGCCTCCTCTGCACTTTTGGATAATAATGAACCACCGACAGTTGCATCAAGTAGAAGCTTTGGTTGTGGTTGTAATCCATTGCAGAAGATGTGTATTTGGGTGAGTTCATCAAAGCCATGATTCATACATTTTTGAAACACAGACTTATAGCGCTCCCATGCTTCACATAGGGTCTCTATTGCACTTTGAGAAAATGCAGCTATTGCTTTTTTGGCGTCCATGAATCTGTTATGTGGGAAGAACCGATTCAGAAAGTTTTCTTCCAAGACATTCTAATTGGTCATGGTTTGAGTGGGTTGGTCCAGATACCAATCCTTTGCTTTGCTGATTAGTGAGTGCAGAAACAATCGCATGAAGATTGCTTCTTCTTCTGCTTCAGGTGTTCCAAATGTTCTAGCCAATTCATAGAGCTTGGTGAGGTGAGTGTACGGATCCTCGTGATCTAGGCCTACAAATGGATTTGCATAAATAATTTGCAATAATTCTGTTTTCATTTCAGCTTGTTGGTTGGTTGAATTGTTGGTGAGGCGAGCCAATCGTCTTAGGATGCTTTGACACGGTTCTCCATTCACGACTTCAGGTCCACCTTCTGCCATGGTTTCTTTTGTTGAATGTGTTGAGTTTGAAGCTCCTTTCTTTTGAGACCTTTGTTTGGCTACCTTTTTCTGCTTCTTTGTTTGTCGTTTGTTTTGTCAGACTATTATTTCGATCTAAGGATCAAAAGGAAATATGTCCTCCAGCTTTGTACCTCGTATACACAAGGCTTGCAATTTCTAGCCAAAACAATGTTAGGAGAAAATATATATACAACTTTTAACAAATGTACAACTTAAAAAGATATCAACAATCGTTTTGTTCGTAAATCTAAACGTCAGTCCCTGGCAACGACGCCATTTTGATGTTGAGTATATCAAAAGAAAGTATTGAATATTGTATCCATAGAGACCGACGCGATATTACCAATTTTAAGACAATTGTTATCGTTTTTAAGTGAAGTTTGTAAATTATTTTTCTTTCAATGTAACAGAATATAAAATCGAAACTTGTTAAAGTAAAGTTTAAATGATAGAGGACTTGTTAGGATTAAAATTCCACTACCGTGCACGTAAAGTTTAAATGATAAAGGACTTATTAGGATTAAAATCCCACTACCGTGCACCCAACTATGATGGAGACCGTTGGTCCAGCGTTGGGGGCTCTATAAATATTCTATTCTAATAAAGGGTCAATTATTCAAATTCACTTCTTAACTTCTTTACTTGCCTTCTTTCACTCTGAACTGACTTTAGCATCGGAGTGCCTTGCAAGTACACCCCCACCGTTTTCATCACCTGACATTGGAGACCACGACGTGTTGCTGGCCACCAGTTTACTTCTAATTACCAGTAAGATCATACCGTATCCTATGGGAATGTCATTTTTATGTGTGAACATGAAAATGAATTTGAGCCATTAAATTTAAAATAAATGGGTGAGAGAAGAGAGAATTTTAATTATAAAAAATATAATATTTTAATTTAATTAATTTATTTTAATAATCGAGGAGAGAGAAAATAAAAATGACACATAATCTCATCCATTTATTTTAAATCTAATAATTTAAATTCATTCTCATGTTCGAAGATTTTACCCTATACCCCTGCACTTATACTCATACCCCTACAATTTTAAAAAACACTTATTTTATCCTTATATGTTTTTATATTTTATTATTTATTTTTTTCACTTTTTACCGTATCAGATTTTTTAGACTTCCGAAGAATTTACCACACGACCTATCGGAACACTATCAAAATGACTTCCGGTAAGCTTTTTTTCTCAAACCGGAAGACTTTGGTAAAGAGTTCCGGTTCACACAAATTATGTACCGGAAGACTTTATGAAAGACTTCCGGTTTGGGAATTTTCGTGGGTGTTCACTGGAAGACTTGTAAAAAGAGTTCCGGTACTTGTAAAAAGTGTACCAGAACACTTTTTACAAGTCTTTTGGTTTGTGTTTTTTGGCTACCAGAACTCTTTCTCTGAGTCTTCCGGTTTGCATTGTGCATTTTTTTTTTAATTTTTTTTAATTTTTTTTAAATTCTTTTTTTATGCACGTTCATAAGTGCCTTTACAAATATGCGATAAAGATCAGATATGCGTAGATACGTCTGATATTTTTTTAACTACTCAAAGATTTGGTACACGAGAAGAGGTAATACGATGGATTAAAGAGATCAGAATCCGAAATAAAGTAACGATTCTCATCACTCGTTTAGATATTGAAATAGGCAAGAGAGGAAGAAGCAACAAATTAATATTTGGATGTGATAGAGGAGGAAAACACAAAGATATTGATAGTAGAACATATAGTGCGATGAAAAAATATGGATGTCCATTTAGAATCAGATCAATTCCAGCGACCGATGGATCTGGATGGAAGATTGATGTAAAAGGTGGAGTTTGTAACCATGATTTACCTGATAGATTAAAAGGTCACACATTTGTTGGTAGGTTGACAGCATATCAAAAGCAACATGTTGTTGATTTGACAAAGAGAAAGGTTCCACCTAGACATATATTGCTTTCATTGCAAGAGCAAGATCCAGATAATGTCACTCGGATCACGCAAATATACAAGCAGAAGAGTATGATAGAAAAAAAATATAAGAGGTCCTAGAAGTGAGATACAACATTTGTTTAAGCTTATTGAGGAAGCATGTTATGTTTATTGGAGTAGAAAAAGAGATGACTCTGAAGTTATTAGAGATATCTTTTGGGCTCATCCAGATTCAGTTAAGTTGTTGAATATCTTTTGGGCTCATCCAGATGCATTGAGACGCATTGCTGAAGAGTTAAAACGAGGTGATTATGTTGAAACTAACAAGGAAATATGTCGTTGTACTCTTAGAATAACCTACGGATTACCTTGTACTTGTGAGTTGACAGGATATAAAATTGATGGTTTACCGATACCAATAGATGTTGTACATGTTCATTGGAGAAAACTAAGTATGGAAGTTAAGTTGGACGAAGACATAGATGATGGATCAGAGGTGGATATGAGTAGTGCAATAGATGAGTTATGGAAAAGGTTTAAGTCACTAGATGTCGTTGGGAAAAAGGCATTAAAAAGTAGGGTTTTTGAACTTGCCTTCCCTACAATGACTTCTATGTGTCCACCACCTGAGAAAATAAAAACTAAAGGGTGAGTCAAAAAGAAAGACAAAAAACCAGTAGGATATGATGTTTATAGAGACCCTTCATATCACGAGTATGTTGATCAAGTATCTCGATCTTAACAGATGCAATCTCAACCATCACAAACTTCAAAGAAATTGAAATTATCACAGTCTTCACAAAAGAAATCTCAACCATCACAAACTTCGAAGAAGTTGAAATTATCACAATCTTCACAGTCATCTAAGCAGTTCATCCTTCAATTTCCTAATCACATCAGGTCATATATTGATGATGTAGTTAATGTTGTATCAGATGGTAATTGTGGATTTCGAGTCATTGCTTCATTGCATGGATATGGTGAAGATGGTTGGCCAATGGTTCGTCGAGACTTGGGGTTGGAAATAATACATAATGAAAGATCAAGTTTGTATGCCAATTTATTTACTGATCAGTTAGCAGTAGTGAGAGAATCTTTGATGATAGAGGAATTCGGTCCTCAACCACCACATAAATGGTTAACTCTACCAGATATGGATTACGTGATAGCGAATCGTTATAATGTTGTACTTGTCTGTTTAGGAATTGAATGCTGGACTTTCTTCCCTATGACATCTTCATTTTCACAGAATGTAGCAATTTACTGCATTGGTTTTGTAAATAAAAATCATTGGGTTTAGGTACTTAGTTGTTTTTAGATAATGCGATTAAACCTAATTCTTTTTCGTTATTTTTACTTAATATTGTGATTATTTTTTTATTTAGGTAAACATGAAAGAAGGGTTTCCATTGCCACCAGTGACAGTAGATTGGAAGAAGTTTCGTTCTCCAGCAGTAACATCTTGGATGATAGGATTTGCAGGACGTATACAACATTGGCAACAAGTTACGCCTATATTACCAACGCATTATGAATTATAAATTATGTTACTCATTTTTAATTTCAAAACAAGAATCGTGAATTATGTTACTCGTTTTTAATTTCAAAACAAGAATCGTGAATTATGTTACTCATTTTTAATTTCAAAACATGAAGCGTGAATTATGTTACTCATTTTTAATTTCAAAACATGAATCGTGAATTATGTTACTCATTTTTAATTTCAAAGTATGAATCATGAATCATGTTATTCATTTTTTATTTCAGGCTACAAGTTAACACATAAACATAAACTAAATATGTCAAATGAGTCTAAAAGTTAACACATGAACATAAACCAATTAGGTCAAATGAGTCTAAAGGTTAACATATAACTATAAATATAAATATAACTCACTGTGATCGACCAAGATGTAAAACAAATCAGCAAACTGTGGGTCATCCTCTTCAGCACCAACCTGTTGAAGATAACGATGAATCAATGCAGACATACGAGCCAATATAGGATCAGATGGTCCTGCTTCATATACATGAACTGGCATCTCTGTTGTCGCATCAACACTAGGCGGTACTAGACGAGGATGCGAAACACGATAATACCACTCAAGATACCCATCATCTGTCTCATATGGGGTGGTGGCCGATGCTGTAGGACGAATCACATTCTGAACGCTCTGATGGTAACTAATCCAGTCAACATCAATATCACCAACCATTCGAGAATCAAGAGGTGGATGTGGAACATACTGCCTGTATCCAAACTGACGCATACATCTGTCAGGCAAGTATGGAACAATAGCGTCACCCCACCTCAGACACCCCCTATAGAGAGATAACTCATCAAACTGACGCCATACTCTATGATTCTCGAATGGGCGTCATCTGACATCGGTAGGTGTCAGCTCGTCCAGAATAGGCCGCAAGTCATCCACCTTCAAGGCACCTTGCCTATAGGACCATCTCATCGCTCGAGGGAGACCCACATTATTACCTGGTATCCAGTTCTCTCCTCTTTTCCCAAGTGTTGAAAAATACTCATGAATCCAGCACTGTTACAAAATTAATATGGTTACTAAATTTAAAATGATTAATTATACCATAATAAACTAGATAAATAAAATTAATATACTAGATAAAACTAATTAAAACAAAATATACTAAATTAAAATAAATACCTGTAGGAGAGTCGGATAACCACCAAGCTGCTTACAACTGAACATGGAAGCATCTCTGAGATATCTATAAAGAGTAACCAACGCAGCTGCTCCCCAACTGTATCCTGGTAAGCCATCCAAGTCTATAAATAGTGAGAGGTATCGTGCCTCGACAAGCGTAAACGTCTTGTCCGCAAAAATAGTGGAACCCACTAACATCAGCAAATAAGCTCTAGTGGCATAATCCCATCGAGATGCAGCACTGTGCTCTACAAATAGATCATATAACCACTCCAACTTATAGTAGGAACCCCTGCACTCACGAACTTGTTGTTGTGCTACTCTCCGTGACACTCCTAAATAATCAACAACCCACTCAACTGCAAGCGCTTCACTGATATCTTGAGGGTTCTAGAAAACTCCCCTAATGGGCAAGTGAAGCAGGCAAGATACGTCATCTAGAGTAATTGTCATCTCACCAAACGGCATGTGAAATGAAGATGTCTTTAGATGCCATCTCTCTGCAAAGGCGGAAACTAGGTTCGTGTCTATCTTTGTTAAACTGGTTCTCTGGAGTGAAGCTAGACCAGACCTAGATATCCAACCCTCCATCTCTCTAGGTAGTTGTAGTGGGACCCTCTGAATCAACTTCAGGCCATGTCCCGCTACCTTTAACTCTTTCTTCGACCCTCTTTCCTGAAAATAATTAAAAGTAAATATATTATAAAATTCAATATTAAAAATTCGAATTCTATTCAATATTAAATGATTTTTGTTTACTTACCTCACTGAACCATATATGTCTAGCAATATGATGTTCATACTTAACTAACAGCGATGTATCATACGGTCCTCTTGGATATCCAACAGGCTCGGATGCTGATGCAAATGCATCAAAATGCTTTTCTTCAGCCATTCTCAATGACTCGCCCCGTCCTAGTCCACGAGGGATCCTACCATCTCTGCCTTGTGTGCGCACCACTGAAAAAAAAATAAAAAATAAAATAAAAAATAAAAAAAATAAAAAAATAAAAAAATATAATAAATTTTTTAAAAAAAAAAAACAATGAACCGGAAGTCTTGAGCAAAGAGTTCCGGAGAAGAAATGGAAAATGTGTGTACCGGAAGACTTAAGTCAAGACATGCATTAAGTCTTCCAGTGAAGAAACCAAAATAAAGTACAAACCGAAAGACTTACTCTTGGAGTTCCGGTATGTATTGAAAAACAAATGCGTTCCGGAAGACTTGGTGGAAGAGTTCCGGTGTGTAAATGAAAATGAAGTGAAAAGTGAAAAATTTTACGAAATTATAGATATTTAAACAAGGGTAGTTTGGTCCAATATTTTTTAGTGTAGGGGTGTGGGTATAAGTGTAGGGGTATGAGGTAAAATTTCCCTCATGTTCTTTTATAAAAACAACATTATCATAATATACATCATTTATTTCTCTCTATATATTTTTAAGTAGAGAATCTTATTTTTGTCTATTATGCTCAATATATAAATTTTTTATTAGAGAGTCTTTTTTAGAAATATTTTTTATTTATTATAATTATCAAAATATTATCACATTAGTATAAATTATTTAAATGGTCATAATAGTATAATTTGCACACACAAATCTTATTAAACATGTAAATTAAAAAAACTAAAACAAATTAAAGTATAGAAAATAATTTTACATTGTTTAATATATTTAATCAAATAAAAACATATGTGATAAATCAACAATTTATTTTAATTTAAAATGGACCAAACTTTCAATTGAATAAATAAATCAAATAAAAATATACATAATCAATAAATAATGTATTTTATTTAAAATAGTCACAATAGTAGAACATGCAATTTTTTATTGCGAATAAATAAATAAAATAAAATAAAATATAAACAATAATTTATATTCTTAATATTTTTAATTAAATGAAAATATAGACAATAAATCAATAATGATTTATATTTATAATGAATTAAATTATATGAGTTCTAAAGTATAAATTTAAGACTATATTTATTGTATTATTCTAAATTAAATAATAAATAAAACTAAATCAGTCCTAAAATATAAAATAAATATGATATAAAAAAAATAAAAATTTTCAATGAAAATTTTAAACCATATGAAAATCAATAATTTAGGAGTCATAATAATAGTGAAAATAGAAAAATATTGTGTTAATATTTAAATATTAAATATAATATATTCAAAAAGATTTTTTTATTGTGATAATATTTTAATATTTATAGTAATAGAAAATATGTTTGAAAAGATTATTTTTTATGTAAAAAAAATTCAATAAAGTTTTCTTTACATGGAAATAATAAATTTTAAGCATTACTTAAATTTGATGAAAATACAATTTTTATATGACAATGAATCTGAACTATTAGGTTTTAAAATAATTGAAAGAGATTATATGTGATTTTTGTTTTTCTCTCTTCTCTATTATTAAAATAAATAATAGAGGGGGAGAAATTTATTTTACACATAATCTCCATTATTTATTTTAAAATTAAATAGTTTAGATTCATTTTCACTTTCTCATATAAAAATGAGATTTTCATACGATAAATTATATATATATTAATTGTAATTTATTTAACCTTTTATCATATTTAATCTTTTAAGATTATGTTATTTGATAAATACCCTTTTTGAACCTATCTTTTAAACTAAATTATTAAATTTTCGATTAACTTTCATTTATTTAAAATCTTTCTTTCTTTAATGTTTTCTAGTTTTCTTATAAGCTTAATTACAATTTTAATTGATTCAAGAAAAGAAAGCATAAGAAAAATAAATAAATTATATAAGACTAAATTGGATTTTAATGTTTTTAAAAAGAATTTACTGAAATGCACTGATTTTATAATGGTAATTAATTATAAATTTTGAACGATAGAAAAAATTTGACTTTTATTTATAAATTTTGAATGATAATTGATAGAAGAAGTTTAACTTTTATTTTAATAATTTAACTTAAATAAATGAATGTGATGAATTGTCGGTTTTCAATATTTGTGAATAGTAATTAATTATTTTATGAATAAATAAAAGAATGATCTTTATTAAATAAATTAAAGTGACTCCAATTATTGAGGCATAGAGAATCCTTCATTTTTTTTTTCTTAAACTTTTCCTTGAGTCCTTGCAGTAGACTCATGTTTTCTTCCGTTTCTATGCATACCTTTCCATTGGCGCTCACACGACCGATTACATCACCCAATTCAAAATTCATTTCTTAGATTCCAACTATCACTCACTGTGGTCCCCAATATCAATTATTCAATTAATCATGTGTTAAACTTCTACTATTCCCCATGTTTATGCTTTCATCTTTTCAAACGTACTTTAACGTTCTTCTTTTTCTTTTCTTCTCCTTCTCCTCTAAGTAATCACTCCTTAGGGCTTTGCTTCATCGCCCACTTCATTCATCACAACAAAGTTTCGATTTTTTCACTTTCACTCTTGACCCTTTTCGTTAACCCGCCTTTTCACTTCTGGGTTTTTCTTACTAGATCACTTTATTTTGAAGATCCGTAACCGTTTCTAGCAGAGATACAGTGTTTCTGCTGTTATTTCAGTACTGTCATTGTCTGAGATCGTAGGTTTTTACTCACACCTGTTTGTTTCATTGATCCACACATTCAAATTATTAGCGGTGTCTAGGAGTTTGTTTCTGTTGTGTGTCATTGTCATGTTTTGAGTAATATTTTGATTTCTGATTATTTTTTTTTCACAATGTAGGTTCATACAGTATTATGGAACAAGCTATGGAAGAAGCTCTCATGGAAATGGATGACTATAATGAGAGGCAGGTTGTGCCCGATACTCTTGCGTTTGCTAGAAGGTTAGTTAAATCCTTTCATTGGGATCCAAGAGTCTGTTACTTTCTAGGTTTCGGTTTCAAATTCTTCTAGTGACAGTTGAATTGATCCCCGAGTTAGTCTGTCCAAGAGTTTAAGAAAAAAACCTTTCATTTGTAATGTTGATTGCGAAAATTGATGTTACGTGTTGCTGATTTTTTTTGTAGCTATCAACTTGAAGCACTAGACAGAGCGATTCGTGAAAATACTATAGTGTATTTAGAGACTGGTTCTGGAAAGACTTTGATAGCCATTATGCTTCTTAGAAGCTATGCTTATTACCTCCGAAAGCCTTCTCGTCACATTGCAGTTTTTTTGGTTCCCAAAGTTGTACTGGTTTCACAAGTATGCTGCCACTTTTATGATGACTTTTGCATATTTGAGATACATTATGATTAATTACTATGTGATTTTTGAGGATTCATTGTGCTTGTTTGTTTTGTTCAATTGTGTATTCTAGCAAGCTGCAGCCTTGAGAAATCACACTGATTTAAAAGTTGGAATGTATTGGGGAGACATGGGTGTTGACTATTGGGATGGAGATACCTGGCAAAAGGAAATGGGGAAGCACGAGGTGAGGGTTTTTGTATTTCAATCGCGGCTAAAAGATTTCCTTGTTATATTATACTAATATTAATTTGGTTTGCTTAACCCCAATCTATCTATTGGTGTCATATATAAATTGTTCCTGTTTTTCCTCCAGTTTGGTGTCTGTTGTATGCAGTTTCTACCGTTTATTTGTTGTAAAATGCAGCTTTTCCTATAAGACAAGAAATAGACAGTAATTTAGTACGATGCTTTTAAAAAAATTTTTTCTTTGTACCATAGACTGTAATTACTGTCTGTGATGATTTTGAATGTATAGGTGATTGTAATGACACCAGCAATATTGCTTTCGTGCTTGAGGCACAGCTTTATCAAACTGAATATGATAAAGGTTTTAATAATGGACGAATGCCATCATGCTGCGGGTAGACACCCCTATGCTTGTATCATGACTGTAAGTGTTGTACTCTTAACATATGCTTGTCTTATAACCGCTTTCTGTATTAGAACTTATTACCAGAGTATATCTTGACTGCGAAATGTTAGTATATGCACTTTTTTCCAGTGACTATGAACCGAAGAAGATCTTTTGATCCATTCACAGATAGACCGTACTATGTTGTTATATAAATGGTAGTCTGTGTTAGAGGCAGATCATTTTAATTGGTGAATCATTTATTTTAGCTGTGGAAGTGGTTGGTAGTTACTTTTGTCGGATTGCATGCAGGAGTTCTATCATCATCAACTAAGATGTGGTGTCACCGAGCTTCCTCGAATTTTCGGGATGACTGCATCCCCAATTAAGTCGAAAGGTATACAACCTAGAGAAAGTTTCTATTCATTTATTTGCATTGCTAGTTTTTTTCTGCTTATTTATCACTGTTTCTTCACTTTTATTTTTTATTGCAGCTGCAAATTCTGAATCGACGTTGTCAAAAAATATTCGGGATCTAATGACTCTAATGCATTCAAAGGTTATTTTTGTTTTCTTGCTCTTAATGTACAAGTTTTAAAATTTCTCTTATTTAAGTGTTTGTTGCCCGGTTTAATTTCTCTGATTTTTTATTTATTTAAAATTTAAGGTATACACATGTGTAAGTGAAGCTGTCATCTCAAAGTTCGTGCCAACCTCTACACCAAAATTCTGGTTTTACCAGGACAACGCAATTTCATTTACGCAATTTGGAGATTTGGCCAAGAAACTCAACATATTAAAACAACAGGTGTGTACATTTAAGCAAATCATTAACGTTCAAATATAGAGTTCAAGTTAAACTAAAGTTACTCAACACCTTTTGTCACCCTTTATCGCATTTTGTCACTGAGTCCAAACTATAGTAGTGCGTGGTTTTGTTCGATTATAGTTGATTTTTAGCTTGAAATGGTTCTAATTTGTTCTTCAGCATGAGCTTTCCATTACAAGTTCAGATTTGACTAAATCAGCTGTCGATTCCGCACTCAAAAAAATAGCAAGGATTTTTACTGCCTCAATATTTTGCTTGGACGAGCTTGGTGTTTGGTTGGCTTTGAAGGTTCTCTCCCTTCTGCTGCAGTGATTTTATTTGTGACTCTATTTTATGTTCATATGTTTGCATAATTATCAATTGTTTTTTTACGTGATAGGCTGCGGAATCCCTATCTTACATTGAAATTGAAACTTTCTTATGGGGTAACTCAGGGGACCAAATTGTCAAGAAGTTTAGTTCAGCTACTATGATGACACTACAAAGTTACATACCACTTGGTAATAATTCTCCAAGCATTGAGAAAATACGTTAAATTTTTAATTTAATCTTTTGTTTACATTCTTTTATTAAATTTAGAGAATGTCTTCTTACTCAGATTCTCGGTGGAGTATTGGTGACAATAAGAATTTTGACGTGGATATGGGTCTATTGACCTCCAAAGTCTCGTGTCTTATTGATTGTCTACTTGAGTACAGGTTATTATAAATAGGTTTCTTTTTAAATATGTCAAATGTGGTTATTGATCATTGAATAAACGTTGTTAACCTATGAAGCACATACTCCGACACTTGACACGGACACCAATCCAATTAGGATACTTGTTTGAATTTCCGACATGTGTTATACATGTGTCATGATTGTCGGACACTGCGACATGCTTAATCTTAAAGGTGCTTGTGCTTCATTGTTGTTAAGTAGCTGATCAATAGTTAATGTCTGTTTTTATTGTCTTTAGTGGTCTTTTTATCTCATTTTGGTTTTGGTTTTAATTATGATTATGATTATTATTGTTAAATACATTTAACCTATTTTAATGGATATACTGTGTGCATGCTATAATTACAGGGGTTTTTCTGAAATGAGATGTATAGTATTTGTGGAAAGGGTCATTACAGCTATTGTCCTTGAGACTCTATTGAACACTTTGCTTCCCAAATACAATAGCTGGAGGGCTAAGTTCATTGCAGGAAACGGTAGTAAATTGCAAAACCAATCTCGAAAATGTCAAAATGACATTGTGGAAGAATTTCGTATGGGATTGGTATGCTGATTTCTTAGATAATCCGTTGTTATACTGCAATAAGCAAATACTATTACTTATTGATGAAATGTTTTAATCTGTAGGTCAATGTCATTGTTGCAACATCAATTCTTGAAGAGGGTTTAGATGTTCAAAGTTGTCATTTAGTTATTAGATTTGACCCATCTCCCACAGTGTGCAGTTTCGTTCAGTCTCGAGGCCGTGCCAGAATGCATAATTCAGATTATATATTGATGGTTAAGAGGCAAAGTGTTGTTCTCCTTAGTATTATGATTTCTAATTTACTCTTATATCATTTAGGCTCATGCCATTAAGCATGCTGCAAGAGAAAGTTATAATATCAAATCAATACATTTCCTTCATAGTAAAATTTCCCCAAAAACCTTATTTTGTTTTAAAATTACAGTGGGGATTCAGTTACACGTTCTCGATTAGAGAAATACCTTGTTGGAGGGGACATGATGAGGAAGGAGTCTCTCCGTTATTCTTCCCTTCCATGTGAATGTCTTGAAAGTGATCAATTTGATAATCAAGCTTACCGCGTTGCAAGCACTGAAGCTGTTGTTAATCTTAGCTCTAGCATTACTCTATTATACTTATATTGCTCAAGGCTCCCTGCAGATGGGTAATTTCATATATTGCTGGCGTTGTTTTACATTATTTTTTTCTTTCATTCATTCTATTTTGCTTAAACTCTCAGGTACTTTAAACCCACTCCAAGATGGGACAAAGAGAAAGGAATATTGTATCTTCCTAAAAGCTGTCCTCTACAAGCTATTCATGTCCAAGGTGACACAAAGTACTTGAAGAATATTGCATGCCTTGAAGCATGCAAACAACTTCATCAAATTGGAGCGTTGACAGATAATCTCGTTCCTTCTATTGCTGTAGAAGAAGCAGAAGTGGAGGAGTTTGGTAACTTCTCGTGCTCTCTATTCATTTTTCCTTTTATTATTGCCTTTCATTTTTCACATACACATATACTTCTTTGAACTTTATTGACATCAAACATAATCTGACAGGAAATGAACCATATGATGAGGAGAAGCCAAGTTATGTGCCATCTGAATTGGTGAACCGCATGTCAAACAATAGTAACACGATCTACTATTGTTATTTAATTGAGTTAAAACAAAACTTTGTCTATGATATCACCGTCCAAGACATTTTTCTTGCAACTAGAGTTGAACTTGATCAAGAAATTGGATGCTTGCAATTTGACATGGGTTTCGATAAAGGCAGCTTGTCTGTGACCTTGAGATACAAAGGAAGCATTAATCTCTCGCCGGATCAGGTATCTCTCTAGTATTCTTCTTATTATATTTGATGTATTTGCAAGTGTTAAGGACAAGTCAATAAACTTATGGTTTGTTTTCATTATCCAGGTTACTCTGTGTAAAAGATTCCAGGTTAATGTCCTTGGAATTCTTATGAATCATAAAACGGAAAAGGAAGCCGTTTCAGCGAAATGCTGTTTGGAAGATGATCTTGAGATTGATTATCTTCTGTTGCCATCTATGGCTATAGAGCAAACACCAGTTGTTGACTGGTTAACTATTAATTCCGTTCATCCATCTATAATTGAGTGTGGGCATCATAAATCCAATATACATACCAACAAGGGTTTAGTTTGCAGTTGTATATTGCGAAATGCTTTGATTTGTACTCCGCATAATGGCCGGACTTACATCACCACTGATATAATGGAATTGAACGGAAATTCTCCTCTAGAAGTAAGGGATGGTGAAGTTACCTCATATAAAAAGTACTTTAAACAGAAGTAAGTGATTTTTTTGTAGTAGATGTTTATTCTCAAGTTAATCTATCTACTTGGGTGCCTTGTATATTAACCTATTTTTTTTCTTTTTGAATTTCAGGCATGGAATTCAATTGCGCTTTGAACATCAACGCCTACTTAAGGCTAGACACGTTTTTCCGGTAAAGAATTATTGTCACGGATATAGACAAGCTAAGGACAGAGGTCTGAGCTTTAAATTTTTTATTTGTTTTTTCTTTTATTTTTTCGGTTGCTTAGTTTTTCTCTTTTATCAGAAAAACCTTTGGTGTCTGCGGAAGATATGGTTTCTTCTTTTATCACTGTCCAAACACTATTAATGTGTAATCTCATCTTAATCCGGTGTTTTTCTTTTTCAGATGTGAGCAAGACATTTGTTGAAATACCTCCTGAACTCTGCTATATAATCATGTCACCAATACCTGTTAGCATGCTTTATTCATTTGCGTTCATTCCATCCATCATGCATAGACTTGAGGGATTGCTTGTAGCTTTTAACTTCAAAAAGATGCATTTGGATCATTGCCCACAGAACGAGATTCAAACATTTAAGGTGGGCTAGCTTTTTTCCTTCGGGCTCTGCCCTACTTTTAGTTTCATCTGCTTCGGCTATTTCACGTTGAATATATCAAGAAGAAATTTGGTTGAGAAGAAACATTTTAAGGACATTTGCACTAATGGTATCTGCATTTTACATTGTAGGTCTTGGAAGCCATGACCACAAAGACATGTAAGGAGACCTTTCATTATGAGTCTTTAGAAACTCTTGGAGATTCCTTTTTAAAATATGCTGTTAGCCAACAGCTATTTTATACTAATCAAAATCACCATGAGGGTCTCCTCAGTGTGAAGAGGGAGAAGATAATTTCTAATGCTTCGCTCTGTAAGTTAGGTTGCGGTTTTAGACTTCCGGTAATTTTTCTCTCCCTGTTGCATCTCTTATAATGCTGTCTTTTTGGCAATTTTTCATGTTAGATTTTATGCTATTTCATAGAATGTATCCATTGGTATACTATTTCTTCATTTGTAAGATTGATTTCTAAATTAGTTGACATCGTTTTTCCGGAACTTTGGAGAAGATTATAATTTTTATCCGATAGTTTGCTTATAACTTCTTGGATGGTTATTATGTCTGAACCATTTTGCATTTTTTCCTGCTTTCTTCAAGCAAAAAAGATCAAAATGAAAACTATACATGATTTACCATAATATATAACGTATTTTCTGAACTGTTGTGCGCATGAGATGAGGGTTATACTGTATTAATTGCCTGTTCATTTTGCATTATTATCTTGAAATTTTTACTTGTGGATAATATATTAACTTTGTTATTGGACGTGTATTCTTCCGAGTTGTAGGGTTTCATACGGAATGAGGCTTTTGATCCTAAGACATGGATCATTCCTGGAGCTAAATCAAAATGTTTTACAATAACAGAGATAGATTACAACGGGAGGAAAATTTATACTCGTGGAAATAGGAAGTTGAAACGGAAAATTGTTGCTGATGTTGTTGAAGCACTAATTGGTGCATTTCTTAGCACCGGTGGTGAGACGGCTGCATTGTTGTTTATGGATTGGGTTGGTATCAAAGTGAATTTTAACATTACACCCTATGAGCGACAATTGAATGCTTGTCCCGACAATATAGTTAACGTAAGGTTTCTAGAATCCCTTTTGAAGTACTCATTTAGGGACCGTTCCCTGTTAGCAGAAGCAATGACGCATGGTTCTTACATGCTGCCTGACGTGCCTAGATGCTATCAGGTACTTACTTATTCACTATCTTCTTCATGACTGTTTTGGAGAGTTTATGGAAACAACTTATGACATGACCGTAAGCTGTTTTTAGCTTATTTGCATAAACAACTTAGTTTGTCTTTTGTTGTAGAAATTGTTAATGCAATTTCTGATATAAATGCTTTATTATGTTGGTTATTTACCCAAATAGGACCAATTTGTCTAAATTTTTGTATGATGTATTTCTTTCCCTGCAGCGACTTGAATACCTCGGAGACGCGGCGTTGGACTATTTAATAACTATGCATTTGTATAAAGAATATCCTGGCATGTCACCTGGTCAGTTAACTGACATGAGGTCAGCCTCGGTCAATAATGACTGTTATGCAATGTCTGCCATAAAGGTTCAATTGCATAAGCATGTACTCCACGCCTCTCAGGAGTTACATAAACATATTGTAGCTACGCTTGATAAACTTAACCAACAGTCTTCCTCAACTTTTGGATGGGAGTCCGAGGCATCATTCCCCAAGGTTAGTTTGTCGAAATCTTAGAATAATGCTATTACTTCATAGTGTTCGAACAAGGAAAACACTACTTTAATGCGAGGTTTTCTATAAAATGTAGTAGTTTGTGTTCATCCTTAATGTGAAAATAGAGAGAAAACCAAAAAACATGATGAAGCTGTGTGTTTAAACAACACCACAGAGAGACACTTTTTATATTGCGCGTCTCTATGTTGTAACACATGTAATAGTTCTGCCATCTATGTCTGTCTGCAGGTACTTGGGGACATCATAGAATCTCTAGCTGGTGCTATACTAGTTGATTCGGGATACAACAAGGAGGTTGTGTGGCGAAGTATAAGGCCTCTTTTGGAACCTCTCGTGACACCAAATACATTAACAATTCATCCCATTAGAGAATTAACCGAACTTTGTCAAAAAATGAATTATACTATGGAGAAGACCTTGTCCCGGAAGGACGACGTTACTAGCTGTAAAATCAAAGTAATAGCTGACGGGGTAGTTCACCCATATGAGTACATAGGCTCTGCTGACAAGAAAACAGCCACAAGGCTAGCCTGCAAAGGCGTTTTGAATTCCTTGAAGTAAACTTAAGGTAAATTGGTATACATGACTTGTGTATATCTCAGGAATTGTAAAAATAGCGGGATGTAAATTCAAAACTGATATCAAGGGTTGCAAAATTTTGATCATTTTGATCATAATTATTTTGGAGAAAGTTAATCTAAACTGCTTCTAAAATGGAGAGCAAGTTAATCTAAACAAATATTCTCTTTTGTCATATACCATATGTGAAGGAAATTGGTTTATTTATTAGGTTCTAGAGATTGGTTTGGCAATGCCCTTTAGTTCTACAATTAGTTCAATATATGGTTGGGGACTGCCCTAATGTTTCATTCTGGCTGTCTTTGGTTTCACTTTTCATCAACATCTAATTGATCAAAGACATTAAAACTATGCAGTTAGTATATATATATATATATATATATATATATATATATATATATATATATATATATATATATATATATATCCTAACAACCTTGACAATCTGTTTAGCTATTGTGACGCTTTGCTTTCTGTTTTCTTTCTAGCTTTAACTTCAAAATTACTCTTAAAATCCGGATTCCAATCTTTGGATGTGTCAAATACACAATAAACACAACTCAAAATCAAGCCAAGTCAAAGGTAAAATAAAAAAAAATCGGATTTTGGAATCCGAGCGTATCCCAAACCATCTCAAAATCGAGAAAAAATAGTTTTAAAAAAGTTTGGATTTGAAACTTTGAATTTACCTTATGGAGATTGAAATCTGTATGTGTTCATTTATGTATTCACGCCCTATCTTTCCCTCATGCTTCTCCTTCATTTCATCAAATATGAATCAGTTGAAATAGAACTTAGTTCTAAGATTTTTCAATCTTTCTCATAATTTCAACTCCAATATATTCAAATGCTTAACACTTCTCTCAACTTCTACCCCATTACAGTCAAGTTAAGATTATTTGTCTCTCACATTTGATAATTTGATAAGTTTCTCATTTTCTTATATTTTTGATTTGAAATGCATGCATTTCTTAGAATTATTAGAGTAATGTTACATTAGGTTACATGCAATAAAGTTGATATATTTGTTTTTTTCTTTGTAATTTGATTTGATAGGAATTTTGAATATTTGTGCCTGTTATATTTGTTTTTTTCTTCGTAATTTGATTTGATAGGAATTTTGAATATTTGAGGCACAGGGTTTGTAATGCTTTGTTTCTATTTTCGTTTTCTGGTTCTCTGCAATATGGATTTTGAAATTTGGAACCTTAGTTCGGATAACAAAATCCAGGTTTCTCTGTTTTGTGGAGTGTTTTGAATTTTGGTTTGCTAATACTTTGTTTATGATTCGTTGATTATGATATGCATTTTAGAAACCATGACAGGTTAAGACATGGTAGAGTGGTCTAACATGCATGAGTGCGCAGCGTGAAAGCTAGATCCTCGCGACCCGTGGTTGGAGTACTGTCCTCTGCTGAAGAACCGTCTTCTCGGGATCTGTATCATTGAATCATTACAAAGCCCTCGTTGCTTCAGTAAATCCCGACGTACCCGATGCTGAACCTAATACTACCATGCCTGATAGTTTTTTCTAGAGGCCCGTCATACCTTTCACTATGCACACCATGTTATCAGACACGTGTGGGAGGGAGAGATAATATAAATAATTGAATTGTCTGTGTTAAGCATATGTGTTATAACAATTGAATTGTCTAACAGGAATGTATTTAGTTTTGCAATATCGAGAGATGTTGAAATGTATCAACTATGACATGAATGTGGCAAAGCTTCTACAACCTGATCAACCATGGCTTTAGGATGTCTTGTAGCTATCCAAACTGGAGGATTTTTGTATGACTAGATATGATTATGTTAACCATGATTTATTGTCTATGTTTGCTGAGAGATGGCACGCAAAGACGTGGTCATTTCATCTTCTGATCGGCGAGATAACCATCACATTTGATGGTTATATCATGCCTTATACATCTTCCGATCACAAGGAAATTATTAAATCACTCTAAAATCAATATGCATGATGTATAGGACCTAATGGCGAATGGTTTAGGAATTGATTTGGGTAAAGCTCAAAAGGAGATAGATGACACCATATTTTTGTCCTCATGAAAAACTATGTTGACCGCCTGAATGCAATTGTGGATGTTGTAAGTATTGATGCACGAATTGCATTGCATATCATATAATATGTGCATTTGAGGTCATATTTCATGATTTTGGTAGACAAATATTTTTTTATTGAGAAAAGTGCGACCTATGTCGACATTGTCTATATTATATATTTATTGATTTGGAGAGGATTCACGAGTACAACCGAGAGGTATTTTGTTTGGTGTACTACTCCATGTTAGCTGAAGGTAGTCAATGGAAGACAAAATGGTTGACAAGAAATATATGTCTATTTACGGTAATTTTTTTACCCTTCCTGATATTAATCTCATAATACATGTGTTAGACTGTTACTGATATTTCATATGAACTATTTTCAGACATGAATCCACCAATATTTTTCACATCTCTATGTCTGAGAATATGTTGAGGACTACTTTGAAGAATTTCCACATTCGTGCTCCATTTTCCCACTTAGGGGAAATCAAATGATTGAGCCTTTTCGGATTGCACTTGAGCGCATCATGCCGAATGACATATGTTTTATGCCATACATTAGAGGTGACAATTGAATCCATTAAGGCAAAATCCATCCAATCCATCCACCACATAAAAAATAAGATAATTGATTAGATTAAATACATCCATTTATATGCATGGATGGATTCAATCCATCTAACATATTTTAAGAATCCAATGAATTATTTTTATTTTCGTTAGATTTATTTTTTTTAAAATAATTAAAAATAATTTTTTTAAAAGAAAAGAATTGATTTTTTTTTTCAATAAAAAAGCGAAATTTTTCTAAAAAAAAAACAGGTTTTTAAAAAAAATTGTTTTTTTTCCAAAAAAAAAAGATCTGTTTTTTTTTTAAAAAATCGGTTATTTTTACAAAATAAAAAACTGATTTGTTTTTCAGAAAAAAAATCGATTTTTTATTCAGAAAAAAAAAATCAATTTTTTATTCAGAGAAAAAAATCAATTTTTTTTCAGAAAAAAAATCAATTTTTTATTCAGAAAAAAAAATCAATTTTTTTCCTGAAGAAAACCGATTTTTTTATAAAAAAAACGGTTTTTTTCGAAAAAAAAAACGATTTTTTCCGAAACAAAAAATCAATTTCTTTTTTTATAAAAACAGGAAAAAATTTTCCCTAAAAAAACCGACTTTATTTTTGAAAAAAAAATCTACATTTTTCAAAAATTAAAATATCAATTTTTTTTAAAAATATAAAAAATGATTTATTTTTAACAAAAAATTCAATTTTTTTCATGAATACATTAAAAAACAATTTTTTTAAAATACAAAAAATGAATTTTTTGAAAATAAAATAAAATCGAATTTTACAAATTAAAAAATACATTTATTTTTTCTAAATAAAAAAAAGTTGGATGGATGAATATCCATCCATTAAAAATATGTTAATGGATGGATTTGATGAATTTTATTCTTAATCGATGAATTGGATTGAATAATTTTAGTGGATTGTTAATGGACTAATGAATTGTTTTAATCCATCAATTAACAATCCAATCCATATTTATTCAATCCATTCAATTTTGCATACCCCTACTAATAATTACGGAAGTAAACATTGATAAATATATTATTACGGAAATAAACCTACATAAATATATGATTTGATTGTAGTTCTTTGGTGAGTTGTGAATATGCTGTCATTGACTCATTGAATTGTGCTTCTATAAAATTTACACAAGACAGAGATATCAAAAGTGTACTGAAATAACTGAATACAACATAATACATAAACAACTAAATGATAACAAAAATCAAACAGAAATTTAGATATTCAAATTTAGCCTTCAAAGAATGATAGAAACATTAGACATGGTGGTGTGGTAACTTTTCTGCCAGCAAGAAATAGAAAAGTCCCATTACACCAGAATGCCTTATGCTGCTACTGTGGTTAGCCTCTAGAGTTAAGGTTTCACCTTCAGATATCTTGATGGAACCTGGTTTAGGGTAACAAGTGGACATTCCTACAACATACCCTTTCTCATTTCCTGCTCCTTTTCCTTTTCCATACTTTGGGATTGAAGTACATATAGCCCTCCCATCCTGACATTGCCACAACCAAAATTTCAATGATAATCAAACTCGAATCATCTACCGAACGTAATTGACCATTCTGTAATGTTACCTGTCCATATAGAGTTAATCCAACTGCACCTGCATGCTGATGACCGACTCCATAGACAACATAACCACCGGTTTGCATCGGGAAGCTTGTTCTCTTGACATCAACACAGCCACTTCCATTCAGATTACTTGTGCTGCAAGGTTCAACTTCATACTCAATTTGTAGCAAGGAATCTGTTACTCACACATGAAATAGTATAATAATATATAAATACTAAAATGAGTTATTATCTTTTGATTTGAGTTACCTTGCAATCATGCTTTAGACTCATTCCATTGGACTTATCCGAAATCTTCAAAGTATCAGTCACATCAAATATATAAATCTTGACAGGTACCATAAACTCTTCCCAATTGATCCACATAACTGTGTATTTCAAATAAAGTTTTTGTTTGGAGCCTAAGAACCCTTTCATCGGCTTACAGTTACCATTATCAGGACAACATTGCAAACCACCTTTATAATCCGGACTCAAATTCTCCGTAACATTGTACAAATCACATTTACACTCGGTGCATCCCATTCTATCTTCCACACCTCTTGTATCAATAGCATGAACGTTGATCAACCATTTTTCCTCATACCCTTTTGGAATTTCTTCAGGATTACCAACTTCTATCCCATAAGGATCAGGAATATATGTTTTTATGCCTCTTGTTTCAGATCCAAGACCATAGTATTGTCCAAAAACATTGTCTTGACAGAAACCACTATTTCTTACAAAAACAATACCATTTTGGCTATTGTTTGTCGCGTTTATAGGTTGATGGTATCGTACGGCAACCCAATGGTGTAGATAAGTTTGATGGAGAGGTACTGATTTCCCTGATTCATCGACTAGTTCAGCATTGAAACTCTTGACTGAAATATGACCTCTAGGAAAATCAACATCATGGTATATTTTATTTGAAACTGATCCTGGACTTAGCTCAATCTTGGGAGACAAGAAAACTTTTGTTTGAATATTTTTTCTAATACCAGCTGATGAGAATGATGTGCTTGACAGAAACACTAGTACTAGTATTCTCCATGAAAGCTTCGAATTTTGTGATGGGAATTTCATGTTGATATCTGTTTATAGCAACAATAAATTAAAAGCAAATGATGGTAAATACTATATCAAGAAAATATTACTATACTACTTATAATTCATGTTTATGTTAGCTATATATGATGATGGTGTTAATCATGTGAGAAGTAACGTACCTCTTGGGATGAAACTGAGCACTAAGAGAAGGTTGAAATGTTAAGATTGAAACAAGAAATATTTATATATGAAAAGATTGAGTAAGGTGGCTTTTGAGATGGTTTAAGGTATGGCGTTTACTAAATATGGATAGTAAATGGAAAGCACTATGTGTTGGAAGTTTCAATGCTTGTAACTGAATACGGTCGAATAAATCACTTGAGACATAAATAGAAGCTTTTTGGTTATAAGTTTCATTAAAAAATGTCTCGCTGCCACGGGTTATCTTGGACTCGGATCTATGTATGTTTTGAATTTGTTGAATGACTCTATAAAGGACATGAAGGACAACCTATTTAGACTTAGAGCTGGGTGGATATAGTTATCAAGGTTTTAGAAAATGGTCCACGATTGCAAATATGGCTGTGAAAAAATGGTATCAAAGCCTTCCGATACCGATATTAGCCGTTTTAAGATTGAGAAAAAAATCACAACTGAAACATCATTACGCGACAAAATGTCGTTATAGCCGTTACACCCCTGAAACACCATTTTCGTCCATGAAACACCCTTACAAATCAAATGACTTTTACACAATCAAAATTTGGTAAAAGATGTGAAATTAATTTAACATTATTAGAGATTTTAAAGATAAACTTAATAGTTTGTTAGGGTTTGTTAATGTTTGTTAGGGTCAATCTTATTTTCAAACTCTGAATGATAGATCATTAGTCTATATATAAATGTATGTCATGTATCATAAAAAACAATAAGAATAAACTTATTTTTCCAATTAATTTTCTATTATGGCATCCGAGCACGGTTCCGATTTAAAAGAAATATTAGGGAAGAAAAATACCTGCAAATTTGAAACAAAGAACATACAAGCTTATCATGTAAATAACTCTGATAATCTTAAAACTCCACTCGAGACAACATTGCTGAATAGAGAAAATTACTGCACATATTGATCAAGACAGTTTTGCGTGCGAAGACAAAATTGAGTTTCATTGATAGAAGCGTTAAGAAACCATCAAATCAATCTGAAGTGTATCATGACTGTGAGAAGGCAGATTCAATGGTGGCAACTTGATTGATCAATGTGACAAAATCAAATCTACACAACATCTCACATGCTTCAACGACTCAAGATGTGTAGAAACTTGAAGAACGCTTTGCTCAGATCAATGCACCACAAATCCATCAGTTGTGGAGAAACTTGTGTTTAATGTAGAAACAATCAGAAACAAATGTAACAAATTACTACACTCAATTCAAAGTCTTGTTGATGAATTAAGTGAATTGCAAATCCTACCTGAATGCAGTTGCGGAGCTGCTAACGTATTGACACAAAGGGAAGAAGAACAACATGTCCATTTTTTTGTTGGAGGCTTTGATAGTGAACAATACTCTAATATCAAGGAAATCATACTTAATATTGATTCATTATCCTCTCTTAGGCGTGTCTTTAATCAAATGCAAAGATAAGAATCTCGTTTTGCAGCAGATAAGAAAAGAGATTTCAAGATGGAAAATGCATCTGCGTTTTGCTCAGGTGAAGAGAGGAAAAGAGGAAAGAAATCACTCAAGATTAAAGTGTGATCCCTGTGAGAAAACTGGACATGTCAAGGCAAAATACTTTGAGATTGTTGGATATCCAGCAATTTGGGAATCACGAAGAACTCAGAGGCGAGAACCTAACAAATCAAGAGGATAACAAGTAGCAAATTATGCTCAAGCCGCTGAGAGAAAAGAATATCCAAAAGCAGCAACACCAGGACATGCCCTGCATGGAGTTCGTGCCAAATATCACGCAAATGCACATGAAAACATGATTGGTAAATTTGAATATCGTTTCAATTGAATATTTGATAGTGGTGCTTCACACCACATGACTCCTTTAACCTCAATGTAGAAGAAAATCAGAAAATTAGATAAAACTTTCTATATAACTACATCAACAGGGATTTCAACCATAGTTGAAAATATGAGAGATGCAAATTTATCAAGTTCCCTTACGTTAAAAGATGTGTTATTGGTTCCTGACTTTAAATGCAATCTGATCTCAATTCATAAACTAACATATGATTTAAATTGTTATATGATCTATGATCAAAATTCTTGCACAATATATGACCAAGCCTTGAAGAGAAAGATTGGATCAGGTGATCTGCATGAAGAGGTTTATGTGTTCACAAAGCAACATCAACAAGGCTTCATGGGTGCAGCTAAGAAGGACATGACAACTTTAAGGCACATCATAATGAGACCTTATATCAAGTTTTTCAGCATATTTCACATTTAGTCAAATTCAATTTTGATAGAGCAAACTATTGTGATGTACGCCACAAGGCAAAACAATGTAGACACCTTTTTCCTTTAAGTATTAATAAAGCTGAAGCACCTTTTGAGTTGATTCATTGTGACTTATGGGAGAAATATCATACCGCCACAAACAATAGATCACATTAATTTCTAACCATTATAGATGACTACACTCGTAGCACATGGGTATATTTGATGAAACACAAGACAAAGACTTTACAACATTTGATTAGTTTTATCAATCTAATCAAAAGGCAGTTTAATATGCATATCAAGAGGATTAAGAGTGACAGTTGGACAGAGTTTACTAACTCTTATTTCAAGTGCTTCACTCAAAAAGAAGGGATAGTTCATGAAATTTCTTGTGTTGCCACATCTCAACAGAATGGACGTGGGGGAACACAAGCATAGACAAATTTTGAACATAGCATGACCGTTGTATTTTCAAGAAAATTCCCCATTGCATTTTTGGGGAGATTGTGTGTTGACAACACTGCATCTAGTCAATAAAACCCCTACAGTGGTAAATAAGGGAATCACTTCATACGAGTTACTTTTTCAGATAGCACCAGACTACGAGTACTTGAGAATTTTTGGCTGCTTGTGCTACAAGAAAAATGACTCAAAGGGAATCAGTAAATTTGATCCTAGAGTTGAAAGGTGTATTTTTATTGGTTATCCACAAGGTAAAAAAGGATGGAAAATTTACAATCCAAAGACTTGTGAATGTTGTATATAAAGAGATATAACATTTTTGAGCATATCTTTCCTTACCATGTACAAGACAATAATAAGTCTACTAATTTTAGAAAAAACTCATAAAGTTATAACTTCAATGATGAGCCTTCACTATATAATGATGCAGAATTGGAATTATTAAGCCTTGGGAAAATTCCTCATAATGACCAAACATCAAGTCCTATGGAAAGTTTACCCATTAAGGAACAAGAATACACAAGTCAAACTGAGAGTGAGTCTATAGAGAAAGAACATGTATCCATAGATGACATGAATGAGGAAGTCACCAATGATTCTAAAAAATAATCATCAAGTGAAAGTGAAGGAGAAATCTCAAATGAGAGGGAGCCTCAGAACATGCCACACATAAGACGACCTCCAAATTATCTAAAAGATGGTGATTGTGGCAAATTAAACATATACCCCAAGTGCATGGAATCAATTCCAGAGTCCTCTTAAGGTATCACATATCCCATTTCAAAAATTTTAAAATATGATAAGTTTTCACAAAAACATAGAGCTTACCTTGTAGTCATCACTAATGACAAATAACCTCAATTATATACCCAAGCAGTCAAGCACACAATTTGGAGAGAGGTTATGGCTCAAGAAATCAAGTCTCTAGAAGACAATGAGACATAGGAACTAACTCATTTACCGCAAGAAAGAAAATTGGTAGGATATATATAGGTGTACAAAATCAAACATAAAGCTACAAGTGAGCTTGAAAAGTACAAGACTAGATTAGTTGCTAAAGGTTACACACAACTATAAGGTGACGACTTCAATGAAACTTTTGCACCAGTGGCCAAAATGACCATAGTCAAATGCTTGTTACAATTTTAGTGGCGAAAGGGTGAAATTACATCAAATGGATGTTAGGAATTCCTTCTTGCATGATAGAAGAAGTATATATGAGTCCTCCGTAAGGATATAAAGTTCCAAACAAAGATTTGGTATGCAGATTAAAAAAAGTCATTGTATGCCTTGAAACAAGCATATAGAAATTAATATAGCAAGCTATCTCAATCTTTGATAAAATATGGTTTCCAAGACATCTAGTCTGATCATAGTCTATTTACTTATTCATATGGATCAATTTTTCTTGTTTTTTTTATCTATGTCAATGACTTGACCATTGCTAGTAATAACCTTGAGGTATGTGATCAGTTCAAGCAATATCTCAGTCAATGTTTCCACATGAAGGATCTTGGTTCGCTTAAATACTTCCTAGGTCTGGAACTAGCACGGGGGTCAGAAAGGATATTCCTTTGTCAAAGAAAACACACCTTAAAAATTATACAAGAACGTGAAATGCTTGGTTGTAAGTCTTCTTTGTTTTCAATGGAAAAATTACAAACTTGCTTTGGCCAAGGGATCTCCACTATTAGAATCGTCAAGGTACAAAAGATTAGTTGGAAGCCTGATTTACTTATCTATCACTAGGCCTGAATTAATCTAATCAGTTTATATTCTAATTCAATTCATGCAAACTCCACTCCAAGACCATTGTGATACTGCTATGCGAATCTTACGATGTCTTATATCTTCCCCTGATCAATGTATCATTCTTCCACAACATAATGATCTATAACTAGTTGGTTACCGTGACTCAGAGACAACTTAAATTTGTTACTCTTTTATTTAAATTAAGTTTTGTATAATTTATAAATAATTTTATAACAAAATTTTAATTTCAAACACTGTACGGAGATGTTGTCACCATTCTACATTTTGTTACATTTATTATGAAGTTGTTTTGCTAAGCAAATTCTTAAGAAAATAGACTTAAAATATTTATTGATTTGATTCGCTTTGCGATAAAGTTGTCTGGGTTAGTGAATTTAGCATCCATTGAATTGATTTTACATCATGCATTTCAAATAAAACTTTTATTCTATAACCCTCCCTACATTTATACTCTTACCCCAATAATTTTCTAAATAATTTAAGTTTATCCTTGTTAATTTTATTTTAATATTTTACTTTTTACCATTTGTCCAAGTCATTCAAATAAATTATTGTGTATCCCTGTTATGCAAAGCAGATAACTTGAGTTAAAGACATCTGGTATGTTTAGTTCTCAAACCGGAAAACTTAAAGTAATGATTTCTGGTTTATATAGTTACCACACTAAATAAATTTTACCTAGTTATCCAGTTCACAAAATTCAATTAGATAACTTCATCGTGTTTTTTTCGGTTTAATTTTTTTACTAACCATATATCTTACATGTAAGAGTTTCAGTGACATATTTTTTACTAACCGAATTTATTAGTTCTAAGAATTCTGATACGCTTTTTTTATATAAATTTATTTTTAAGTTTTATTAATCTTCTTTTTACATTTATATTTAACAGGTATGAAGATTCCTTTGATGATATGCGATAAAAACCAGATATATGTAGATACCCTCAACTATTGAAAAATTTGATACACGAGAAGATGTGACAAGGTGGATTAGGGAGGTCAGAAACAAAAATAGAGTGACAATTATAATAACTTGTTCGGATACCAAAATTAGCAAGAGATGAAGAAGTGACAACGTTATATTTGGTTGTGATAAAGGTGGAAAATACAAAGAAGGAGATAGTGTAACATAAAATGTTACTAAGAAATGTGACCGTCAATTCAAAATTAGATTAACACCGTCAAAAGATGGTTCTAGTTGGAAGATTGATGTAAAATATGGACTTCACAACCATGGTTTACCAGATAGATTTGAAGTTCATTCGTTAGTAGGTCGACTTAATGCTAATGAACAACAACATATTGTTGATTTGACAAAATGTCATGTTCCACCAAGACACATACTATTGTCATTGCAAGAACGAGATTCGGAGAATGCGAATTAGATCACACAAATATGTAAGCATAAGAGTCAAATTTAGAAAGATATTAGGGATCCTAAAACGGAAGTGTAACATTTGTTTGAGCATAAAGGATTTAGATTATGTTTATTGGAGTAGAAAAAAATGAGTCAGAAGTTGTGAGAGATATCTTCTGGGCCCACCCATAATCAGTGAAGTTATTGATTATGTTTCCTAATATGTTTATTAGGGACAGTATGTACAAGAAAAATAAGTATATGAAACCTTTGTTTGAAGTAGTTAATATGACATCAACTGAGTTAAAATTTGTTGTTACATTTTTCTATATGGAATCTGAGAAGATAAAGAATTTTTGTTGGGTATTAGGTAAGTTGAAATAATTGTTTACTAAGCAAGGGTCATGTCCACAAGTGATTTTGACTGATAGAGATCTTGCTTTGATGAAATCAATTGAAATAGTATTTCCAAGGATAGTTAATTTGCTTTGTCGATTTCACATCAACAAAAATGTGAAATCAAAATGTAAGGAGTATGTTGTGAATGATATGCGAGAGACGATAATGAAAGTATGGTATAAACTTGTAAGGGCTAATGATGAGGTGAAGTACCATCAAGAGTTGCAACAACTTGAACATACATTTGCTGGTTTTAGACCATTTTTTGATAATGTGAAAGAAAACTCCTAATAGGCATAAATTTGTTAGAGCTTGGATCAATCAAGTGTTGCATTTGGGCAACACCACGACTAATAGGAATGTTTGATTTTAGCCATAATTTGTTTATCTTAATATTAAGGATACTGTTTTATTATTTTAGGGTTGAGTTTGTATTTTGGAAACTAAAACAGATGTTGGAGAACAACTTAGGTGATATGTGCAAATGTTGGGAGGCTATGAATAGAAATCTCAAGGTACAATTGGGCAATATTATAGCTTTATTTCAGAAGAGCTTTTATGAAGTTGAGCACTCGCATACTAGTCTATTTTATAGGAATTTGCATAGATCAGTATCAAGAGCTGCTTTGAGACATATTGCTGAAGAATGGTTGAGGATTGACATTGTGGGTACAAACACCTAAATGTGAGGGTGTACTCATATAAAAGTATACCGGTTACCTTGTGCTTGTGAGTTAGGGAGATACACATTGAATGGTGATCTAATATCAATTGATGTTATTCATATTCAATGGAGGAAGTTAAGCATGAAAGGTGAACAAGAGGTATATGCAAAGGATGGATCAAAGGTGGACATGATCAATGCAATTGATGCACTGTGGAAAAGGTTCATGTCACTAGATGTTTCAGGAAAAAGAGCACCAAAAGTAGGGTGTGCGAAACTGCTTACCCCACTACAACAAGGACGTGTCCATCACCTGAAAAAATAAAAACCAAAGGAGGGGTGAAGATGAAAGGGAAGAAACCTGTTGGATATGATGTTTATCGTGATCCTTCATATGATGAGTATGTTTATCAAGCAAACTCCAGTTTTCAAAAATCTTCAAAGAGGTCATGTTCACGGTTATTCCAAACCTCAAAGAAGAAACCATTTAATAAGTTCATTTTACAATTTCCAAATCATATCAGACCATTTATTGATGACATTGTTGATGTTAAGAGTGATGGAAATTTCCGGTTTAGAGTCATTGCATCATTGCATGGATATGGTGAGTTGAACCAGAATCAGACAACCATCTCTCTATCAGACAACTATCTCTCTATCCTCGACAAACTGGTTCTCTATAGAAAGGATATACCAGATCAGACAACCATCTCAATATCAGCGGTGAGAGATTGTATAGAACCCATCCTATCGATTTGCTACCATGTGCAACAATCCTTAATTCTTTCTTTGAATTTCTCTCCTAAAAATAATTTGTAGTATATGTTATAAAATATACGTAATTAAAATTAAGAAAGATTCAACATAAATGATAGAAATTAACTTACTTCACCGAACCACAAATGACGAGCAACATGATCCTGATACCTCACCAAAAGAGACATATCGAACGACCCTTTAGAGAACTGTGGTTGCTGTGGACGAGGCTCAGGTGCGACTATCTGATGTTCCTCTCCACCCGTTGCCTGTCGAGGTTGCCGTCCTTCACCCGTTCGTCGATAAATGTTCCCGTTGCGGCCTTCAATGCACGCCACTAAAAATAAAATAAAAAACAATGAAAGTTAAAAACAAAAACCAGATAACCTTGAACTAAGTTCTTCAGATGAAATTAAAAACTGGAGAACCTTGGTACTAGTTTTGCGGTATACAAGATTAAGAATCAGATAACATAGTTAAGAGTTATTTGGTTAGAATAGATGTGAACTAGATTACTACATGCCAAGTTATCCGGTGTGTAACATTTTCCTAAATCAAACCGGATAAAAAGTGCTATCGCTTTCTCTAAAGTGAAATGAGCAAAAGGTGATTTTTTTTGAAATCGAGGTATTTATAGAGGGGTATTTTGGTCCAATTTCATAATTTGTAAGGGTGGAGGGATAAATGAAGAGGTATGAGGTAAAATTTTCTTTCCAAATTTGTTGTGCAAGCCTTGGACTCCTCTTGATGCATGTCTTGGACTGTGGAGAGTCCAACGTTTACCAAAAATGAAGGGAATGAGAGAAAGAGCAATAAGACATGCAAAAATTCGATGATATCTCTATTTATTTCGCTAATTTAAAATAATGTTTGATCGTACTATGCATGTATGGACTAAAGTTTTTGAGAATACAATATATTGGTATATTTAATAAAACTTAGTCTTTATTATAACTAAAAATGTTAATTTAGTTAAGTTTAATAAGCTAGCATTTAAGAAAGTTGAATAAGTGTTATGAGTTATTATAATTTGTTATTTCTTATTATTCTCTGAGGTTTATATTCAATTTGTAAGGATTATATAAAGTCGTCATATTTTCATTTTGTAAGGATTATATAAAGTTATCATATTTTCATTTTGTAAGAATAATAAGTGATCTCACTTGATTAATATTGTTAAAGTTATCATTACTACTTCTTAATTTAATATCAAAGCTCTATCACATGGCTTGATATAGTGAGTAAACACAAATATTTGAGAGGAAAAACACTAGAGTGAGTGAATCAAGTAGTTTAACTGCATCAAGTGTGCCCATGTTTGATGAAGACTATGATCATTGGAGTTTGATCATGGAAAATTTATTTCGATTAAATGAGTTATGGAGTGTTATTAAATATGGAATCAAGGAATCAAAGAAAAATGAACAAAGAAGTGCAACATAACAAAAATAATTGGAAGAAGAAAAACTCAAAGATCTAAAAGTAAAGAACTATTTATTTCAGGCCATTGACAAATCCATCTTAAAAACTATTACCCAGAAAGAAACAACTAATCAACTGTGAGAATCCATGAAAGTCAAGTACAAGGGAAACATTAGGGTGAAACAAGCATAGTTATAGAGGCTTCAACAAGCATCCAAAATCTTAGAGATGAAGACATGTGAATAAGTGAATGATTATTTTGGAATAGTGATGGAAACAACAAACGACATGAGTAATTGCAGAGAGAATATGAACAATGTGAAAATTGTTGAAAAGATACTTATTTCTCCATAAAAAACTTCAACTTTTTTGTATGCTCAATCGAAAAGTCTAAGGACAATGAACTTATAACAGAGGACGAACTATAAAGTTCACTACTTACTCATGAGCCAAAAGTAAGAGAGAAACGGAGTGAAGGGTATCCACATTTTTTTGCAATTTAACCGTGAGAAACACACAAAAACACATTAAGACCGAGAACAGTAGTGATGATTGTTTTAGCTTTTAAACCGCATTAGACCTTTTCTTTGTTCCTCTTTGGACCATGTTTCACAACCTTCGAAATCCCAAGATGCATCCCCTAAATGAAGATTCTCATCTTCTTATGGTCATCACAACCAAGTTCTAGGTTCGAGACTCGATTACGTAAAGGGAAGGTATTAGCACACCCTACGTCCGTTGTGCTCAATGAGAACCTCTTAGTTTGATTTGTGATAAATGTTAGCTAATGTTATTTATTTTCTTCTAAGCGAAAGTGCGAGAAATAAATGGGATCATTGTCAGGTAGCTCAAGAGGAAGTCGTGTGTGTGAAAGGTGGCCTAAACTAAACAATAAACAAGAGTACATATAAAATATCCTTTACTAGGGTTTTTGTACAAGGTCCAAACTCCAGTATTGGGGATAGTAACCACAGTCCACAAATTGAATTTTTTTTAGGGTTTTCGATTGTTTTATCATGTTTTTGTGTTCTTTTTGATAAGATGAACAAGATAATATGAATATGACAAGATATGAATAATGATAGTATGAACAATGATATATAGATAGAAAGACAAAACAAGAGAATAATAAACAGAAATTAAAGTCAGTTGTTAGTTGTTAATTGTCATTGATCGAATGATCATTTTTTGAACCGAGTCCACTTTAGCGCTAAGCAATCGTAGCACGACCTATGAGGAAAATCATGTATAAGAGGCCGATCAATAACAATGTTTATGCTAAAACATGATAAAGAAATTATATGTATATCATTCTCAAGAATCGTGCCACACGAAAAGAAAAAGAGAACGGTTTCGTCATAATTACAAACTTTCATCGATTAATCGAAGGTAACCTATCACGATCCTAAAGTATAGAAAATGATCCAAAGGATCATTTCCTATACATTTGAAATAATGAAGGTTAAACAACCTCAATAACCAGCATTCATGATATTTAAACTTCATCGACCAAAATAAAATCAAAAGGAAAGGAGATAAAGATAAAATATAAATGAAAAGGAATGGAAAGTCAAGAAAAAAGATGAAAATCACAAATCCAAAAACATTAAATCAAATGGTCAAGAATACATACCAAATTTTCTAACAAATAGAAACAAATTTTTTAAAAAAAGGTATTAAAAAAAACAAAAGAAAAATTTAATAAATGAAAGGGGTGCGCTGAAGAGTAATGGGGGTTTATGAAAAGGTGTGAGAATCATATGGGATTAAAAGCCCATCATCTCTTACAAGAAAAA